>OZ018326.1:120483685-120706185 GCA_963969495.1 Ceratothoa steindachneri
CACCATCCTGGTGCAACAAGACTTGCTTATTTTGTCAAAGTGAGAAATCTTCCTTATTCTATCTAAGATGCGAGAAGGGTGTGCTCTGAATGCCCTTAGTGTGCGCGCCTGAAGCCTCGGTTTTACAAACCGCATCAAACTCCCCCTATCAAGGCCAGGCAGCCCTTTGAACTTGTTAGTTTGGAATTCAAGGGGCCTCTACCATCGAACTCCAGAAACCGCTATATGCTCATGGTAGTGGATGAGTATTCTCGTTTTCCGTTTGCATCTGCCTGTCAGAACATGACTACTAGTACTATAATTCATTGTCTAAATCAGATTTTTGCGATATTTGCATGCCTTCCTACCTGCATTCTGTTTGCAGATCCTTGTTTATGGCCAAGGATCTACGTGAATTCTTGCACAATCTAGGCATTGCCACTAGTCGAACGACACCTTATAATCCTCGAGGGAATGGGCACTGTGAGAGGTAAAATGCCATAATCTAGAAGCACATAACCCTTGCTCTGGCATCCGAGAACCTTCAAGAATGTTAATGGAAAACAGTGCTGCCTGACGCCCTTCATTCTATTAGATCTCTGCTCTGCACAGCCACCAATGCTACGCCAAACGAGCGGCTCTTCTCGTACCAGCGTCGAGCTCCCATTGACCATTCGCTAAAAACTAGGTTATCTGTTCCTGGACCCGTCTTACTACGATGCCACGTTCACGACAGTAAATATGAACCCCTCGTTGATGAGGTTCAGTTGTTAGAGACAAAGCCACCTAACGCTCGTGTAAGATTTTCCGAAGGACACGAATCAACGTTTTCAGTGCATGACTTAGCTCAACTGGTAACGTATCATTCGGTGGAGATTTTTCCGGTACCTAATGTCCATTCATCTGAGTTGAATTCTTCCAATGCTGCAGGTGATCAGAGTATATTCATCAAGGAAGGAGATATGAAGGTGAATTCTCTTCCGGCCCGGGTATCTGATGCTCGAGCTTATCTCCAACGTAGGGATAAACCCTCTACCCCAGCGCATGCTGGCCCGGAACAACTGCGCAGATCTACGAGGAAACGCCACAAGCCTCTTAGCTATATACAACAATGATTCTTCAAGGGATGGGACAATGTGGTGATCTAAGCTTTATGTAACCTTATAGTATAATTGCATAATGGGTTACACTACATCATTTTGTTTACTTATAACTAACTGTGGTTGTTAACCTGATTAGAATGGATAAATTTACTTATATTGTTTCTCTTTTATTTTCGGACTGTATCGATGTTTTGTTAGTTGAATAAAGCCTAGAAAAATATTGACGCTTTATTATGATCACCACACTATAATATGACATGTTTATTCCTGTAAGCTTTTGCAAGAACGTGAGAATCCCGGTAAGATATTGCACAAAAAAATAATATTTTAACTCGATATTGATTCTTTGAACCATGTTCTTATTTTGAAGAAGTGCAAGAAAAATATAAAATGTATCTAAGTTCCGTTTGTTATATTCGAAAAAGGAAGATTAAAAGTATGTTGTATATGAAAATTCTCATGAGATATCCTTTTTTTTTAGAAATGTGCGATTTTAGGGTGATCCACCCGATATATATATATATATATATATATATATATATATAGCTTCAGATTAATTTGTATTACTTTATTACAAAGTTTCGGGTGTTAATTTCACCCAGCTTCTGTCACTGGAAATATAGACTAAAATTTAAAGTTAAAATTCAAATTATGGAATTAATTGAGGATTTGATACGTTAATACAGTGAGTAATGCATAACTTACATTTTATTGCGTTAAAAATTATGTTGGGGAATTTAATTAGTAAAATTTGGTTATATAAATTTAAGCAAGCACTAGATGCACATCCACAAAACACTAATCGTATCCGATCAGCTGTGAAAGAAAGACTTGGGAAAGCGTGAGGTGGGTGAGAAAAAAGAGAGTATTAAGAAGTTGGTTAATATTTAGTACTAGAAGTAGTGGATGAGAAAAGGAATCTGAATTTAGAGAAGGTATTTGATTGAGAAGGGAAAGTTATTTGATGTACATTGATTCGTGAATTCGCAAAGACACAGGATCGGGGAAGGATTTCAAACTTTTAAAATGTTTTTAGGTAATATTAGGTTTACATTGAATAGAATGAAGCCGAGCAGCCGAAACTCTTTCTTAGAAAGAACTTTCCTCATCCTCTGGCTAATTCACATATGGGAAATTAACCTTGCCTTCAGCGAGCGCATCCTGAGATTTCATCTGGTGCAAGTATATACATATATGACGGAGCGCTTCGCATCTAGCGGAATTCTGTCATTACAATTGAAATATTGTCCTCAATAGTGTGTATTTCTAAAAATTATCGTAAAATTGGTTTACGAAACGAAATTCCTTAATAAAATTTAAATTTCTTTTGAAAACCTTTAGTATAAAAGACCCATATCCTGAAAAATTACCTAATACACAATTTTACAAACAATTGAGAATTTCAATTGGAGTTTGTAAATGTTAGTCAAAAAATTGCCGTAAGTTATCTCCCCCAGAGAAACGGGAAAACCGTTTCTTTTGAAGTAACTACATAGACTTCTTTATGGAACATATCTAGGATGAACACCAATCAAGTGATAAAAAGGTCCAAAGCAAGAAAGAAAGCTGTGATATGTGAAATGGAAAAGAAAACCGTTTTCAGTAGGTTAGGAATAACCAAAATTACACATAAACAATGGTCTAAAGTTATCTAGTCAGATCAAAGTAGTTATCAAGTATCTAAGATGAATTAATGTTTCTTTGTTAAACATGTAATTAATGTAATTCCATTTAAATATATTGGGAGAAAATTATTTAAAAATTGAATATTTTGTAACAATTTTGCAGATATTCTTACCGTTTTGAGACGAAGAGTTGGAAAGATATTTCACCCTAGTTGTCTCCTACCAAACTGTGAAACATGGTGTTAAGTGCATCCATGCTATAAAGCTGCATATCTCTCTCTATCAAGGCCATAAATTTCCTCTGATTACACAAAGAAACGAAGTTATATTTGATGAAGAATATGTTCCATGGCATATATTCAACCACAGAAAGAATTGGTTTGAAGCAATGGGAATAACCACTATGGAGTGCAAGAAGGGAGGCCAGACGTAACTCCACTAGAAGATTTGTAGTTAGTGGTTGATAAGCAATATGAACTACCACAAGTCCAAATAAAGCATAACACTATGAAAAATTAGAAGATGAGTGGGGAAAATTTGATGAGGTCCATGCCATAAAGAATTATGGCATAATTAAAACAAAGGGGTACCACACAGATATTAAAATAATTAAAAAAAATTAAATATAATAATATATATATAGAGAATTTATTTATGTAAAATATCTAACTGCATTAGGGAAATATTCCATAGACTATTTTATATTTTACTCGTATGGTATGATCACTAACTATATAATTTAAGAAGGGGAATTTTTTTTTAGTATTTAAATAATAATTTCATCCTAGTTTGGTTATGACTTATGTGTTTGTCTGGTCTAATAATTATTCTAGTCCTTGATCTGGACACACCGCTTTTGTTTAAGTCGGTGGTATTGACCCTATGACTCAATTCTACGATCATATATATATATATATATATATATATATATATATATATATATATATATATATATATATATATATATATAGGTAGGCTTTAATTCCTACTGAACGTGCGAAAGCTGGTTAGAGGCGTGTTGTGCCGTGGCCAGAATTCTCAATATAAAAGTCCCACTTGTTACTGGGGGGAGGTTTGTGATTGTTGAATTCTAAGAGTGCAAAATACAGGTTGAATGAATTAGCCGAAGGGATGCTTAATTAAAGTCTTGCCAAGGGTACGTCAAAAAGGAGGAGCCACAAACAAACACACGTACTCAAAATTAACTTTAACTTTACTTTACACAAATATAATAATTAGCAATAGTTAACAGGCAAAATTAAGGATTAAATATTAAACACTGACGTTAAGCGTCTAGATTTATAATGACTCAATGGGAGTATCAATCACGGTTAATTAATTGGGTAATTTAAGAATAGAGGGACACTGGGTTTACAGATTACCATTAATTGTGTTGGATTGGAGAGACGACTACTCAGGTCCAGACGGAGTGGATCTGGTGGCATTAACACGAGTTCTCGGGGAGAGGGGGGATAAGACGACAGGTTCGGGGCTGCTGGCTGCAGTTCCGGTTAGTTCACTCCTAACTGGATGTGACACTAACAAATAATAACTTCCAGTAACTATTTGGATGTTCCTTTTCTTACTCAAGTTATGTTGAGCAACAGAGCGTACTCTTCTAGTCACAGACTCTGCGGGGCGGGATTTACTTCCATGAACAATTTTGAGACAGCGACAAGGTTGACTCGTCGGCGCGTTGGTAGTCGATACGTTACGGCAACGACTCTCGCTCACCGTGAGGATTACGCGAGTAGATTTGGGACACTGCTCTAGAGAGATGGATGGCGATACTATTTATACCGAGGATTTTGGGAAATCGAGAGAGAGATTTCATTCACGACAATTCGCTTATTGCAACGCCTTCTGGACAATCTCCATGCTATCATAAAAAATGCAAATAAGATTTATGCTTCTTTGGGAGATAGGCGTTTTTTTTGTCCGACCTCCTGTCGCCAGTTGGGGAAAAGGTGGGCGGAGAGAGGGAGGAGACGAAGGTCAACTCAAATGACAAATTTCTTTTGTTTCCACGATTGTCTGGCGGCATTTGAGTATGTACGTTCCATACCCTCACACGCCTATCTATTTCGAGGAACATTATTTTGCCATGAAATTATGAATAATGTGAAAATTAACTTCAACGGTGGAATTTGTCATTATCTTCCTCGACTCGAACAATTGGGTCGGTAATTTTAAAAACCGTTAGGAATTTACCTTAGTATCTAATGGCTACAAAATACTACTGCTACGTCAGTTTCTATAATTTACATATACAAAACAAAACACATACAGAATACAGGCAAGAAATAATTATTTATACAAAGAGATACACAAAAAAAATAAATAATTGACTATTAATCGCTATCTGAAATTAGGTTTCTCGAAAGGCTATCTGCGAGTACATTGTCAAACCCTTTTAGATACCTGATTTCATAACGGTACTCCGCTAGCAATAATGACCAGTGCATTAGCCTGCCGTTTCGGTTTTTACAAGTTTTTAAGTAGGCTAACGGTCTATGATCAGTCTCTATGAGAAATGGACGACCTACCAGATACATTCTAAATTTTGTAATCGCAAAAACAATCGCTAGAGCTTCCAATTCTACCGTAGCGTATGCCCTTTCGCGAGCCGTTAGCCGGCGACTCGCATAGCTTATAGGAGCGGGTTCTTGGTCCTCGTCGTATTGGAGTAATACGCAGCCAATACCCAGTTGGGAGGCATCTGTCCTTAGGCCAAATTTCTTGTGTGGGTTCGTCAATTTTTAAATTGGGGTAGAGACTAGCTTCTCTTTGAGTTCTTCAAAGTGCGCTTCGGCGTCGGGGTTCCACTGAAGGGGGTCTGAGAGTTTCTTTTTTAGCAGATCGTTTAGGGGAGCTGCTACAGAAGCAAATTAGGGTACGAAGCGCCGGTAAAATGACAGAGCACCGAGGAATGACCGTAATTGCTTCTTGTTGCGCGGTAGGGGCATATTTACAATAGCCTTTAACTTCTCTCTCTGTGGGGCCAGATGACTTTCGCCTATTTTAAATCCAAGGTATTCTATGGATTTATAAGAAAAATGGCATTTTGAGAGTTTAATAGTTAAGCCATGATGCTTCAAGCGTTCTAAAAGTGGGCGGAGGGACAATATATGGTCGTTCCATGAACGTGTAACCACATACACGTTATCAAAATAAAAAAGATACGTTTTTAAAACCGTCTATTACACGGCGCATTAGGCGGTTGTAGCTACTGCAGGCAGTTACTAGGCCGAAAAGAAAGACGAGTGAATTCCATTAAACCTTTGTCTGTAGGAAAGGCTGTTAGTTTCCTCGCTGATGCCTTTAGGGGGATCTGATATTCGGCCTTACATAGGTCTATCTCAGTGATGTAGGCGGCTCCTTCAAAGAGATGTAAATTTTGGCCAATTAGGCGGAGAGGCTCGGCGTCGAACACGGCGACTGTGTTTAACTTTCTAAAATCGAAGCACATCCTAAAGGACTGGTCTGGCTTGCGGACCATGACTATTGGGGAACAGTAGTCGGACGTAGAGGGCTCGATAATCCCTAATTGCAAAAGATTGTCGACTTCCTCATTGAAAGCGTCTCTTAGGTGCACTGGTACGGGATAGGGCTTACATCGCACAGGTTCGAGCGTAGTGAGGGCGATATCATGTTTGAACTGAGTCGAGCATCCTGGGGACTCTGAAATGACGTCACTAAATTCTTCCAAAAGCGCCATCATTTGGTTCCTTTGAGCAGGGATGAGGTCGGAGATTACATTCAACTCGGGCAAAGGTTCTTTTATGGAGGGCAGCTTGGACGGGAGGACGGGGAGGGGACAATCTTCGTTTGATTCTACGCAAATCGAATTAACAATATTTAGGGGGTTGTTTGGTGGACGGCGTTAATTACCGTTTCTTCGTCCAAGACGACTATATTGTTTATACAGGGCCGTCTATGATACTTTTTTAGCATGTTTATGTGATATAACTTATCACCAGCGGGTGTCTGTATTACGTAATCGACCGATCCGTGGGTTTTCTGAACGAGGTAGGGGCCTTTCCATTGGGAGAGAAGTTTATGGGAATCCGAGGGGAGTAAGAGTAGAACTTCATCTCCGGGCTTCAGTTTTCGGTGTTTGGCCTTTAGATCAAAGTATGTCCGATACTTTTCCATATTAATTTCGGAATTTCTGACTGTTATGTCAGAACACCTTTTTAATCTTTCCCTTAGTTCGAGGACAAAGGAATAAGTGTTCCTTAATTCTGGACACAAACGAGAATTTGTCCATAACTCCTTCAAAATACTGAGGGGACCCCGCACGTTTCTCCCGTACAGAAGCTAAAACGGGGAAAATCCGATGGTCCTATGGAAAATTTCGCGGCATGCGAATAACGCAACTGGCAAATATCGGTGCCATTCTTGGGGTTGTTCCATGCAAAGCTTCTTGAGGACGCTTTTCAAGGTCGCATTGAACTTTTCGCACATGCCGTTTGCGCTCGGATGAAAGAGGGTGGTAAAAATAGGTTTGATTTGGAGCAGGGTGTTCACGTGTTCCATGAGCTCACAGGGAAACTGGCGGCCTCTATCTGACAAGATTTCTTTGGGCAATCCTACTCTAGAAAAAATGGAAATAAAGGCTTCAGAGCAAGAGATACTATTGATCGTTTTTAGAGCGACAGCGTCTGGAAATCAGGTAACGCAGTCTATCAGGGTTAGTACATGCGTATGACCTTCGGCGGAAGGGGGGTGGATTGGTCCCATGAGGTCGATGGCGACTCTCGAGAAGGGCTCTGAAATGACTGGGGTTCTTTGCAGGGGAGCTGGGGCTATTCGACCTTTTGCAGTGATTTTCCGGCACAAGTCGCACGTTTTGCAGAATTCTGCAATATCTTTGGCTGCACCGGGCCAAATAAAGTATTTGAATACTCGCTGAGAAGTCGTGTTATGACCGAAATGACCGGCCATGGGACTTTCATGTGCTACTCGCAGGATTTGGTCTACATTTGTGCGCGGAATACACATGACCTTGAAAGGTGGGTCAGACTCATCCCGGAAGGTGCGAAACAGAAGGAAGTCGTTAATGATGTACCTTATGGGACGGTTCCCATGAACGATCATCTCTTCGTTCTTTGTGGCCTTTTCCCAAAGCGAGTGAAGTAAAGGGTAGCTCATCTGAGCTCTAAGTAATTGTGCATTACTCGTTGGGACCTCTAAAGGGGCCTCTGGGGTGAACAGGCGCGTTGGAGGAGAGGCCTTGCGGCAAGCTTTCGCTCGAGTGACGACAGCTTGAGTCACCTTACTCGGGGAGAGTAGTGCGCTCTGGCCAATAAGTACCGAGCAAAATTTGTGGGGGCTGCCACTAAGTCGGCTCAACCAGTGAAGTATTTCCCCTGTACATGGCAGCGGATTACAGGGAATCTATTTTCTCGACCCAAGAAGTCGTGTACAATTGCGTACTTCTTATGTTGAAGGTCGACAGGGGGGGAGCAATTTGTCCGACACCACAATGCATGCTGCACCCGGTGTCTCTGACGAGGGTAGACACTTTACAGCCATTTATCTAGCCGGTTTTGAAATTTAGTCCTCTGGGGTTACTCTTGTTGAACAGGAAGTTCACTTGAAATTCCTTTGGGGATGGAGACAAGGGGGATGACGTAAGCGCGGCAGGCTGTTCCGGGGGAAGGGTAGCAGTTACTTGGTGGACTTGTTGGCTCTGGGTGGGACGTAGGCTGGAATTCTGTACACATTGGGACTTATAATGGCCGGGGGAACCGCAGGAGTAGCATATATCCTGCTTATTCTGGTGCTGGTTATTGTAGGGGGTATTGAAGACTGGGGGTTTTCTGTCTTCGTGGGCTACGAAAGGCTTATTCTTTGGCCTGAACGGGGCTGTGGTCTTTATCAATGGGGGGGGGTTTCCTTTGTTGGGACTTCCATTGACCAAATTTAGTCTTCGGGGACGGGGGACTATTCTCTCGGCTATCCTGTGGGTATAGGCGATGATTTGTCGCATGGAGATCAGCTTCCTCGAGGCATTCTTGAAAGGTAGACGTAGACGCTCGGCGGTCTGGCACGAATGTTCGGATCTCCTGGGGGTGGGTGGACAATAGCCGGTCTTTTAACATAAAGTCAATCAGGGCCTCATACTCCGATTTGACTTTGGAGGATTCTAACCAGAACTGGAGGTTTTGCTTCAGGATATATCCAAAATATCGGTAAGTTTGACCGGGCTGGATTTTAGCCGATCTAAACTTAGCGCGGTAGAACTGAGGGTTCAAATTGAAGGCAGACAGCAATTCAGCATTCAAGCTGCTATAGTCTATTGTAGCTTCCTGTGGTAACGAGATGAAATATTCTCTTAAACGCGGACCGAGCAATGGGAGCAATTTACTCACTTTTTCGGATTCTAGGGCCCATCCGTTTACCTCGAAGATCTTTTCAAAATGTGTCAAGTATGAGCACAAATCTTCTTCGTCCTTATATTGGGGGAGTTTGATAGCAGATGCCTGGGGTTGATGATCACGGGATCCAACAGAACTGAGTTCAACTTGGTCTCTGCTTAATTCCCTTTTATGTTTTCGAATCCTTTCTCTTTCTTCAAATTCAAACTCTTCTCTTCTTCTCCTTTCTTCCATTTCTAACACTCCTTTTCTTCTCATTTCTTCCAATTCTAACTCTTCTTTTCTTTCTTCCATTTCACGTGCTCTTTCCTCTCGCTGTTCGCTTTGGACAAATTCTTTTAGTTCCTGTCCTGTGAGACCTAGAGCTTGTCCTTGCTTGACGAAAACTTCAAACGATTGTGAAGCCATTGCTGCTCTTGCTGACGACACTGGTGACTCACGAAAGAACTTACGCACCTGGTAAGAGAATTAGAAGCTGCGATTGTTCCTAACCGATACAATCTAATAATTAACCCCCAAAATAATGAATATTTTCGTAGCATTGTTTTTGCTATATGGAAAGGATTATTAATGGTTATTATTTATATTCCTTCGAGGAATAGACACTAATTATTAAAATTTACGTTAGTTTATTTGGGTTTCCTTGGACGTTGGCAAGTTTTAGGCTATATGAGTTCGCTTTCTCAAAGATTTAACCCCACACCTGACACCACTTTTATATATATCGTAGAATGGATCATAGTCTAGTCCAATAATTATTCTAGTCCGTGATCTGGACACGCACATTTTGTTTAAGTCGGTGGTATTGACCCTATGACTCAATTCTACGATCATATATATATATATATATATATATATATATATATATATATATATATATATATATATATATATATATATAGGTAGGTAGGCTTTAATTCCTACTGAACGTGCGAAAGCTGGTTAGAGGCGTGTTGTGCCGTAGCCAGGATTCTCAATATAAAAGTCCCACTTGTTACTGGGAGGAGGTTTGTGATTGTTGAATTCTAAGAGTGCAAAATTCAGGTTGAATGAATTAGCCGAAGGGATGCTTAATTAAAGTCTTGCCAAGGGTACGTCAAAAAGGATGAGCCACAAATAAACACACGTACTCAAAATAAACTTTACTTTACACAAATATAATAATCAGCAATAGTTAACAGGCAAAATTAAGGATTAAATATTAAACACTGACGTTAAGCGTCTAGATTTATAATGACTCAATGGGAGTATCAATCACTGTTAATTAAATAGGTAATTTAAGAATAGAGGGCCACTTGGTTTACAGATAACCATTAATTGTGATGCATTGGAGAGACGACTACTCAGGTCTAGACGGGGTGGTTCTGGGGGCGTTAACACGAGTTCTCGGGGGAAGTGGGGATAAGACGACGGGTTCGGGGCTGCTGGTTACAGTTCCGGTCAGTTCACTCCTAACTGGATGTAAAAGTAACAAATAGTAACTTCCAGTACTATTTGGATGTTCCTTTTCTTAATCAAGTTACGTTGAGCAACAGAGCGTACTCTTCGAGTCACAGACTCTGCGGGGTGGGATTTACTTCCATGAACAATTTTGAGACAGCGACCAAGTTGACTCGTCGGCGCGTTGGTAGTCGATACGTTACGGCAACGACTCTCGCTCAACGTGAGGATTACGGGAGTAGATTTGAGACACTGCTGTAGAGAAATGGACGGCGATATTATCTATACCAAGGATTGTGGGAAATCGAGAGAGAGATTTCATT
The DNA here is from genome assembly GCA_963969495.1 of Ceratothoa steindachneri. Taxonomy (NCBI): domain Eukaryota; kingdom Metazoa; phylum Arthropoda; class Malacostraca; order Isopoda; family Cymothoidae; genus Ceratothoa; species Ceratothoa steindachneri. The sequence continues at coordinate 120,494,539 of OZ018326.1, forward strand.
CACGACCATTTGCTTATCGCAGCGCCTTCTGGACAATCTCCATTCTATCATAAAGAATGCAAATAAGATTTAAGCTTCTTTGGAAGATAGGCGTTCTTTTTGTCCGACTTCCTGTCTCCAGTTGGGGAAAGGGTGGGCGGAGAGAGGGAGGAGACGAAGGTCAACTCAAATGACAGATTCCTTTCGTTCCCTCGATTGTCTGGCGGCATACCCTCACAGTGTTTATATCAAAGTTATTTCTAATAATTCTTTTATAATATCAAAAAACAAAATGGTGAAGTTCAGAAATAAATATACGTATCGAAATTTTGTGAATTTTTAAAACCCAAAGAATTACATATGGTGAAGTTCCGAAAATTTATTTTTATATATCTTCTTCCATAAATAACTATACTGTATTTTAGCAACGTGATATGTTGATAGGGAGGAAATTTAGTTTAGAGTTCCTTTTTAATCTTAGTAGCGATGTGCAAGCTGCCCCCTTAGGGAAAAGTGGCGACGTCATTGCCTGGTATACATAATATATATATATATATATATATATATATATATATATATATATATATATATATATATATATATATATATATATATATATATATATATATATATATATATATATATATATATATATATATATATATATATATATATATATATATATATATATATATATATATATAAATATATAGAAGAAGGAGCAAATGCAAGTTCTGCGGGTGATATCAACCAACACAGAGCTTTCGCCATATTTATTTTCTGTCTTTCAAAACAATTTTGAAGACTGAAACAAAGGTGCAGAAACCTTGCATTGCAGACTATATTACAATATAGTACATGAGAGAGAAATTGGACGCGAATAAGCAATTAGACAAGAAACAGTAGTTTTTTAGAGGTAAGAGAAAGGGACATTAGAAGAAGACTAGAATCAAAGAGAGCAGAGGGCGGCACAATGAAGGCAATCCTCTACCGAGAAGACAGAAAAAACGCCAGGGGAAAAAAGTTTGAAATTCCTGGCCGGGACTCGAACCCGGGTCTGCTGATTGCCAGTCAGATGCTCTACCGTTGATCTACCAGGCACAGTGACTGTACTTCGCCCAAAGCATTACCCCATCAAACTCAGTATCTCTCTAAGCTAGGAACCTCCAAGGAATTTTTTTAATTTCGGTATGGTAAACTTCATACCGAAATTAGTCTCGTAAATATATTCAATACTCCTATATAGTGATTTCACTATTATATATATATATATATATATATATATATATATATATATATATATATATATATATATATATATATATATATACATATATATATATATATATATATATATATATATATATATATATATATATATATATATATATATATATATATATATATATATATATGGGAAAACGAAAGATTGATTGGAGCGTGTACTTTCGTTATTTTAACATTTTTAAACTCTTAATGGTTTATGAAAGAAAGAGACACTTTATTTATACAAAGCAATGTTTTCCCTATAAGGTCAGATTTTTCATGACCTCTGATGAGTTTGATTTGAGGAATAAAGATAGAACTAAGTCTAAAGAAAACAAACCGGGGCTAATATTTACATTTCTTTGTTTTGTGAGAGATAAAGAACGATTCAAAGATATTTCTGCTAATATCCTCAAAAATTTCTTTCAGGATGCCTAGATTTGGTTAAAATATCCTTTAACAGAACTTAAATCCCTCCCGCATACAATTTAGGAACTCCCTTGTTTTACCGTTTTCTGAATCCTTTTCTTCTTTCCCCGCTCCTTGAATAGGTTAAATTTTTCTGAAATATTCAAGTATCAGTATACCATGTACAAAATGTTGATTCATAATAATAACTATAGTATAGGGGATTTATTCTATCAATTGTTCAGTTTGCCATAAGCAATACTTTGGGCAAACCGGGAAATCATTAAATGTACGCTTGATTCAACATAAATGCAATATTAGCAGGGGAAAATGCATTAGTTCCTTCTGTATACATTTATCTGAATACAGTCCCTCTATCAATCGGAATTCGGCTAAATTTATTTACAAACCTGATGACTTTGTTCTAAGAAATATTGTCAAATGCTCATTCATTAAATCACCGCCTAATTTTAATATATCCCTCGTTCTCTTTAAACTGGACTCTGTTATTAAAGGGCTTATTTATTCGAAATTGTCTATTTTAAATCTTAGCCCTTTGATTTATCAATTTAGTTATGTTTCTCTGGTTCATTTTTATGTATTCACAATTACGTTTGTATGTACTTAGTTTAGTGACCTAAATGTCTACATTCTTTGCTTACAGTTCAAATTTCCGGAAGTAGACTTATCTATTTGGTTTTATACTTCATATCCGTTTTCGATAATATTTTTCTAATTTGTGTCCTTTCGTTGTACATGGGAGGTGGGAGCATTATTCTGTTGTTTTTCATATATATATATATATATATATATATATATATATATATATATATATATATACCATATTTGTAAAAATTTTCCTTATTCCTTGAGAATGAACTGAACAAGTTCGAAATTACTTAGAATCCGCCTTTCATTTTCCTGTGGGATCTTTGGAATTTATTGCTCTACTCACGCGCTGCTTTGTGAGTTTCTCATATATATATATATATATATATATATATATATATATATATATATATATATATATATATATATATATATATATATATATATATATATATATATGTGTGTGTGTGCTCAATATCCCATAGGAAATAAGAAAAGATATTGCATAAGCTATATCATATTTTTATAGGACCAAACAAACATCAAATATAGATTAAGAAAGAAGTAATGGAGTAAAAGCGGATCAAGTAAAGATAGTCCCTCCCATTTTTCCAAGTAAAGATTATCCCTCCCAAAGTTACACTAGTAAAGCTAATCCCGCCCAAACCTAAATAAAAAAAAATAACTGTTAAAAAATTTATTTAGGAACATATTTGTTATAAAGTTTATTTTAAAACAATTAAAAATTGTAAACTTTGTAGAACTCTCGAAATAAAATTTGAATAACTTAATTAAAACGGTATTGGATGGCAATCGTATTGCAAAACCATTGAAAACCTTGTATTAATGTCTTTCAAACCACTTAAATTCTGTAGATACGAGTTTAACGTTTCTCTCTTACATCTTAACATGCGTTTCCTTCTTAGTTTATGCTTTTTCCAGTCGCTTGAAAATGACGATGTCATAACCTCCTATACCTCCCATTTTACCAAGAAAGGTCATCCAAGCCCCAATTAACCAAGTGAAGTTAATCCCTCCCTTTTGTCTTAGGAGGATCTATATTGACTTGATCCTAAAGAACAAACGAGAAATAATATAAACACTTACCCGTTAAAGAAAGGGAAAAATACTTCGAGTTTGAACCTATGCCATCGATCGATCTTTACTTCTCAGGTCACTACTCTAACCATTAGGCTGCCATTCACACACTATAAAAGGATGCTTTAAGTCAGTTTATAAAGATAGCAGTGTAGGTAGGTCATTTTATGCTGAAGAAGAAAGGGTTGATAAGAGAGACACACGGGCTTTGTAAATGCTTATTGCATTAGGGAGGTTTAACTTCCTCCGTATATTAGAGCATAAACCCATGGATTGTACTTATCTTGATCATATACTAATGAACTCTATACTGGTAGGATAACCCAACCGATTTGTACTACGATTCTATATCTGTTTGAGGGCAAGAATTTGGACTAATATAAAATTAAAACTACTTATTTTTACCTTTCATTTCCTCAATCTCGAATTATAATCCATTATCGGTTGATTCTCGCATTAGCTAATTTTTTTTTAAACGCGGATGATTACATTGGCCTGGAATATTCGTTAATCTCCTCCAGGATCGGAACATAGTGGTTTCATAGGTTAGATAGATATTAATAATTACTAATAATGAAATGGAGAGTGGTGTATTGTAATATACCTCTCACACAGAGAATGGGGAAACAAGAGGGTGAGTAGAAAGGAAGAATAAGGAAGAGCAAGAATATAATTTTTAAAGAATAAGATTTGAAAGCACTGTTGTTAAGGCAGCCTAAAAGCCTCTGTTCAGTGTGATGAAAGGAGGAATATGAAGATTAGATTAACCATTTGTTTCCCCGGTCAATTGTGAAACAATATGTCGAAGTAATTAAATTTGTGGAGGAATAATTTAAAGCGAATTGAGATAAGATGCAATTTGTTACTCTTTTCAGATAGGAATAAATAAGTTAAAAAGCTCGATTTAGATGCATATACTAACGAGGATTTTTAGACGAACTGACAAAATAACGGATCCTATGGTCACATCACATGTTAAAGAATATTTATTTTATCAAAGTAGCTTCGGAAACATCGAAAATGTTGAATATATAGTTAGCGATATGTAAAAATGTTAATAAATAGGAAGAATGTCTGAAAATATTGGTTTGGGAAGAAATAAGTTAGCGATTTGATTGTGAATTTGAATCTCCTTGCAAATATCTCGTAATTGGTAAACTAAAATCTATAAGATTTTAAACCTTCTTACGTCTCTTTACTTTGAAATGTGAAAATGAAACAATGGATGTCAACATTACGTTCTCTTATCCATCTTTGATTCCAATATAAAAAAAACAAACTTGCATTAATCTTCAGAAAAGAAAAAAAAACAGCTTTAAATCTTGGAAAGTACCCCTTAATAACAAAGGGCAAGCAGCCATTTTTAAAATTAAATATAATAGGGCCATTAATTTTATAAATTGGTGTAAGAACGCGGATCTCTTTTCTAGACTGGAGTGAGGCAAAGTTGTTAGTGAATATAATCATTTTAATCATTTAATCAAAATATGGGACTCATCGCTCACATGTTCCCCGTTTCAGCTTTTCCCTCAAAGGCGTTTGATGATTATATCTATAATGAAACAAAGGAAGTAAAGAGAAATTTAGAGAAAAAGGGTAAAGTCATCAGATAATGAAATTCTAAATCGTGATTTCAAATAAGATAAAGCGATTATTGAAGGGGACAGCAGTTTCGAACCGCGTAGATAAGGCAATAGATTCCCGCGCAAAGGGGCAGGGTTTGAATCTTGGCAACACACTGCCTGCAAGCGGGCCTTTGTGTATGTGACCTACCCGTAGATAGGCCCAGTTGTGTAAGTCACCAAACAGATAGCCAATCACAACGCTGTTTTTCAGTTTTTCATCCACCACACCTTTCCTTTATACTGAAGACGCATCACTGTCATGCAGCGGAATTTTCCGATGGTGTTGCCAATTCCATACGCCACTAACCTGAATGGTTGGATTTCTGTTGGGGCAAGAAGATTCTCAACTGACAGTACCACCTCAGTTCCAGCTCTTTCCCCCCAAACGATGGCCGAAATCTGGTAACCTTGAGTTTGCCAGGCATAATTATAATTATTCAGTTCTTTATCTGACTTTCATTATTGGGTTTGGAGATCTCGCCCATGATACGTAAGGGACGGCTGGGGCAATTACCTAACTTAAGTGGGGGCATTTAGCTTCCTTTGTGCACAGTTGGGATATCTATTAGAGTCGAATATCAGAATGTTCCATTCAACGCACTAAAGTAGATGCGTGAGCTCACCTTTTCTTCCCTCCACCGAAATATATATTCGAAAAGGAGTGAACAATAGATATGTAGCCAACTGAAGACCTATGGAGACACTGTGTTCATTTGCTCCAAGTTATATTTTAATATACTCGTATCAATCATATTTCCATCTACGGGAATCATTTGCTTTCGTTCCCATTTATCGATTTATGTAATATATATATATATATATATATATATATATATATATATATATATATATATATATATATATATATATATAAAAATATGAAAAGAAACTCACAACTTGCCCGGGAGTCAAAATTATGATAAATAACACCCACAAGGAAAATGAAAAAACGATTCTGAGCGCTTTTGTCTTTATTATAAAAGACCAGTCATTTGTCTAAGAAGAGAAATTTAAAAAAGCCTTTTATATAAGCTTATGTTTAACTTCTACGGAAAATGGGGTATGTGAATTTCCCAGCGGATCTTTGCCGTTTCTAATTGTTTTGAGAACGTTCTAGTCAATCCGGTAAGATATATATATATATATATATATATATATATATATATATATATATATATATATATATATTATTATATAAATATATATATATATATATATATATATATATATATATATATATATATATATATATATATATATATATATATATATACATGATAGTGAAATCACTGTATAGGAGACAAAAGTTTAATTTACGAGACTAGATTCAGTGTGTAGTTTATCGTACACTCTTCACTCGTATAGTGGGAATGCGATTACTACAAAAGTCTATAAATAGCGTACAGATCAGAAAATAAAGAAAGAGACAAAGAAACACAAAACGGTCGGGGGAGGTCATTAATCAAGGGGTGTGAGTCGAAGGTCGTTGACTAAGCCGTTTACGATGAGGTTACGGGAATGGGGACAGCATTTCAATTGCTCAACTGCCAATCTTTACAATTATATATGATTTTTGCCTTTGAATAGTCAATTTGGTGGTTGAAATTGCTAAAGTAATTAAAAATACTGGATGTGATACTGCCTCGTCTGACATCACCTTTATGTTCAGGAATTAAACTTGTTAAGGTTCTTCCGTTCTCTCCTATGTAAAATGAGGGACAGTTTGTAGAGCCACACGGGATTAAATATACACCTGCTTGACTTGGCTGATCTACAGGCTTGGTCCAAGCCAAAGATTTGAGGATAGAAAAAGGATATGCGAATGTGGTTCGCCCTCGAGAAAAAACTTTGTTCACTCCTTTGAGAAGGGGAAAAAAAGGGAAGGAAAAACACTTCGTATTACTAACTTTTTCTTTATCCTTGGGACGGTAATGAGTATATTTTGCTTTAGATAAACTTTCATTGATCTCTTGGAGGGAATAATTGAATTCAATGGAACTGTAGGTCATATATGTAATCTATGGAAAAGAAAAATAGTAGAATCTAGGTATATTAATAGGAGAAATTCCCAATTTTAATTTGTCAGATGGGCAATTGGAATGCAGGCACCATTCCCGTAACCTCATCGTAAATAGCTTAGTCAACGACCTAGGACTCACACGCCCTGATTAATGACCTTTTCCCCCGTTTTTTTTTTTTCTTTTTTTCTGATCTGTCCGCTATTTATAGACTTTTGTAACAATCCCATTCTCAGTATACGAGTGAAGAGGGTATGATAAACTACATACTGAATCTAGTATCGTAAATTAAACTTTTTGCTTCTATACAGTGGTTTCACTATCATATACCATAACTTGCCATTGAGGTCGTTTCCTTATATATATATATATATATATATATATATATATATATATATATATATATATATATATATATATATATATATATATATATATACTTACAGGGTGTCGCAAAAAGTGGAAACCTACATTTAAGTCAATATATCTCTGAAAGTATTAAAGCTAGATAGTTTCTATAAACTTACATCTATAATTGTAAATTCTGCAATGAAGTAGATGAAAGACATAGAAAGTGTGCTTGCGCAAGCAGGCAAAATACAGAATCAACCTTCAAATAGACATATTTCAAAACCATTTCGTAGAAAGGAGCAGAAAAAATACAATTGTCTAATGCCTAGGCTTAGCCTAGCCTTAGCCTACTAGGCTTTTTAAAAATGATTAGCCTAGTTCCTGCTAGTACGAGTAGATGTAGAAAAGATAGACAAACAAATTTAAGTTTTTAGAAACTATCTAGCTTTAATACTTTCAGAGATATATTAATTTAAATGTCGGTTTCATTTTTTTGCGACACCCTGTATATATATATATATATATATATATATATATATATATATATATATATATATATATATATATATATATATATATATATATATATAACAATACCATTATATCGTTTAGTTGTGTATAGTATAAACTTCTTTAAAAATATCTAATTACTTGGTTTCCAAAATCCAACGCCAATTGTGATGTCACGTCATGTGACAACACCGACCAATCAAAGCGAAACATTCCCATGCCCTTAATTTTCGCGCTTTAATCAATTTTTGTTCTGGCAATTTCTCGTAATTCGTTACTCCGCTTGAACATGATTGGTTGAAAATTCTCACGAATAAATTTATGTGTATTCTAGTTTCCATAAACTTAAGTAATTTATTATTTTTCCTAATCACACCTCCCCGAATCTTTATTGTAGGGAAGTCAATATCGCGAGGATAAAACAGACGTTATTTCGGTTACACAGCGTCAACCGCTACGTGGCTATGAGCCGATACTTTAACTCCTCCCCACTCAACTTTTGCCCCACTAGCACAACAGTCCGCGATAGCACTCGCAAGGAAACCTTATAATCAGCATAATCGTAAACCGTTAGTACAAACAAAGGAAGGGAGTTTAGCTTTTCGAATAAAAATCTATCCACAGGCTCACTGTCCCCTCCTATTGTTTAGGTCTAGTTTCGCAAAAAATAGACGAAATTTCATTCTCTCCAACGAAAACCAGAAGACACCATTAGGGCTAACGGTCACCACGCTGAAAAGTGATGCCCTAGGAGAGAGGCTTAAACATGGGCACTCAGCCCTCCTCCCCGCCAGGGGGATAAGTGAGGTATATATACGTCGATCTGGAGAAAAGAGGAGGAATCGAGTTAGCGATTGAGAGAAGACGAGTACCGGCGTCAGTCCAGGCATTAAAGTTTAACTGAGCGGGAGTTAAAAAGAAGAAGAAATTCCTCCCGAGGCTCTTCCTTTGGTCACATCGAAGAGTAGACCATCGGTATAGCGAATCACTCTCATACATCTCTCATCAGAGAAACTCCCTATCTCAGTTTTTAAATAAAACCAGAGATATCCCTCACCATTGAGGAATACCACAGTGAAGTTCAACTCGGGAAAGGATTCACCTGTTGGTCATCTCTCATCATCGAGAAGCCCCACAAGTGTAACCCAAGGATTGTAATAATCATACATCCAACGTCTCCTCACTTAGATTCTCAAGTCAAAAATAGAATGGTGCATTTGGGAGCTTTTTACAGGCCACCTGGGCCGACTGATGATATAGATGAACTAATGATAAGGGAAATAAGTAAGGGATGTGAAACAGATGCAGTTATTATTGGGGACTTCAACTTAAACTCTGTGGACTGGCAAAATATGATAGGTAGGGATAGAACAAGTGGCAGGTTCATAGAATGCTTTGAGGATAATTTTTTGAATCAATTTGTTAACGATTCAACGAGGGGGGACAATATATTAGATTTAGTACTTTCTAACAGTGATCATTTAGTTCAAGAATTGACTGTTGGGGAAGCATTGGGAAATAGTGACCATCAGATAGTTCGTTTTAACTTGGGAATTGAGAAGGGTAAAATAACTGAGAATGCTGAAAAAGTTCCAAATTTTCATAAGGGAGATTATGTAAAACTTCGAAGCTTGCTAAATTTGGTAGACTGGGATATAGAATTCAGAGGTAAAAATGCTTATGGGATGTGGGATACTTTCAAGCATATAATAAATGTAGTCCAAGAACAATGTATCCCAATGAAGGCCATTAGGAACAAAAGTAGGAAACCATTATGGTGGAATCAGGAGATAGCTAGAAAAATTTCAGAGAAGAAAAGGGCATATAAAAAATTACAGGTAGAAAATAATATTCAAAATTTAAGTGATTATAGAATGGCTAGGAATGAGTTAAATAAGATTATAAAGAAGAACAAAAGGGTGTCAGAAATTAAATTAGCTCAGGATAGCAACAAAGATCCTAGAAAGTTCTTTAGTTACTATAAAATTAATAACAAGTGTGGCAGAGTTAAAATAGGACCTATCAAATATGAAGGGTTTGTGAGAGAAACTGATGAGGAAATAGTTGAGGTACTAAATGGTCATTTTGCATCAGTATTTACAAAAGAGAAACTAAATAGTCCTATGTATAGTACTCATAGGTCAGGAAAAGAGGTGTTTACTAACATTTGTGTGGATCGGAGGATGATAAAAGGACTAATAGGTGATTTAGATACTACCAAGGCCTCCGGCCCTGATAATATTCATTCTAGGATACTTAAAGAAGGGGTAGAAAGTATCTCAATAGCTCTGGACAAGTTATATACTAGGTCATTGGAATATGGAGAAATACCCGATGATTGGAAGAGAGCGAATGTAGTCCCCATTTTCAAGAAGGGTAGTAAAGAGGATCCAAATAACTTTAGACCGGTTAGCCTAACTCCTGTAGTCTGTAAAATTCTTGAGAAAATAGTTAAAAAAGGGATTTGCCAACATCTAGAGAGGGAGGGGTTAATCAGCGATGCTCAGCATGGGTTTAGATCAGGTAGATCATGTTTGACTAACTTACTAGACTTTCTGGAGTTTGTAACAGATCAAGTAGATAAGGGAGAGAATGTAGATATAATTTACCTAGATTTTAGTAAAGCATTTGATAAGGTACCACACAGGAGACTAGTTCATAAATTAAAAATGATTGGGATATGTGGGGGTGTTTCAAATTGGATAGCTGAGTGGCTGAAAGACAGGAAGCAAAGGGTAGTGCTAAATGGTGTAAAGTCAGAGTGGAGGGATGTTATCAGTGGGGTTCCTCAGGGATCAGTTCTCGGTCCATTATTATTTGTCATCTATATAAACGATCTTGGGGAGGCAGTTAATAATAAAGTGTCAATTTTTGCGGATGATACCAAATTAGCAGCTGTAGTTAAAGATATTGATGATAATTTTAAAGTGCAGGGGGACTTAAATAAATTGTTATCCTGGGCACATAAGTGGCAAATGACTTTCAACCTTGATAAGTGCAAAGTTATTAACATGGGAAAAGATAATAGAGAATTTAACTATGAAATGGATGGGCATTGGCTGAGCTCAGTAGAGGATGAGAAAGATCTAGGAGTAGTAATAGATAAGTCATTAAGGTTTTCTAAGCAGTGTATTGAAGCAAGAAATAGGGCAAATAGAGTGCTGGGTTTTATTAAGAGAAATGTCAGTTACAAAAGTAAGGAGGTTATTCTTAAACTCTATAACTCTTATGTTAGGCCACATCTAGAGTACTGTATACAGGCATGGTCCCCACATTTTAGACACGATATTAACCTTCTTGAGTCAGTGCAACGGAGGGCAACAAAGATTATTCCTTCCCTGAGGCACCTTGAATATGAAGATAGACTGAGGGTATTAAATATGTTCTCGTTCGAAAGGAGGTGTGTGAGAGGGGATATGATTGAGCTGTTTAAAATTTTTTCCGGGATAGATAAATTGGATGTTAGCAAGTTTTTTGAGTTAGATGATGGAAATCGGACTAGAGGTCACCACTTGAAAATTAAAAAGCAAGGGTGTAGGTTGGATTTAAGAAAATATTTTTTCACCAATAGAGTGGTAGACTTCTGGAACAAATTGCCGCAGAGGGTAGTAGGTAGTCCAAATCTAAATGTATTTAAGAGTAGGTTGGATGAGTTTATGGGAAGGGAAGGTTGTGATGGTTCCTAAGTTTTGTATATATTAATATTGTTTGTATATATCTATAGCTGCATGATTTAGTTCTTGACAAGCCTTGATTGGTGATACCCTTGTTTCTGGATGCAATCCTCTGGATGTAGTTTTCCTGGGAGTTTGGGTGCCTTGAAAAAGAGGCCGCTTGACTCGGATGACCTATGATGAGCCCTTGTGGCTTTTGTCATCCGTTATATTATATTGTGGGGGACTTTGATTTTGTCTTCCCCTGGTGATGGTGCTTTTTGTGGGCGGGTTTTGATGGAGGCGGATGACCTTTGATAGGCCCTTGTGGCTTTTGTCATCCGTGTAATTATGTTATGTTATGTTATGTTAATAAGCATCGACTCACCCTTCCTCACTCACCTCGAAGTCAGCTATTTTCTCCATTCAGCCTCTCGTCTGCGACGCACTCACCTCGCCTCGCATCGACTCCCTCCCCAACTCAACGAGATCCTCGGTCAAGGTATTCCCCCTCTTATGCCACTTTGTTTAAAGGTAAAAGGATTCCCATTTAATTATGTTCTTTAATTAACATTCTGTACTAAGGTGAACTTTTGCGTCAACCATCGCGTAGTATTCATCGGTAGTAGTAATTTTTATTTAGACCCTCTTATTATATCCTCAGTAGATTTAAAGTTTTTAATATTTCATTTTTTTTATATAATTAAAATTATATTTTTGCTCTAGTTGTTTAACTAAATCCTCGAAACGTTACACAAGGCAATAGATATACACTATTACGAATCCTCCCTGGTTAAAGAATCAAATCAAAAGATAAAAGATAAAAAGTAGTAGAGCACTCTTAGAGAAAAAAAGGAACAGAGTTATTCATGTACGGAACAATCGTACATACATACTCGACCGTATCGCACGACATCTATATACCATTAACATGACCCTATTATTTCAATTATTATTATTTCTAATCATAACATTTTTTCAATTCCTACTACTATTACAATCCTATTATTTCCACTCATTCGCTCTTACTATCCAATATAATTAACCATCAATACCGGGTGTGATAGAACGGGTTGAGCAGCGTTAGTTTCAACTCCTATCATATATTATTTTAAAACCACGATGCTCCCACGTGCATTTTCGCGTCGAAGCTTGGCGCCTTATCACAGCCACCGGATGTCAATGTTTAAACAAGGAGGTTATCATCCCCCCGTTCGCCCCTACACACCGACCTCGCCAGATTGAGTTAGGCTAATGGGCAGATAAGGCATTGTTTCCAGGTTCGGCTGTTCATTATCCCGAAGCTCCCACTCCACTGTCCCCCCACGCCAAGGAAGTGTCTCGAATATTTAGATGGAAACTTTACCACTAAGATCAGATTGGAGATCCAGATTTTCGTTGCGAAACATCACCACGACCCTTTCTTCCTTTGTGCGCCAAGGGACCTCGACCTCGAGATTCACCATTACTTGTCCAGAAGGAGGACAATATCCCTTGAGTGCCAAAGGTTCGAGCCTTTAGTGACGCCAAGTCCTCAAGGCTTCCCCCTCATTGTTCAGAAAGAGAACAACGTAGAAGAGCAATTTGTTCTTTTGAGCCCTTCGTTAAGAAACGGTTCTCACCCCCCCCCCCTCTTGTTCAGAGGAGAAAAACGTAGAACAGCCATTGTTCTTTTGAGCCCTTCGCCAAGAAACGGTTCTCACCCTTCCCCCTTGTTGTTCAAAGGAGAACAACATTAGAACAGCCATTGTTCTTGAGCCCGTAGACAAGAGCCAGTGTCCCCCCCCTATTGTTCAGAGGAGAACAACGAAGAACAGCCATTGTTTTTTTGAGTCCTTCGCCAAGAAACGGTTCTCACCCTTCCCCCTTGTTATTCAGAGGAGAACAACATTAGAACAGCGATTGTTCTTGATCCCGTAGACAAGAGACGGTTCTCACCCCCCCCCCCGGTTTGTTTAGAAGAGAACAACGTAGAAAAGCCATTGTTCTTCAAGCCGTTCGTCGAGAAACGGTTCTCATTCCCAAGACGCCACGTCAGGATCATCTTATTCCCCCCCTTCGGCTGGAACTCGCCAGCGGACCGAAAATTCCTTCACGTCGCCTTCCACTGCACCACTCGTATATAGTTACGTAAGCCAAACGTCACCTTTGAGTACTTAACCCTTTTGTCAATTCTATCCTTTTCTTTAAATGGTTTAGCGAACCATCCCATCTCTTTAACTCTATATTTGTTTTACCTTTTTAAATCCTTTAATCTTAAGATTAGCCCGAGCCCCCACGCCCGTTCCATTCTCCGTTTATGTCAATATTTTCCATCTTGTGTTTGTTGATAGTTATTATTAATAAAACTCTATTTTATTAATGATAGCCATATTATTATCCTTGAGCTCAGTTCCACTTCTTAAGCATATCCAGGATACATAATATCGGCCCGCCAGACATTAACGCACTCTAAAGATAATTACAGAAGTTCCCTCAACGAATAGTTATATATGGTATATCGTCGGGAGTCCATTCTACGACATATATATATATATATATATATATATATATATATATATATATATATATATATATATATATATATACTATTTAAATTTCGTATCAGGTGTGTAAGGTTTAACGCTATATCTTTGCAAACACTGGTCTCAGTCGAGTAAAGCATAGTGTTATTCGTTATAATAATAGAGTATAGTAGTTTCCTTTTGTTTTAACGATTGCTACCCCCTTTTTTAAAACTTAAGAAGCTTGAGTACCTCAAGGAACTGTGATAATAATTTGTTTGTGTTTTTTTGTGATTTTAGTCAGTAGTTATTTAGATTGAGAAACCAAGTAAGAATAGGTCAGTGCCCATATTTAGGTGGGCTAATTCTATTGAGGCATAATTCTTGTTGCAAGGAATTTTAGTTGGTTGACTATTGCGCCCCCAAGTGCAAAGATGTCTCAGTTAGAAATCTTTAAAGCGCAAGGAGAATCCTTGGGACTCTCCGGAAAAGAACTAATTGAGTACGTTCAAGAGGAGCAAAGAACAGAAAGGGAAAGAGAAATACAACGAGAAGAACGAAAAAGAGAAATACAACGAAAAGAACGAGAAAGAGAAATCCAAAGAAAAGAAAGAGAAAGGGAAAAAGAAATCCGAAGAGAAGAAAGAGAAATCAAACGAGAAGAAAGAGAAAGAGAGGAACGGATAAGACAAGCTGAGCTTCACCATCAGATTGAATTAGCTCGTGTTGAAGCAGAGATACAGTCCGCCAGTTCCCGTTCCGAAGCTCCCCCAATTACCCACTAAAGCTCCCCAATTTCAAGGATGGAGAGGATTTCGGAGCATTTTTAGCCCACTTCGAAAAGATCCTCGAAATCAATAACATGGATCTGGCGGCTGAAGGTGTAGCCAGATTACTTCCCCTGTTAAATTGTAAATTGCGCGAAAATTTTATATCTTTACCATCTGAGTGTACAATTAACTACAGCACCTTAAAAGCTGAGTTATTGGCCTCTCATAATATGACTCTCGATTTTTACCGCCAAGAATTTCGAGAAGGTCGTATTAAACCCGGACAGACGTTCCGTCAATTCGGATACATTCTTCAGAGGAATTTCAAATTTTGGTTAAAATCCTCAAAGGTTGATCCGAACTACGAATCCTTAACAGAATTCGTGTTGAGGAGATCAATTTTTGGCGTCTCTCCCGACGGAGATCCACGCGTTCGTCAAAGATCGTCGGTGCCAGACCTTTAAAGAATGTACCGAAGAAGCGGATGTCTATGCCGCCAGCCATAATTTATACCCAAAGGAGAATCGAACTTCTCACCAATCCCCCTACAAGGAAAGAAGGAAGGATTCGCACCCCTTCAAAGGAAAAACGACGAAGTTTCCGAGCCCCGTAAAACCCGAAAAATTTCTTTCCCCAAAACCAACAACGGGACTCCAAACCTCCCGTTAAGATTTCTCCTCCATCTCTCTTCCCGAAGCGACCAATCATATGCTTCACCTGTGGTGTAGAAAACCACATGAGCTGGAATTGCCCCCAAAATTCTAGGCTTAAAAGCAGGCCAGCCCACCAAGTTCACCAGATTAATGCAACCCGGGCTTCCCCGATGGTGCAGACCCAAGCAGAAACTTCTCCCCCTCCGTCAGGCCACCAGGTAAATTTTATTTTTGATAAGAGTTCATCGGGAACTTTCAAATTTGAGGAGGGCAGCGTGAACGGCTGTCGAGTATCGACTCTCGTCAGGGACACAGGATGTACGTGTTTCATCGTGTCTGACGAACTCCTCCCCCCAGTATACCCTAACCACGAAAAATTTGCGGTGGTACATGACTACCTTGGGCGGGCGAACCAATTCCCCGTCGTTAGATGTTACCTGCAGTGTCAATATTATGATGGCTGGGCTGAAGTAATTTCAGCACCCATACAATTCTGTTCCGTACTTATAGGACAAAGCCCCCAAGTAAGTTCCGACCCTGTGTATCAGGCCGCCCTTCCTCGAGGCCGAGCTAAGAAAGAAGCCCAGGAGCCCGTCCCCATCAGAACCCCGATACCGTCCGATTTCTCAGAGACCCCTAACCAGGACTTTAGGATGGCACAAAAGGAGTGTGAATCACTAACACCCTTAGGTGATAAGGCACAAGACAAGGACACGGAGATAGTTCGTTCACCCCAAGAAAAAAAGAACCACCAACGTGCCCATGGAAATACCTTCGTAGAACTGGACGAAGCATCGGCGTTTGAAGAAGATTACCCCGCGGAGTCCCTTATGTAATACAGATAGTGTGCACCCAACCTGATGCCGATCACCCTCCTCTTTTCCTACCAGGCGAGTCTTTGGAACCCTCTGACCTGGATATTGACGCGCAGCTGACACCACATCAAAAGAGTCAGCTACAAGAACTATTTAAATCGAGTCACCATTTAAACACCCTATTAGCTCTTTTCGAGCGACTGCGCGAAAATGGCCTCACCATTGGCCCCAGGAAATGCTATTTTACCTACGAAACCATCAAATATTTGGGTTTCAAAATAGGACAAAGCCAGTTAGGACCCCAAGAGAACAAGATTAAGGCAATCGCCGACATGCCCCTTCCGATTACAAAGAAGCAATTAAGATCGTTCCTAGGATCAGCTTCTCACTATCAGCGATTTGTTCCGAATTTCGCTGCAATTTCGGCCCCCCTCAGCCCCCTTCAAAAAAAGAATTTCCCCGATCGTTTACGTTGGAATGATGTCGCTGTTTCCCATTTTAATCAGCTCAAGAGTAAGCTCATTTCTGCCCCCATTTTAAAGTTGCCCAACCCGGAAAAATCCTTTGGGATTAAGACCGACGCGTCCAACGAGGGCATTGGACGTGTACTCCTTCAATACGAGGATGACGGCATGAGTCATCCAGTTGCATATGCTAGTCGTCAATTATTACCACGCGAAAAGAGATATGCCACTATAGAAAAGGAAGCTCTATCAATTATCTGGGTCATAGACAAATTCAAGATGTACTTGATAGGTAAAGAATTTCAGATAGGAACCGACCACCATCCGTTAGCCTATATTAGGAATGTAAGACACTCCAACGGACGAATCATTCGCTGGAGTTTACTATTGCAAGAGTATCAATTTAAAATAAATTATAGAAAAGGTTCCGATAACCAGGTCGCTGACGCACTCAGTAGGAATGCGTTACCGAAAACGTAGAGTAATTGTATTCATAGAATTAGTATCTCCATGTAGGTATATATCATCTTGTACGACTTAAATTAAGATTCTCTTGTAATATAATTAGTTAATGTATATGTCTGAATTTTGTAACGCTCAATGTCTATTTTTTTTTGGTATGTATATATTTGTACCCATTAATTTACGTATAAATTATGTTGTCCCATATGTACTAATTTTATATCATTTCATTGTCCCATGCCTTTTTTTTATTAAGTTTGTATTAAAGGTTATTTTCCCTTATAATCAAAAGATCAAAATAATCATATGTATTGAGGTAATACTAGTTAGGTGCAGGAAGGTACGGTTGGTACAAGAAAACGAGTTCCCCACAACGGAGCTCTATCGTTGTCCCTTCTCTCTTTTTTTTCGAAGTGACAACTACCCCCGGAATCGAGGGGTGTGATAGAACGGGTTGAGCAGCGTTAGTTTCAACTTCTTTCACATATTATTTTAAAACCACGATGGGCCCACGTGCATCTTCGTTTCAAAGCTTGGCGCCTCATCACAGCCACCAGATGTCAATGTTTAAACAAGGAGGTTATCGTCCCCCCGTTCGCCCCCATACGCCGACCTCGCCAGATTGAGTTAGGCTTATGGGCAGATAAGGCATTGTTCTCAGGCTCGGCTGTTCAGTCCCTCGAAGCTCCCACTCAATTGTCCCCCACGCCAAGGAAGTGTCTCGAATATTTAGATGGAAACTTTACCACTAAGATCAGATTGGAGATCCAGATTTTCGTCGCGAAACATCACCACGACTCTCTTTCTCTTTGTGCGCCAAGGGACCTCGACCTCGAGATTCACCATCACTTGTCCAGAAGGAGGACAATATCCCTTGAGTGCCAAAGGTTCGAGCCTTTAGTGACGCCAAGTCCTCAAGGCTTCCCCCTCATTGTGCAGAAAAGAGAACAACGTAGATCAGCCATTGTTCTTTTGAGCCCATCGCCAAGAAACGGTTCTTACCCCCCCCCCCCTGTTGTTCAAAGGAGAACAACGTAGAACAGCCATTGTTCTTTTGAGCCCTTCTCCAAGAAACGGTTCTCACCTTTCCCCCTTGTTGTTCAGAGGAGAACAACATTAGAACAGCCATTGTTCTTGAGCCCGTAGACAAGAGACGGTTGTCCCCTCCCTTGTTGTTCAGAAGAGAACAACGAAGAACAGCCATTGTTCTTTTGAGTCCTTCGCCAAGAAACGGTTCTCACCCTTCCCCCTTGTTATTCAGAGGAGAACAACATTAGAACAGCCATTGTTCTTGAGCCCGTAGACGAGAGACGGTTCTCCCCCCCCCCGGTTTGTTCAGAAGAGAACAACGTAGAACAGCCATTGTTCTTCAAGCCGTTCGTCAAGAAACGGTTCTCATTCCCAAGACGCCACGTCAGGATCATCTTATTCCCCCCCTTCGGCTGGAACTCGCCAGCGGACCAAAAATTTCTTCACGTCGCCTTCCACTGCACCAGTCGTATAAAGTTACGTAAGCCAAACGTCATCTTTGAGTACTTAACCCTTTTGTCAATTCTATCCTGTTCTTTAAATGGTTTAGCGAACCATCCCATCTCTTTAACTCTATATTTGTTTTACCTTTTTAAATCCTTTAATCCTCGGATTAGCCCGAGCCCCCACGCCCCTTTCCATTCTCTGTTTATGTCAATATTTTCCGTCTTGTGTTTGTTGATAGTTATTATTAATAAAACTCTACTTTTTTAATGATAGCAATATTATTATCCTTGAGCTTAGTTCCACCTTTTAAGCATATCGAAGATACATAATATCAGCCCGCCAGACATTAACGCACTCTAAAGATAATTAAAGAAGTTCCCTCAACGAATAGTTATATATGGTATATCGTCGGGAGTCCATTCTACGACACCGTATTGTATTTTCTTTTTGAATTTTGATTTTGGTATTTAGTGTTTACTATAATTAATTATTTCACTATTCTCACTTGTTTATTTCCTGTTAATGGGAGATTTACACATACACGGATCACCCGTGGGGTTCACGCCGGGTTCTGACTAACGGAAAACCCATGAGAGACCTGGGAAATGCTTGTAGTACCCGGCACTCTCGTCTCGTACATGTGGGTAGCGCAAAAAATTTTGTGCATGTTAAAATTTTTCTACCTTTCCACCCTAGGCAGGTTGAACCCGTTGGTAACCCGTTGGTAACCCGTAGACACTCGGCTTGTTAACAGGCAGTATCCGATAGCACGCGATAGTACCCGAGGGGTTCAAGTGCTACGTATTGACCCGTAATATTCGGCCTATAATCCGTATTACCCGTAGTACTCGGGGTGTAATTAGTAGTACCCCGGTGTAACGTCGTGTAATCTGTAGTACTGGGTGAACTCGTTGGGTTTACGAAATACTTGGAAGGTTACTTATTATTTTAGACTTGACCTAGCATTATTAAAGTAAACATTAATTCTTTACCAATTTTCTCGTGTATAATATTCTAAACCGAATTATATTTCTCGTGTATTAATTTAATTAACTATTAGCTTATATTCTTAACATATTCATTTGTTTTCAATAACTAGTTTTATTCAGGATATTTCGTCTATTTAATTTTACATTATATTTCCCATCTAAACTTTTGTGCGTAACGTAACGTCCATAGAAAGTTACCTCCTATAATTCTAATCTTAATAAAATTAGTTGAAAAGATTTTGCGATAGATAATTTAGCTTATTTCAATAACAACAGGGCTAAAGCTGTATGCAGTTAAGAACTTATAAGTCAGAGTTCATATTATGACAAATGGAAAATCAGCGATGGCAAATCAATAAAAACCTTTCGGTAAATGTTCACTGAAAAAGGCGAAGTTAAATGAAACTAAAAGGTGTAAAACTTTCCAATTGACTACATACTAGGCTATGAACTGCGCAAAAAGGCAATTTTCATTAACTTGCTACGCTCCTACAGCGATTGATTTTTACCACCAACTAATAATACTAATAAGGGCAATTCAATATTTCAAAACAATCTAGGTATATTTTGCGACTAATGCAGGTAAAGATGGACATTTGTTAATTGTTTACAGAGCGTCAAATCCGGTAGCTTTATCAGATTTTGGTAGTCCCCTGGGATTAGACTCTACCGACTTCGCGTCTTTCATTAGTAGCGTCGATTCCAACATTAATTTAATTTAAACGACTTACAAAGCCTCCTTTGTTATACGATCGAGTCCTGACAAGGTAGTCTCCATATGCAATAATTCTAATTAGCAATCATTATTCTGAATGAGTGATATTCATTGCAAGGTGAATGAACCCTGTCACTTACCTTTAAAATCCAAAACAGTAATTATAACTCTCCCTATATATAATATACAGGCTAAGTACAATAGGAATCTTACAAATATCAGGCACAGAAATAGTAAAAAACCCTTTTTTTCAAATGTTAAACGGTCAGATGCTTCAATTTTATCGAAAAAATCTTTTTAAATATCAACTTTCTCAGTGTTTGTTCATTCTGCAAGTTGATGAACGAAATTAAAAATGAAAGACTTAATAAAGTTACCAATGATATGGAAAACAGATAAGCCCAACCATTAAAAAGATGTAAATGTGCCTGCGATGAGAATATACAAACAAATATTGATGGCAAGATAGTCAGTTCAGAACAATCAGTTTTATTACTGGAATATAAATTAAACCACAAATTTAAGAATGACAGTGATTTTATTACACTCAGTAACAAACAACCATTATTTCTTGAGCATTACGTATCGAAGCTCGACAAATAAAGAGGGAAAAATGATTTTCAGCTCTTTCCGAAAAAGAGGACAGATATTTTATTGTAGATTCTATAACTTCATATTAAATATATTATTCCAGTGCTAAAGCAATAGAAAAGGAAAAGTCAAACGTTACCCAGGAGTCTCAATAACTAAATTCATTAATAATTTTTAAGCTTAAAGAAGAAAAAAATCCTTTAATTACTCAGGATGGGACAAATTACTCGTATGTATTTTGCAGAAAAAAATTCACTGAACCAAAAATTATTTAATGGCAATACATATTGGTGAGGGAGATAAAAAAAAAAAGTCCGAAAATTAGTTGTGGGCATATTAATCAGTGTAAAAGCTATAACTACAAATCTTGGTATAGCAATTGGAATAAACAAACACATTCGGAGAATATGCTAAAGTGGGAATGTGAATTTAATCGGCTTTTGGCTGAGCTTCACCAACAACAAAGAAAATTTCTCTCGCGCTGGAACCCTCCTTAACTAGAAAAGTCAAGTAAAAAAATGAAGACCTGATAAACTAGAGCTTGTACGATATCTCTTACACTTTCGGAAAACGATATGACCCCAGAGGCAGAGCTAATCAGATAGCTGAGCTATAAACTAGTTTTTTAAGGCCAGATCTGTTAAAAATCAAATTTCCGATCTATGAACCTTCGTAAACACACATCAGCATTCATTTTAGTAGTGAATTTCCATTGCATTTTCTAAAATGTTTCATGAATATCGTGTTTAAAAGAAGGTAGAGGAATGTTTTTTTCATGTACTAAAGAATCGCCCTATAGACTGTATTATATGTTAGAAATCCGAATTAATTGGAGTTAAGAAACATTTTGAAAGAAACGTATGCATATTTAACTTATACAAAGTCCCGCTAAACCTTAGATATATGTCAACGATTCTATGATTATATATCAAATAGGTTTAATGAGAAACTATCTCTAGTTATTGGTGATTTTAATTGTGAGGAGTAAAATGTTCTACGAAAATCCACAAGTCCCAAGGGTATAGATTAATTAATTTTATAGATGATAATCTTTCAACCTAATGGGAAAGAGAACCTACATGAAGTAAAAATATCCCGCATACATTTTTTGTTAATATTTACAAAACCCTAATTACTTAAAGAACATATTTAATCACTAATATTGTGTGAGCACATTTTTTTTAATCCATCTATATAGAATTTATTTAGCGGTAGATGTTCCTATTAATACAATAACAGTTTGAATTACAATATTTTTCTAATTGTGATGACGTCACAGTAAAGTATTTTTGCAAAAAATTCTTACAGTGACGTAACATTATCTACATAATTTTGACCGAACATACTTCGTGACCTTATTGCCTTATTGGAAAGCTTTACGTTATGATTAGTAGTGGATGTGAATTATATTTCGAACACCTCTTAAAAGAGGTTCACAGTACATGGGATTTTTTTCTTGTGGTTATTTAATCCAAATCTGCTTTTCATTTCTAAGGGTTACAAGGCGAAAGGCAGCAAAATCGGTGTTTTTTGTGATTTCGAGTTGTTTGTAGTACGACTTTGACGACGTTGAAGTCGATCATGTGGCGTGAGGTTTTAGGGACCTAATGGGCAGAGACCTTGGTCATGGCCAAATTGTCGTGGATGATGTTGATAACACTTCCATGTGATATTCCAAGTTCTCGCCTGACTTCTTCGACCTTCAGCCGTCGATTTTCGAGGATCCTCCTCTCCACACGGGTCACATTGTACTGGTTGGTCACGTCTGACGGGCGTCCTGGACGGGGGTCATCTTCAAGTGACTCACGACCATGTCGGAACTCCCTATTCCAGCCGGAAATGGTTGCATAGGAAGGGGCAGTGTCGGTGTACACTGCAACCATGCGTTCATGGATCTCTTTTGCATTCTTGCCTTCCTTGGTCAAAAATTTGATCACTGCGCTGTACTCAACTTTCTCCATTGTTGAAAGATTTGTGACTGACCATCTGCGATCAGCTACTCCTTCTTAAATAGAAAGGGCAGGAGCGTGCGGCTGCAGGTCCTGACTTATCATAACTTTTCCTAACAACCCCACAAACAGCCATCTCCCCTCCTCTGTTTTTCCCTTTTGATTCGCAAAACTTATTAACCGCCCCTCGTAATAACGATCAAATGAACAAATATCAATCATTTACTCCCGACAGGATGAATACAAAAGTTCTAAAATTATTTAAAGACTCAATAGTCAAACATCAAACGAAAATATTCAATTCTGCTCTTAAAACTGGAATTGTTCCTGAAAATTGGAAACAATTTAACTTAGGCAACTTTCTAAAAATGTTTTAAAGAAATAATTATCAATTACCGACCCTTCGGCTTGAATTCTATTTTACCGCCAATACTCAAAGCCTAATTACAGAGAAAATAGTTGAATATACTTATATAACTGAACGGATTAGTAAAAGCGGAGAAACAATCTCAATTTTTATCTCAATGACTACCTAAATTCATTTCTAAATCAAGCTCAACCTCTCTCTCACAAGCTGTCTCTTTCTCAATATCTATCTTATTGTCTCATTCTCTTTCAATTGTTCCCCTCACTCTCAATGCTTACTCATTCTCTAAACTATAGGTCTTTTTCTCAATTAGAACTCACCTAATCTCCCAATTAAACTCACTTCACAATTTCTCTTCCCTTCTCTATCACTCTCAATCATAAGTATCTTTCTCTATCACTCTTAAACTCTAGCAAACTCTAACAAACTCTAGCAATTGTTAATTCTAAATTTCCCATTTAATCTCACACAATATCTATAAATCTTTCTCTAAATCTGCCTCAAACTATAAATTTATATCACAATGTCTCTTTAGTTCTCAATCTTTGTCTAAATCCTACTCTCAATCTTTCTCAAACTAATTCTCAATCCGTCGCTGAAAATATCCTTTAATCTCTCACACTAAACCTCTTTCATAATCTTTCTCATTTCATATCACACCCAATCTATCTTTCTCAATCTTTCTCTATATTTCTTATTCTCTCTCAATCTCTCAAAAAATCAATGTATCAATCTCACTCAATCTCTAGCTAAATCTCTCTTAATCGTTCTCTCTAAATCTGCCCCAGTAAAAATCTTTACTTTCTCAATCTCACTTTCATTCTCTTTCTTAATCTTTATCTCAATCTCGACCTTAATATCCATCACAATCTTTTTCTCTCATTATCTCTCATTTTCTTTTCAATCTCTCTCTATTTTTAACATTATCTCCTTATCTCTCAATCTCTCCGTCAATCTTAATATATCTCTCAATACTTTCTGAAATCTCTTTATTTCTTTCTATTTTTTAATTCTTATCTCAATTTCAACTTCAATCTCCATCACAATCTCTTTCTCGCATTATCTCTTAAACTCTCTTTTTCAATCTCCCTTCTAATCTCTCTCTATTTTTAACATTCTCTCCCTATTTCTCTTAATCTTTTCGTCAATCTTAATATATCTCTTAATATCTTTCTCAATCTATTTCTCTCAATATTTCTCTCATTTAATCCATCGATACCTCTCTCAAACTCTCCATTGATCACCTTCAATATCTCCCTATTTAGCAATATATATAAATCTCACTCAAAGCATCTCTAACTCAATGTATCAGTCAATCTCTCCCAATCTCATTCAATCTCTCTAATCTCTATCTCTGTATCGATCTCTAGATCTGTCTCTCAATCTCTCTTAATCTCATGATCTCTCAATCTGTTTAATTATATCTTACAATCTATCTCACAAACTCTCTTTCATTTTCTCTTCATCCCTCTCTCTCCCAATTCTCTAACTCAACGACTCACTCAATATCTATCTAAATCTCCTTCAAAATTGATCACTCATGCCTCCTTAAAACTTCACACTTATTCTCTAGATCAATATCTCGCTTAATCACCCAAGCAATCCCTCTCTCAACTCTTTCTTACTATCCCTCCAAATATCTCTTTCAATCTCCTGATCAAAAATAATCTTAAACTTTATCAATCTCTAACTCTCAATCTCTTGCTTAATCCCCTATAATTCTTTCTATCAATCTTTCACAATCTCTCATTCAATTACTCCGTGAATCTCTCTCTCATTCGATATAACTATCTCAAACTCACACTCTCTTCTTCAATCTCCCCATCAATCTCTCTCAACGCTCTCTCAGTCTGAGACATTGAGAGAGATTAAGATATAAAATGATTTACAGAGATAAATGGCAAAACGTTGGATGAGATTGAATGATATATTGAGTGACGGTTTGAGATAGTTTTGAAAGAAGCAAATTTAGCGAACAAAGATAGCGAGAGATTGGGGACAGAGATTGAGAGAAAGATTACAAATTGATTTGAGTGAAATTACAGAACTACAAAAAAAAAAACCAAGGTCCGCTCAAGGCCATTCCGCTTAAATGGACGGTGTTAGACTACCACTAACTGACGTTAGTGTATCATGCTTTTGTTAAGTTTTTAACATGCTGTTTATTCTTTTGTTTTCTTTAACTATTTCAAGTCTGAGGTACATTTGTACTCTATGGAATTCAAGTTCAGTTATGCTGTTTTTATAACTATTCCAACTCTAGGCTGCACACTTATCTACATGTGTACCCTTTGACATGAAGGCTCAGTCATTCTTCGAATACACGTTCAGGCTCCTTCAAAATCTTCTCCCACAGGCTTGTCCTGCAAGTGATGAAAATATACGTATATAGTAAAGAGAGAAAAGGAAAGGGGGAATTTACATTCACTTTAACTAATGCCAAGGGACGTCGCTGGCATCTTATTTTCATCATTTCATATTATTCCTTAACTCCTTATTATTTAGGACGTTTTCATCTATTCTCCTATTATGTAATATTTACACTATTGAAATACTCATTAAGTCGGTTTTTGAACATATTTAATGACATGCTTTCTACTACGCGGTGAGAAAGGCTACTCCACGTTTGCGTGATCTTAGAAGTGAAGTAATTTTGAGCTATATAGAGTTAAAGCACTTATATACTAATATGAAACTCTTTTGGCGTGTATTGTCCCTTTCGTCCATCTCGAACAATATTCAGTAATTAATATTAGTAAATCATTTTTAAATTTTGAATACCTCGATCAATTACCCATGCAATCGTCTACTTTCAAGGGATAGTAAGTTCAATAAGCGGAGTCTCTCTTCATACGGTTTGCTTCGAATTCCAGGAACTAGTTTAGTAGTCCGACGTTGCACTCTTTCTAACTGCACTATTTCCTTGTTTAGGTAGAGAGCAGTGTGGGTGCACGAGCGTTTCGTATACTAGCAGGATTATATCTTTCGATTTGAAAGTAAAATTCAAAGCAATATATCTTAGCATTCGGAACGCTTTCTTACATGCTCCTCTCCTGCGCATTGTTTCGATACTTTAAGGTGTTCTGAGATTAAAATCCCCAGGTTTTTTCTAAGTTAACGGAGTTAAGCATTTGGCCTTTCATATTATATTCTACATTTAAGTTATCATCTCCTAAATGCATGACCTTGCATTTAACTATCTTAAGGCCCATCTGCGATTTGTCAGCCTATTCAACAATTTATCAAGGTCTCCCTGCATTTACTCTACAACAGATCTAGAAAGGGCTCTGCTTCCTCGCTTCGTCTCGTCAGCAAATTTAGAGATCCTACTAATCACTCCATCATCCAGGTCGTTTAAGTAAACAATAAATAACAATGGGCCCAGGACTGACTCCTGTGGAACCCTGCTGGTGACTTGGGCCCACTGAGCATACTCCCATTTACAAAACCCACTGTGAACGATTTGAGAGCCAGCATTCAATCCATTTAAGTATCTTTCCCATCATTCTAATCGCTCTCATTTTATCAAAAGCTTTTCGTGTGGGACTCTATCAAAGGCCTTTTTAAACCTAAGGTAAATTATATCTACTGCTAAAGTCGTTAAAGTAAACAATAAATAACAATGGGCCCAGGACTGACTCCTGCGGAACCCTGCTGGTGACTTGGGCCCACTCTGAGCACGCTTCCATTTACAAAAGCCTACTGTGAACGATTTGAGAGCCAGCTTTTAATCCATTTAAGTATCTTTCCTCTCATTCTAATTGTTCTCATTTTTATCAACCGCCTTTCGTGTAGAACTCTATCAAAGGCCTTTTTAAACTAAAGGTAAATTATATCTACCGCTTTAGTTTCAGCGTAGATGCTAATCGTTTCATGAAAGAATTCGAGTAAATTGGTTAGGCACGAGCGCCCTCCTCTGAATCAATGCCGGGTGTCTGTGATTAAATTATTCTCATCAAGATCAATGACCAATCTATATCTAATTATTGACTCCAACAGCTTCCCAATTACAGAAGTGAGGCTGATGGAATGGAAATTAGTAGGCTCAGATTTCTTCTCTTTCTGGAATATCGGCGTAACATTTCGACATGTAAACTTTATTTGAACTAGGCTTTCCTCTATTGATCCATTGAAAATCGTGCAGAGTGGTCTTGCTAATTCATTCTTTAATTCTTTAAGATGGGCCTGGGTGCCTTCGATCTCTTAATTTGATTAATGTATGTGATAATCTTCCTTTCATTTATACTTATGGTGGATGGAATATTTTGTCTTTCAAGATTTTTTTCCTCGCTTAGTTTTGATAATTGTGTCAGGTCCTTCACAGTAAAAACGCTTGCGAGGTGCTCATTTAATATTCTGCCAATTTATGCTGGTTCGTCTGACGTAACATCAACTTTCCTTTTGATCAGCCCTATAGAACCCTATATGGTTTTCTACTGTTTACGTACTATAAAACCGTTTCTGGTCGTACTTCGAATTTTAGACAAGATCTTTTTCATATTTCAGCTTAGCTCCCCTAACTGCCTGCTTTAGCAGCTTTCGAGAGTGTACGTATCTTTCCCAATTTGCTACTGTTTCGGGTTTTCTTTATTTCATATGCTTTATTCAGCTCACAAATTAAGTATATTATTAAAGAACTAACCCATGGTGATCTCTTTAATTTTCCATTCTTACGGCGAAGTAATTTAACCAAGTCGGAGTCCCCAGTGCGCAAACTTTACTGTAGCATAGAGTACATGCCCTGTAATGTCATATTATTAAAACACTTTTCCCAACTTATCCTTCTATTCCGGTCACGAAGGTTTCGAAATTGCAGCTCCTAAATTGTGCTATTAGTTGTATACTGCTGATTACCTCTACACTTGTATTAATAACGAACCTAATTACATTATGGTCACTCGTCACCAAATGCTCACCCACGCAAACGTTTTGATAATTAAACCAACTATATTTTGATCACGCGTAATTTCCTCTACTTTTGAATAAGAAAATTATCCTGAATGAAATTCACCAATCTCTTCCCTGCGTTATAGTAATTGAAAACCACCGAAATTATTGTCTTTCCTTTTCTCACCACAAATGGAAGGCACTCAAAGACCAGTACGTCCTCTGATTTAATTTGAAATAAAGAGAATAAGTAACAAATAAGTTAATTTTATTATTTTTAGAACACTCGAACTCTATTAACAGAACCTCACTCTTCATATTTACAGACGTATCGCCCATCGTTCTTTCATTGATTCCTTCTTTCACGTAATATAGCACACCGCAAACTATGCCAGTTATACGGTGTTTTTTAGGGATTTTGTACCGTTCTATATTAAATTCCGAAAAAAGTCTCTTGAAATTGTATCCACCGAGGTCTCACTAATACATACGATATCGTAATCGCCCTATTGGATCATGGCTTTAAATTCAAGTAGTTTGTTCCTTAAACTCCGAACATTTTCGTAAATGCAGTTTAATTTTCCTTATAAATAAGACTGTCTCTCTCTCTCTCTCTCTCTCTCTCTCTCTCTCTCTCTCTCTCTCTCTCTTTCGTAGGCCTGAGGCATTTCTGTGCCCACCCAAATTTATTGACTTTTCGCGTGAAATCCGGCCCGGCGCGTCCGGGCCTTGGAGGTAAATAACTTCTGGACCATATAGATTTCGTAACCTTTTATCAATTATTCTGCCCAGCCTCGAATCCTCGATTGGCTTCAAATGTATGCCATCATTATGAAAAGGCGACGGTTGCTCCTGAAAATCGTTCCAGAAATTGAAAACCTTAACCGCATTTCCTGACATAAACGTTAAAGGCATTAATTATTAAATGTCTTAACCTTAAAGGCATTATCAGAGTCGATTTTACTCTTGCAATTATTGCAATTACTCCTACTTTAGTCGCTTACCTTTGGCCAATATAATTAGGTGACTCACTCGGTAAACAATTTCGGTTCAGATTTTCGATTTCTCTGACCGCGTGATTTATCACTGCCCCCTCCCCCGTAGGAAGATTTTCTTACGCTTAGCTGGAGTAGATGCTTTGAAATCTGAATTCTGTTCTTTATTAAAGAGTCCTAACCTAGAATGCCCTCTGTTTCCCCCTCAATTGGAGTTAACAAGGCGAGTGGATTAGAGCAGGGTATTTCAAATCAGTTTGTAAACCTCGCAGGTCTAGCCCGTTTTATAACTTAGATAAATTGTGGGTGTCTTTATGAATTTAAAATACACCCTTGTTCATTTATATTCACTTGCGGGTCTCTCTCTACTCTCTATACGGATCGAACTGTGGCTTTGAACGCGAATCTCTCTCCCCAGTAATTCATCAACGGATGCCTGAACACCGTTGGCCAGTTGATTTATTTTACAGATCATTGCAACAGCGTCTCTCTCTAGAAAGTTTACTTCTAACCTAATACCATTTATCGCGTTTGCTAATTTTACCTCAACTGCCTCGTTACAGAAACAAAAGCGAAATATTATTGTCGTAGGATTGCTCATAGTCTGGTCCAATAATTATTCTAGTCCTTGATCTGGACACACCGCTTTTGTTTAAGTCGGTGGTATTGACCCTATGACTCAATCCTACGACCATATATATATAAATATATATATATATATATATATATATATATATATATATATATATATATATATATATATATATATATATATATATATATATATTAGTAGGCTTTAATTCCTACTGAACGTACGAAAGCTGTTTTTAGAGGCGTGTTGTGCCGTAGCCAGGATTCTCACTATAAAAGTCCCACTTGTTACTGGGGGGAGGTTTGTGATTGTTGAATTCTAAGAGTGCAAAAATACAGGTTGAATGAATTAGCCGAAGGGATGCTTAATTAAAGTCTTTCCAAGGGTACGTCAAAAGGGAGGAGCCACAAATAAACACACGTACTCAAAATAAACTTTACTTTACACAAATATAATAATTAGCAATAGTTAACAGGCAAAATTAAGGATTAAATATTAAACACTGACGTTAAGCGTGTGGATGTATAATGACTCAATGAGAGTATCAATCATGGTTAATTAATTAGGTAATTCAAGAATAGAGGGACACTGGGTTTACAGATTACCATTAATTGTGATGGATTGGAGAGACGACTACTCAGGTCCAGACGGGTTGGTTCTGGTGGCGTTAATACGAGTTCTCGGGGAGAAAGGGGATAATACGACGGGTTCAGGGCTGCTGGCTGCAGTTCCGGTTAGATCACTCCTAACTGGATGTGACACTAACAAAGAGTAACTTCCAGTAACTATTTGGATGTTCCTTTTCTTCTCAAGTTACGTGGAGCAACAAAGCGTAATCTTCTAGTCACAGACTCTGCGGGGCGGGATTTACTTCCAGGAACACACTTTGAGACAGCGACCAGGTTGACTCGACGGTGCGTTGGTAGTCGATAGGTTACGGCAACGACTCTCGTTCAACGTGAGAATTACGCAAGTAGATTTGGGACACTGCTGCTGAGAGGTAAACGGCGATGTTATTTATATCGCGGATTGTGTGAAATCGAGAGAGAGATCCCATTCACGACAATTCGCTTATTGCAGCGCCTTCTGGACAATCTCCATGTTATCATAAAGAAGGCAAATAAGATGTCAGCTTCTTTGAGAGATAGGCGTTCTTTCGTCCGACTTCCTGTCGCCAGTTGGGGAAAGGTTGGGAGGAGAGAGAGAGGAGACGAAGGTCAACTCAAACGAAAAATTTCTTTCATTCCCCTGATTGTCTGGCAGCATGTGAGTATGTACGTTCCATACCCTCACAATTATATTGTTATCAAAGCTAATAGGGACGTTAATTTCTTTATTTAACAAAGCCCCATAACGAGTCCAATCAAATTTCATGATTATTGTAAATGTCACGAATGAAATAGAAATTTATAGCGCTAAAGAAACGTCTAACAGACACAGATTGAAATTTAAATTTATCTCACTTTATGACTACACATATTTTTCGTGTACATATTAAGAAACAATAATAAATAAAGAGAGCAAAATTTTCAAAGGTTAGGCTACGTCTTTTAACAGCGTAGACTATTAGGCTTTTGCTTAGGCTACGTTTTGAAGTTGAATAATAAGTCATTGCGATTAATTTCAATGTTGTGTTAATTTAATTTTTGTTATGTACCCTCAAAATGGATTCAATAGCAGTGCCCTTAAGGATATACTGATATTGGGGGTCTCGGTGGCCGGTATGCATCCCTTTGCTTTTGTTCACATTAAATGGCATTTGCCACCTGTCCAGAGAGTGAGAGATTAAGTGATATTGATCTGGAGATGAAGTGAGAGATTGAGTGAAAGATCGGTGTGAGATTGAGAAAGAGATTGAAAGGTAGATATACAGAGAAAGCGAAAGATTACGCAAAACAATGAGACTGAAATTGGTAAAAAGATTGAGAGTGGGAGATTAGAGTTGGAGAAGATACATAAAGATATATTTGGAGATTAAGAGTTTATGTTAGACAAATTCGAGATATTGAGAGAAATTGAGAGTGAGATAAAGATAGAGATTGGGACAGATTGAGACAGATATTTATAGAGATTGAAAGAGATTGAGGCAGAGATAGAGAGCGATTGGAAGTTAAAGGGATAGAGATTGAAAAGAGTTTAAGAAATTGAAGAGATAATTTGAGAGTGTGAGATGAATTATTAGGTTGAGGAATAAGTTCTTGCGTTTTTTTTAATGTGGGTTGGTTTAAGTTTTGTTGACGTGATTTGTGCACATATTAAGAAACAATAATAAATATGGGAAAAAAATTGGCAAAGGTTAGGCTACGTCTCTTAACAGCGTAGACTATTAGGCTTTTGCTTAGGCTACGTCTTGAAGTTGAGTAATAAAGTCATTGCGGTTTATTTAAAAATTGTGTAGATTTAGTTTTTGTTCTACACCCTCAAAATTTTATTTCAAGTTGAAAGAAAGGCGCATTTTCGACACTTGTTGTTATTCATTTTCAATCGGGACGGGAACAATGCAAACGCAGCCAAAGCTCGTCGCAATATTTGTGCTGTGTACGGAGAAAATGCTTTATCAAAAAGGACAGCTCAAAGGTGGTTTTCACGTTTCACAAAGGGTCATTTCAATCTTAATAACGAAGAACGTTCTGGTAGCCCCATTAAGTTGCATGAAGATCGATTGAACGACTATCTTTATGGAAATCCGCGTCAATCGACTAGAGAATTGGCTGGACAATTGGCATGTGATCAGAAATCTGCAGTGAATCACCTTCTTTCGATGGGGAAAGTTCAAAAACTCGGTGTATGGGTTCCTCACGCTTTTAGCGAAAGTAACAAACTTCAACGCTCCACGATTACCGCAGGTTTGCTTGCTCATCATAAGGCTACTCGTGGATATAAGGACAGATTTTTTCACCGCATTATCACTGGCGACGAAAGGTTGTGTGTTTATGTCAACATGACCATTGAAAACAATGGCTTAGCCCCAATAAATATCACTTCCGCGATTAAAGCAAGGACTTCAACCACGAAAGACGATGCTGTGTGTGTGGTGGAATTGTGGAGGCATCATTCTTTATGAGCTTCTTGCGAACAACGAGAATATCAATGCAGAACTCTAAGTTCAACAAATGTATCAACTCGCCAAAGCTTTTCATGAAAAGCGACCTCATCGAAGCTATGGAGTCCTTTTGCAACACGACAATGCTCGTCCTCACATTGCCAATATGATAAAAGACGCCATCCAAACGCTTATTTGTGAAATCCTTCCGCATCTTCCATATTCTCCAGACTTGGCTCTATCGGATTTCTATCTGTTTCAATCGCTCTCCAACAATTTGCGCGGTGTTTCGTTCAGTACTAATGTTGAATTAAGAACCTGGTTTGACGAATTCATTGAGTCAAATTCCAGAGATTTTTTATTTCACAGGCATCGAAAAACTAGTTGAACATTGGGAAAAAGTCGTAAATAACAATGGAGAAAACACTATTGATTTAATTGCATATTTTATCAAATAATGATGAAGTTCTTCTAAAATTGTTTATGATATTAAATAAATTTGTTGAAACCACAAGAACTTATTCCTTCACTCATTAAGTTCGAGATTGGGCAAAAGAATGAGAGTGATTGAATCAAAGATATACGTTAGGATTAAGTCAAGTTCGAGTAAGATTGAATAAGAAAAAGAAGTTAAGATAAAGATGTATTGAGATTGAGAGAGCATTGAAAGAGATTGAGACATATAAATTAGAACAGAGAGAGACATTCACCCAGATAGTGATTGAGAGTAGAGAGAGATTGTGAGAGTTATTGAGATATTGATAAGGAGATTGAGAGATAAAGATAAATTGAGTGCGACAATGAGCTACAAGGACAAGAAGTACTCTAGGAGACCTTACGGGCCATTCATAGAGGGTACCTTTTGGTTAACAGTTGATCAGGCCCAGTTCTGCACAACGACTTAAGTGCCCCAACGGCCACTTTTCAAGACTTTGTCCAGTCTTGACTTAAACTGATGAAGAAAATTGCTGTTGACAACTTCCACTGAAAGTGCGTTCCAGCTGCCGCAGATGCTCTATGTGAAAAATTTATCTCACAGATCATGGTTGTAACGCTTTAGGTAAAGTTTGTAGCCGTGCTTTCTCGTTTTGCCCTCACTAAGTCGGTAAATATCCATGTAGTCTACATTATCAAAGCCTCGAATTATTTTAAACACTTCGATAAGCTGACTACGCACTCTTTGGGTTTTCAACGAGAATAAATGATATATCTAAATCTATCATCGTAACTATTCTGTCTGATAGAGGAATCAGTTAGGTTGCCCTGGCATGCACACGTTCCAATCTCGCAATATCCTTTCAAAGGAAGAACTCCAAAATTGTACGGCATACTCCAGATGTGGTAGAAAAAGTGAATTGTATAAACACAGTACTATCTCCTTGTTCCGATATCCGAACTGGCGCTTTATTTAGCCTAGTATCATTTGGGCCTTTTCTGCCTCAATGCACTGTTTTGAGAACTTGAGGTCACTAGTGATTGTTACACCCAAGACCTTCTCAGTGTCGGTGGATTCAATAGCAGTGCCCTTAAGGATATACTGATATTGGGGGTCTCGGTGGCCGATATGCATCACTTTGCATTTGTTCACATTAAATAGCATTTGCCACGTATCCAACTAATCCCCAATCTTAGAAAGATCATCTTGAAGGCGAGCAGTATTTCCTTCCTTTGCGACGTTAATACCAAGCTTGATATCATCGGCAAATTTGTAAATCTTGGCAACCATGTCACCTTCCATGTCGTTGACGTAGATGATGAATAGTAGTGGTCCCAGGACTGACGTTAATACCAAGCTTGATATCATCGGTAAATTTGGAAATCTTGGCACCCATGTCACCTTCCATGTCGTTGACGTAGATGATGAATAGTAGTGGTCCCAGGACCGAACCTTGAGGAAAACCGCTAGTAACTGGCACCCACTCAGAAGCCTGTCCATTCAACACTACCAGTTGTTGTCTGCCGTTTAGCCAGTTCTCTATCCAACTCGCTACATTTCCGTCTACGCCCAGTTCACGCACTTTCGGAAGGAGGCCGCGGTATGGTACCTAATCGAAGGCTTTTTGAAAGTCTAAGTAGATAATATCCACCAGCTTATCCCGGTCGTGTTCATTAAAAACGAAGTGGAAGAATTCCACAAGATTCGTTAGGCATGACCGCTGCCTTCGGAACCCATGCTGGGAACTCGTCAATTGCAAGTTGGACTCTAAATATGATGTCATTTTGTCCACCAAGATGCTTTCCATGATTTTACCGACTATTGAGTTTAAGCTAATAGTTCGGTATTTTCACGGCTGCCTATAGTCTCCCTTTTTGAAGATAAGAGTTACCTCCCCTTCACGCGAGTCTCTAGGAACGCATCCGCTCCGTATTGACATGTTGAAGATTGTGCTCAAATGTCGTGACACTTCATCGCGCACTTCCTCCAATACTTTAGGTATAAACCCGTCCGGGCCAGGGGACTTATTCGTCTTTAGATCAGTGATATCTTTTCTATTTCTCCTTGAGTGAAGTCCATTTCATCCAGCTTTTCCTCCAAGAAGGATTTTGTGGGTTGGGAGATGGGACCACTCTCTTCAGTAAACACTAAAAAGAAGTAGTCGTTCAGGAGGTTAGCATTTTCTGCATCTGAGAGTTTTAATCGCTCTCCTCATTCCTTAAAGGGTAAATCGTGCGATGGATTGGCTTATGGCTGTTTACATAACCAAAGAACTCCTTGGGATTCTCCTTGTAAAGTCTCGCCACTCGGAGCTCCTCGGCACGCTTTGCCGCCCTTATGCTGCACTTCACTCTCCTAGCTAGCCTACGGTACTCATCAAAGTTTCCAGAAATCTTTTACTGCCAGTACACCGTTCTTTCCCCCCTCAGCAGTTGACCAATTTCTCGATTAAATCACTTTGGTTGAACAGAAGACCGACGAAGGCTTTCCAAAGGGATGAATCGTGATTGAAGACTCATGAAGGTAGTTTTGAATCTATTCCACGAATCTTCAACATCCTCGCACACTTCTAGCCTCGCATCAGTCAATCCAGCAGGAAGACCGGCAAAGTCTGCTCTTGTCAAATCAGGTTTTCTCGATTTACCAGTCGCAGACTCTACCTTGGGGACCTTGACTATAAATCTGACTACTCACTGATCACTGCTACCGAGCTCTTCGTCTACAGAAAGATCCTCAACGATGTCATCCTCAGAGGTGAAAACCAAGTCGAGGGTATTATTGCTTTTTGTCGGTTCTCTCACAAATTAAGTCAGGAACTCGTTGTTCGCGAACTTCAGGAGTAGTGCGTTCTCGCAACAGGGTTCTCTGGTTTCCCAGTCAATTTGGGTATTGAAATTACCCATGGCGATACACATATTGTCTTGACCTAGTACACCAGTGCCGGTACAGATCCTTGTCCTTTTCAACGAGTTGGGCAGGGAGTCTGTAATGCAGCCAGGTCCTGTATCTAGCAGGAGCTATATCTAGGTTAACTCCTAGTAGATCGTGGTCCGATACAATGTTGTAGTTCGTCGATTTGAGTGTATCCTTGACATACAACATCACACCACCACCCATTCTGTCTTGCCTATCTTTTTGTAACAGTTGGTAACCGGGAATAGGGAATTAGCCTTCAAAATCTCGGTTTAAGGTTTTTACCCAAGACTCTGGTATGGCTACCATTTCAGGTTCTTCGGTCGCTACGAGTCCACGAAGTTAAAGAAACTTGTTCATGATCGACCTCACATTAAACAGAAGAACTTTAAGGGAGTCCCCGAATGTAGGACTCCCTATGCTCTTGCGTTTCCCGGTTTATTTGTTGGTGAGGAGGCACTCCTCTTGGCAACCTCTGAAAAGGTCGTTCCAGGAGTGACACGCGCGTACTAGTGTACGTCCGCCCTCACTCTGGGCCGGATACTCCTTTGGGTTCTCTCTACGACATCCTAGATCATGTTTGACAAAAAGGCTTTTCCTTTAAAGGAAAGATGTACCCCATCCCTTTGGTAGAGTTCATTCCTACCGGTAATAAAAGATGCGGTACGGGTCCACAAAAAAGGCCCCCTTTGCCGTACACAAATCTGCCAGACGCAAGTTCAAGAGACGTTCATCGAGTGAGCGGTCCGTGTAGGACCTCTCCTCGGGAGTATCTCGACCACAACACAACATGCATGCGGGTTTTAAGTCCACAGTCATCCACGGCTCCCATGGCCGTATGGAGGATTTTATCCGTAGGGCCTACCCTACCTACTTCAGGTAGAGGTCGTTGCCACTTCCCATCAGAGCAACGACTGAGCTCTCAGAAATCTGAGATTTTTCCGCCTCTACTCTGATGTCGTTGTTACCCCGTCCTGGCAGGCAACTTACTTCACACTAGTGCAAAGGCAGGCGGCTAGCAGGGGCTTCAGCCCCCGTGCTTGAGAATCACCATTAAGGGTGACCCTTTCACATTTGTCTGCAGACAACTGAGTCTTTCCTTTCGGAAGCGACTTGCCGGTTTCCTCTTCTTTCTCTACATTTTTCTTCTTCTTCTTCTTCTTCTTCTTCTTCTTCTTCTTCTTCTTCTTCTTCTTCTTCTTCTTCTTCTTCTTCTTCTTCTTCTACTTCTTCTTCTTCTTCTTCTTCGATCTTTCAATTACAGTATATTAGCTTGTGCAGCTTGTTTTCTAAATTAGTTCCGAATTAAAAAAAAACAAAAAACCGACAATGCCCGTTATAAAGATCGAATGCTCAAGGTGCGCTGCTTCATTTAATAAGGAAATTTACGTTCCCTCGAACCTTGAGCAAATTAGAATATGTCGATTTTGTATGTTGAACGAAGCGTTTGAACGCAAGTTGTCAAGTGCGATCAGCGAGATCAAACTGGAATTAAATACCGTTGCGAGGGATGTGATCTCGACTAACCGTAAAGTCGATGACTTAAATTCCAAACTAGACTCTGCTATTCACGACATGCGCGGGAGGGAAGATAGTAATAGAGATAGGCGGCCTGCAAATTCGAATCATCAGGTAATTGTTGACGAGCAACAACGAATTTTAAACTCGTTTAGGCCTCAGGAATCGCAATTTCGACGTGTTAGAAATGGGGCTAGACCAACGAGGGACCAGAACTTCGTTTTACCCTGTTCGAACCCTTTCGCGTTGCTAACTCCTATCGAGGGGGAAGAGGAAACCGTTTTAATGGGGGACTCCTTAATTAGAAGGCAGGATCAGGAGTTTGCTGCGCGTAACCCTTCTAAGCGTAAGCGCTTTTGCTATCCCGGTGGCCGCATTAACAACGTGGCCGCCGAGATCGAGAAATTGGAAGATACGCGTGGTGAACGAACGATCATCACGATGGTAGGGGGCAACGACGTGCATAGGTATGACAGCACCCCGGAAGATATAGTTTATCGTGCCAGAACCATGATAGATACGGCGAAATCCAAAGCAACCAACGTGGGAATTATTGGTGTTCTCCCCCGACTTAAATCCACGTTGCGCCTCCAATCTAGAGCGATCTATACTAACGAATGTCTTAAGCGGTTGTGTCGAGAAACTGGTGTTAGCTTTTTTAACTTATGGGATTCATTCCAGGACCATCCGTCACTTTTCCAAAAGGACGGAATTCACCTAAGCGATGTGGGTAATAGTCGGCTGGGTAGGATCTTAGACGAGTCCGTACGTAGCATTTTAGGTAGGAGAGTTGCGCGGCCACGTGATGCCGATGCGCCGGGCCGGCCCACGCGTGAAGGGGGCACTATCGACGGGGTGCAGGGAAACGGAACGGATCTGAGTGTTATAGAAGAGTTAACGTAAAGCGCAAACTGAGATGCATATATGCGAATGTTCGTAGCTTAAAAAATAAAATTGCCGAAATAAAAGCCGTTATTCTAGAGGGTAATTTCGACCTCGTATTCCTAAATGAAACATGGTTAGACACTCATACGGGGATCAGTGTTTGCGAGTTCGATATAGCGGGGTACAAAATTCATTACAGAAATAGACAAACCGGTAGAGGAGGGGGCGTATTAATGTATATAAAAGAGGATCTAAACGCCATAACGATGGACTCGTCTAAGGATGATATGCGAAGTGATGCTTTATTAGTCCAGCTAAGTTTAGATGCTATAAATAAAATTAACTTAGTCGTGCTATATCGTCCGCCTTGCCAATTGGAAAGAGAAGATGCTGCACTCTTCGATACGCTTACGTCTTGGATTAGAAAAGGGACCACATTAGTCTGCGGCGATTTTAATTTACCTAATGTTAACTTTAGCAACCTTACTTCTGATAAACCGGGTGAGAGGCTATTAAACTTTATGTTGGAGAATTTTCTCGTACAAAAAGTGGAAGAGCCTACTCGTGATAGCAATATTCTTGATTTAATCATGGCAACCGATGAGTCATTGTTAGAAAACGTACGTGTGGGTGAACATTTAGCTTCCAGCGACCATAATGCGATTAGATTCGATCTAAACACCTGCGTAGAAGTTAGAATGAGCTCGCAGCTCATCCCTCGTTTTGGTAGCTGTGATTTCGATATTTTTCGCGAAAGGATTAAGGATATAGACTGGGGAATACGATTCGAGAACAGGTCGGTAGGAGAGATGTACGCAGAACTTCGATGTACGCTGCTTCGTGTGAATTCTGATTTGGTTAAGTATGTGCGTAAGAGCGGGAAGTCGGTGAGAGCTCCGTGGCTTAGTCCGTTAATACTACGCTTAATCCGGGACCGAAATAGAAAATTTAAAATTCATAAAAACAATGGGTCAGTTATAAGTCGGCAAAATTACATAGATTCTCGTAGGGAAGTTAAACGTGCGGTCAGAGATGCGAAGAGGAAGTATGAAATAAACCTCGCTAAGGATTCAAAGAATGAACCGAAACGGTTTTATGGGTACGTAAATAATAGGAAACCCGTAAAAGGATCGATAGGGCCGATCAAAGATAAGGATGGTCGTTTGACTGAACTTCCGACAGAAATGTCTAAAATTTTAAATGAGCATTTTACGAGCGTGTTTACTGTGGAAGATTCTTCCGAATTGGAATCGTTAATTGGGGAAGTTCGTAGTGCTGATAAATGCATATCCGATGTAAGTATAAAGGACGAGGAAATTCTTAAATTTATTAAGCTAATGAAAAAGTCGAAATCTCCGGGCCCCGATGGGGTATATCCAATTCATTTAAAGGAGCTTCAAAATGAACTCGTTAAGCCATTGCGTGAAATTTTCAATCGCTCATTAGAGGATGGCGAAGTTCCGTTGGATTTCAAGCGAGCAAACGTTACACCTATATTTAAGAAGGGGAATAGATTTGAAGCAACGAATTTTCGGCCTATTAGTCTAACTTCGGTAGTTGGGAAGCTTTTAGAATCTGTAATTAAAGATAGAATAGTGAGCCACCTCGAGGCAAATAAGCTGATTAACGATACCCAGCATGGATTTAGGCGTGCGAGATCGTGCTTGACTAACTTGCTCGAATTCTTCCACAAAATGATTTGCGTGTACGATGAAAGCAAAGCTGTAGACGTAATATATTTAGACTTTAAAAAGGCGTTCGACACCGTCCCCCACCAAAGGTTATTAATGAAAGTTAAAGCGATTGGGGTGACTGGTAAGATTTTAAACTGGATTAGAAATTGGCTGAAAGATCGCTCGCAGCGGGTAGTAATAAATGGGGAATGTTCAGATTGGGCCAGCGTTAGTAGTGGGGTACCGCAGGGCTCTGTTTTAGGCCCTTTATTGTTTTTAATTTATATTAACGATTTAGATAAAGGCATACTTAGTCGGATTTCGAAATTTGCGTACGACACGAAGCTGGGCAATCGTGCCTATGTAAGATCGGATGTCGATAAATTGCAGGGGGACCTAAACTCGATTGCCAATTGGGCGGACAAGTGGCAAATGGAATTTAATTTAAGCAAATGCAAGGTAATGCACTTGGGTTGCCATAATTTAAGAGTAGAATATACCATGAAAGGCCAAGTCCTCGACGCGGTTAAATTAGAAAAAGACTTGGGAGTATTAGTCTCAGACGATTTTAAATTCTCGAAGCAATGCGCGGATGCGTGTAAAAAAGCAAATCGCGTTTTGGGTTATATCGCGCGTAATTTCACCTTCAAATCTAAGGATGTAATTTTACCTTTATATAAATCCCTTGTGCGGCCACTTCTCGAATACGCTGTTCAATTTTGGGCTCCATATTTAATGAAAGATATCGCGCAATTAGAAAGAGTGCAGCGTAGGGCTACGAAATTAATTCCAGAGCTGAGGAATAGATCATACGAGGAATGGCTCAGGGCTTTAGATTTGCCATCGCTAGAAAGCAGAAGATTACGTGGCCAGCTAATAGAAGTATTTAAAATACTAAAGGGTTTCTCAAACGTGGACTTTCGCAATCTGTTCGAACTGGATCATAGGGGAAATACTCGTCAGCACGGGTTAAAATTAGTGAACAAGCGTTTTAACACTAGTATAGCCCAAAACTATTTTACATTTAAAGTTACTCAAAATTGGAATCGGCTGCCCACCCACGTAGTAGATAGCACTTCGGTTAATATGTTCAAAAATCGTCTCGACGTGCATTTGAATAGTTTAAATATAACGTAGTTGAGCACTGTGAATTTAAACGTCCTTGCAGAGAGAGAGTTTGGAGCGGAGGTTTAAGGATATGAAATTATGATGACTAAAAATGATGCCGGCGATTCTCTGCATGTGTAGCTTAGATGTCCCATTTCTTTTCCGCCTATCCTATAAGTAGTCTCTATCCCTAAATTAGCTTTTCACCACTAGCAGTCGAGTGGCTGCGGAAGATGAGAAGAAAAACTTTCTATCTCCCCCGACCCCTAGTTTGATTAGTTAAAATTGCACGATAATGTACACATGTAGATAAGTGTGTACAGTAGATAGTATTAAAAAAAAAAAAAAAAAAATAGCATGTTAGAGATACACTCGTAGATAAGGGTGTATCGTAGTTTTTGATTTAGTGTAGCGGACTAGCCTCGAGCGGACCTTAGGGTCTTTGCTGGTCCTAGATTCTGTAGTTCTGTAGTTCTGTAGTTCTTTCGCGAAAGGATTAAGGATATAGACTGGGGAATACGATTCGAGAACAGGTCGGTAGGAGAGATGTACGCAGAACTTCGATGTACGCTGCTTCGTGTGAATTCTGATTTGGTTAAGTATGTGCGTAAGAGCGGGAAGTCGGTGAGAGCTCCGTGGCTTAGTCCGTTAATACTACGCTTAATCCGGGACCGAAATAGAAAATTTAAAATTCATAAAAACA
This sequence comes from Ceratothoa steindachneri, assembly GCA_963969495.1. NCBI lineage: Eukaryota > Metazoa > Arthropoda > Malacostraca > Isopoda > Cymothoidae > Ceratothoa > Ceratothoa steindachneri. Next base: position 120,536,563 of record OZ018326.1, read on the forward strand.
ATGGGTCAGTTATAAGTCGGCAAAATTACATAGATTCTCGTAGGGAAGTTAAACGTGCGGTCAGAGATGCGAAGAGGAAGTATGAAATAAACCTCGCTAAGGATTCAAAGAATGAACCGAAACGGTTTTATGGGTACGTAAATAATAGGAAACCCGTAAAAGGATCGATAGGGCCGATCAAAGATAAGGATGGTCGTTTGACTGAACTTCCGACAGAAATGTCTAAAATTTTAAATGAGCATTTTACGAGCGTGTTTACTGTGGAAGATTCTTCCGAATTGGAATCGTTAATTGGGGAAGTTCGTAGTGCTGATAAATGCATATCCGATGTAAGTATAAAGGACGAGGAAATTCTTGAATTTATTAAGCTAATGAAAAAGTCGAAATCTCCGGGCCCCGATGGGGTATATCCAATTCATTTAAAGGAGCTTCAAAATGAACTCGTTAAGCCATTGCGTGAAATTTTCAATCGCTCATTAGAGGATGGCGTAGTTCCGTTGGATTTCAAGCGAGCAAACGTTACACCTATATTTAAGAAGGGGAATAGATTTGAAGCAACGAATTTTCGGCCTATTAGTCTAACTTCGGTAGTTGGGAAGCTTTTAGAATCTGTAATTAAAGATAGAATAGTGAGCCACCTCGAGGCAAATAAGCTGATTAACGATACCCAGCATGGATTTAGGCGTGCGAGATCGTGCTTGACTAACTTGCTCGAATTCTTCCACAAAATGATTTGCGTGTACGATGAAAGCAAAGCTGTAGACGTAATATATTTAGACTTTAAAAAGGCGTTCGACACCGTCCCCCACCAAAGGTTATTAATGAAAGTTAAAGCGATTGGGGTGACTGGTAAGATTTTAAACTGGATTAGAAATTGGCTGAAAGATCGCTCGCAGCGGGTAGTAATAAATGGGGAATGTTCAGATTGGGCCAGCGTTAGTAGTGGGGTACCGCAGGGCTCTGTTTTAGGCCCTTTATTGTTTTTAATTTATATTAACGATTTAGATAAAGGCATACTTAGTCGGATTTCGAAATTTGCGGACGACACGAAGCTGGGTAATCGTGCCTATGTAAGATCGGATGTCGATAAATTGCAGGGGGACCTAAACTCGATTGCCAATTGGGCGGACAAGTGGCAAATGGAATTTAATTTAAGCAAATGCAAGGTAATGCACTTGGGTTGCCATAATTTAAGAGTAGATTATACCATGAAAGGCCAAGTCCTCGACGCGGTTAAATTAGAAAAAGACTTGGGAGTATTAGTCTCAGACGATTTTAAATTCTCGAAGCAATGCGCGGATGCGTGTAAAAAAGCAAATCGCGTTTTTGGTTATATCGCGCGCAATTTCATCTTCAAATCTAAGGATGTAATTTTACCTTTATATAAATCCCTTGTGCGGCCACTTCTCGAATACGCTGTTCAATTTTGGGCTCCATATTTAATGAAAGATATTGCGCAATTAGAAAGAGTGCAGCGTAGGGCTACGAAATTAATTCCAGAGCTGAGGAATAGATCATACGAGGAAAGGCTCAGGGCTTTAGATTTGCCATCGCTAGAAAGCAGAAGATTACGTGGCCAGCTAATAGAAGTATTTAAAATACTAAAGGGTTTCTCAAACGTGGACTTTCGCAATCTGTTCGAACTGGATCATAGGGGAAATACTCGTCAGCACGGGTTAAAATTAGTGAACAAGCGTTTTAACACTAGTATAGCCCAAAACTATTTTACATTTAAAGTTACTCAAAATTGGAATCGGCTGCCCACCCACGTAGTAGATAGCACTTCGGTTAATATGTTCAAAAATCGTCTCGACGTGCATTTGAATAGTTTAAATATAACGTAGTTGAGCACTGTGAATTTGGACGTCCTTGCAGAGAGAGAGAGTTTGGAGCGGAGGTTTAAGGATATGAAATTATGATGACTAAAAATGATGCCGGCGATTCTCTGCATGTGTAGCTTAGATGTCCCATTTCTTTTCCGCCTATCCTATAAGTAGTCTCTATCCCTAAATTAGTTTTTCACCACTAGCAGTCGAGTGGCTGCGGAAGATGAGAAGAAAAACTTTCTATCTCCCCCGACCCCTAGTTTGATTAGTTTAAATTGCACGATAATGTACACATGTAGATAAGTGTGTACAGTAGATAGTATTAAAAAAAAAAATAAAAAAATAGCATGTTAGAGATACACTCGTAGATAAGGGTGTATCGTAGTTTTTGATTTAGTGTAGCGGACTAGCCTCGAGCGGACCTTATGGTCTTTGCTGGTCCTAGATTCTGTAGTTCTGTAGTTCTGTAGTTCTTCTTCTTCTTCTTCTTCTTCTTGTCTTCCTTTGTTTTCTCTTCTTCAGTTTATCGTTTTTCTTCTTCCGCTTTTACTTTCTCGTCCTATGTTTCCACTTTCTTTTCTTCTCTTTCTACTTTCTCTTCTTTTTTTTCTAATTTCTCTTCTTTCTTCTTTCCCTTCTTCCTCTTTCTTGTCTTCTTTTTGGTTCGTTGAGACAGTCCTGCAGCAGAAGATTCCTTCTCTTGGACGTCGGAAGCCTTCTCTCCTTTGCACTCGCCTAAGCATCTGCACCTCTCTGTTTTTAAGAGGTAAACCTTCCTTTTGAGGAGGGAGTTCTCGTCTCTCGGTTGAGCGATGCTCTTGCCCTAGGCGCTTCTCCAGTTCGAAGAAGTCACAGACAACAACAGCATCTGTGATCTCCTTGCAACTGCTGCCCCCGAAGTCTTCACTCCATCTATAAACTTTGTATATTTTGCAGGTTAACTTGCTGAATGGGGTCAAACGGTTTCTGTTCGCCGAACAACCGAAAACCTCCTGGAAATAGCTGGATGTGATTCGTGCGAGAGAAAATCGCACACCATTCTTCTTCGCCATCTTAAAAACTCTGGGACCATACGCATTAAAAAAGGTTTTTTGTGTGCGATTTTCTCTCGCACGAATCACATCTGCCTATTTCCAGGAGGTTTTCGGTCGTTCGGCGAACAGAAACCATTTGACCAAGCACACCAACCCTAAGGTCTCTCCTGTGCCTGACGTCCCCAATCGTGCCGCAGCTCCCACCTGACCAGCACGAGAGCCCCAGTAAACTGAATCTCTGATTTACGACAGGGGTGCTTGAGGTGTAACTGTCTTCCTATTAAGCCCTACTAATCAACTAAAAACGGCCAAACTTGAGGCAAATAGTAAACCCAAATGCCCACGACTTCATCCGAGATCTATAGCTAATCTGGTAACCAGCAAGGCATAAAAGCTCTCTCATCAAAGAGCAGTTGAGCCTCTGTTCACCAAGTAGCAGTGCCAGGGGGTTGGTCAGGCCATTACACGTTACGAGAAAACTTCTAAGGGTTATCTAGCATTTTTCCATTAATCGTACCCCAAACGCCTGAGATCCCTTCAATCTCAGTCTCTTGCAACTATGAGTGCCTAAAGGCGTTATTTAAAGAGATTCCAATGCCTCTTTTCTCACGCGGAATAAGGTAGCTGGTGAGGCCCTTATTACTAAACAATTTATGTGTAATAGAGATGAAGGTTTGTTTTTTGTTGTTGTTCTTTTTTGACAGTTGAAGAGAGTTGGTGAAACTTAGTATTAAACAATCAAAGAGGTTAGTAGGGAGATGCAAGGAGACGCTTCAAAGAAGTGGTAGAGAAGTTTGACAATCCTTAGTTTGGATCCTACGAAAGCTACCTTACTGGCATGGGTGGCCCTCCTGCACTAAAAGTCCCCCAGCTTAGTTAGCCTAACTCAAGCAGATCGCGCAAGCTCTCTCACTGACTGCAAGGTGGTTGTGGGAGAGAGATCAGTAGAGTGAAAGAGAGTTTGCGAGAAAGATGAAGAAATATTGTGAAATCGATTAAGAGTTTGAAAGATTGCGTGAGAGGTTCATTGAGAGAGATTGAATGAAAATGGACTTTGAGATTGAGTTTAAGGTAGGGTAAGAGAGAATTTCAGATAAGAGATATGAATCCATTAGCAGAGATATCAGAGAGATTGATATACAGATTGAGATAAATAGACATACACAATCAGAATGATTGACAGAGATTTTTTAAGGGAAATTTATAGATTAAGGGTTTGAGAGAAAGAATGATAGAGATTGTGAAAGAGATTAAAAGATTGAGAACGAAAGAGTGAAGGATTAAGATAAAGATTGATAGAGACTGTGAGAAAGATTAAGAGAAAGTGGGAGAACTTAATTGGAAGATCAAATTTGAGATTGAGTTAGTGATAAAGTTAGAGAGATTGAAACAGATTGGCAAGGAAGTGAGAGAAAGATTGACAAATAGATTAAGAGAGATGGATATAGACTATTAGAACGATTTAGAAAGAGATTGTGTAATATATTGCGGAAGAGATTGTGAAAGGAAGATAAATTGATGGATTGAGAGATTTAAAATATTGTGAAAGAGTTTGAGAGAGATTAAGAGAGCGATTGATTGCGATATTAAATTGAGTTATCTAGTGAAAATTTGAAATATCGTTCAAAATATTTTTTGAGAGAGAAATTGAACCAGAAGGATTGAGAGAGTGAATTTAGGGAATGTTTATGATAGAGACATTGATAAAGATTGAGAGAGCAATTGCTAGATTAAGATGGAGATTTAGAAGTTGAGAGAGATTGAAAAAAGAATTGAGGGTGGGTGAGATTGAAAGCAATTAAGTGATAGATTGGATAAGAGTGAAGTAAGACATTTAATAAATAATTAAGTTAGAGAGATGGCGAGAGATATTGAATCGATGATTCAGATATTTAGGGAAATTGAAGCATAAATTGATTGAGCCCTTGAGAGTGTAATAGAAAGTGAACATGAGAGAGAGCATTTTAGAAAGAGATTGAGATATATTAGTATAGTTATTTTAGGTTGAGAGAGATTTTGTAAGAGAATGAATGAAAGAATGGGAGAGATTGAGTGAGAGATGGGGTTTGAGATTGAGTTTAATTTTGTGTTAGGATGAGAGTATTCGAGAGATACTGAGTCATCGATTTAATTTCATATTGAGTGAGAGTCATTGATAGGGATTGTAAAAAGGTTGAGAGAGATTGGGTAAGAGATTGAGGGAGCTATTGGGAGATTAATAAAGAGTCAAATAGATTAAGAGAGAATGTGAATAATAAATAGAGTTTGAGATAAAAGGGGAATGAGAGGTCGAGAGAGATTAATCGAAAGATTAAGTAAGGGATTAAATGAGAGCGTGTTAGAGAAGTTGAGATAGAAAGAGAGCGAGAGAATGAGTGAGGTACATTGAATGAGGGAGATTAAGAGAGATTAAGAGATGGATTGATAGAAAGATTTAGAAATAGTGGGATATTTAGAGGATGAGAGAGAGTGCTAGATTCAGAATGATTCAGAAATAGATTGTGGATGGTATAGAGAGTGATATTGCAAGCACTTGAGCGAGAGATTGGACGAAAGAGTTAGTAAGAAATTAAGTTTCACTTTGAATTAGAGATTGATTGAGAGAGTGCGCCAGTGAGATGACGAAACTTATTAAAAGGAAGATTTAGAGATTGAAAGAGATTAAGAAATAGATTGAGAGATTGGATGGGGAGAAGGAGCGAGAGAGATTTACAAATTGGGAAAGAGATATAGACTAGATTGAATGATAGATTCACACTGGGATTAAGGGAATTGGGCAAGAGTTTAGGTGTTTGATTAAGTAAGATATTGTGTGAGAGATTAAGTGAGAGATTGAATTAGAGAGTGAGTTACAGATAATGCGATAGAGATTGAGAGCAATTTAGAGACATTGAGAGAAAGAACGAGATGTCGAATGAAAGAGATTCCGAGCGATATAAAATGATTGAGAGAGAAATCGAGAAGGATTAAGAGAGAGTGACACAAAGATTTAGGACACTAAAGACAGAGATTTAGAGATTTATTGCGATAGGTAGAGAGAGATAATGAGATAGACATTTATAGGCAAGGAATGAGAGAGATACTATACGATATTGATTGGAGATTGAGTGAGTGTTTGAGTGAGATATTGATTGGGCGAGAGATATGGTGAGAGATTCATATATAGAAATTGAGATATAACTAGGGAGATATTCAAATAGAGAAAGAGAAATATTGAAATAGATTGAGAAGTTAGAGTTTGGATTATTGGGATTGTGAGACATCTAGTAATAGACTAATAAATAGTTTGAGAGAAAAGTTGAGAGATATTGAAAACTGAAAAGATACTTTGTCCTGTTGAAATATAGAACTTAGCCAGGAATTTCAACGGTAAAGCTTTTGGAACCTACCTAGTTAAATAGTAATAATATCCAAATTATCATTAAACATAGCAAAAATCATAACAAAACAAATAATCATGCAGGTTCTCTACAGGAAATAGTTATTATATGTTTTAATGCTCAGAATCTCGTCATTTAATTTTTATACACATATCTATATTGATTCCATATTAGGACCTTATTATAAAATGTGCATTTCCATCCTGAGAATCTTGTCATTATACTTATTTATATATATATACATATTTATGGATTTCATTATATTTACAATTTAATACCTAAGTGTATGTATGGCTGTTTCTATTTGTTTCTTAAAGGTGTCTATAGTTTTGCTAGATATTACATCCCGTGGCAGCTTATTCCAATGGTTATATGAAAAGAAATTACCAGTTAGATTTTTTTATAAACGCATCTATATTTAATTAAACCATTTACTCAAACGCATTTAACTTAAACCATACTCCAGTTTCTATATTTTCAAGGTTTTTATGAGTTAGCCTCGCATTCTTCTCGTTTCTAGGCTAAAGAGATTTAGTCTTTTCAATATTGTTTCTTTGTGGTTTTCTTAACGATAGTAGTAGTTTTGTTGCTCCTGCTTGAGCTATATCAAGCCTTTTCATATCCTTCCTTCAATGTGGGGATCAGAACTGTGCATAATATTCCAAATGTGGGCGAACTAATGCATTATATAAATGCAGTATGATAGTTTTATTTCTAAATTGAAATTGTCGTTTTATGCATCCGAGGATCTTGTAAGCTTTTTTCTCTAATTCTATCCAATGAGGACTAAACTTTAGATCATTCGATATATATATTCATAAATCTTTCTCAACCTTTGTTTTTGTTATCTTAGAACTAAAGAATGTGTCTATAGCTTGTAGATTTCTATTCCAATATGCATTACTCTAATCTTTCCTAAGTTTATCGGCAGTTTCCATTCTCTTTACACTTTTCTCTACGATTAATATCTTTCTGAAGTTCATCTGCATTTTCTTTACTAACTATCCCTTTTCCAAGTTTTGCGTCATGTGCCAATTTTACAATTTCTGACATGAAACATACTCGTATGTCCAAATCATTAATGTAAATTATGAATAGCAAAGGGCCAAACCTACAAGCCTGAGGCACCCCACTTAACACTTTTGCCCAATCATCGGCGGATCCATTGATTACTACTCTCTGGTATCTATTCGTAAGCCAATCTTCAATCCAGTCTCATAACTTTCCCTTAATTCCCAACATGGGTGGGCGCGATAACGAAAAAATGTATCACGATAACCGATAAATTGATAACGATAACCTTATCGGTGATACGCGATAATCGATAACTGGCTATAAATTTATCGCCCGATAAGCTGATAGAGATAAATCGATACATCCAAAATTAGAATACAATATTGATTATTGACTATATATATATAGCGTTATTTTATAATACAACAGTAAGAATATTCAAATACTGTTTCTTAGTTTCTTACCTGGTGAGGATCTCCTTCATCTCCTTATAGGTTTCGGAGATCTTCCTTCCCGTTCGGACCTACCTATTTCTGCCTCCAAGGCACGCGCGGCGCTCCCCTGTGCTAAACTGGAGCCAAAAACTGAAATTATCAATTATCGTTAGTTTAGAGCCAAAGTATCGGCGATACCGATGAATCGATAAGGCGGAAAAAAATATCGGATAACTGATAACCCGATATCGTTATCGCGATAGATTATCGCGATAACGCCCACCTATGATTCCCAGCCCCCTAGGTTTTGGCATCAGCAATTTGTGAGGGACTTTATCGAACGCTTTCTGAAAATCGAGGTATATAATATCAATCAACTTCTCGTCATTATATTGCTAAAATAAATATTGGAAGAAGTCCGGCAAATTTGTTAGACAATATTCATTTCTTCGCAATCCATGTTGAGAATGTGTAAGCAATCCTTTCGATTCTAAATGAAAGACACTTTTTATGGTGATGAATAATTCTTGAAGTTTTCCAACCACTGAAGTTAAATTAATCGTTCGATAACTTTTTAACAAGCTCTCTACAACTCTTTTTATAAATCCATTTTACATTTGCATATTTCAAGTCATTTGGGACAATTCCATTCTCCAATAATTTAATAAAAATATTTGTGAGATGCTTGTTAACAACATCCTTGACCTCTTTCACGACTCTGGGATAAAGCATATCAGGTCCAGGTGATTTGTTCACATACATTTTATTAACCAAATTGCTAACATCTTCGGCAAGACAGCTAGCATATTCTAATGAACTATTACCTTTATATACAATATTTACTTCAGGAATATGAGACATTTCTTCCTTAGTAAAAGCAGTCATGAAATAATTGTTCAATAAACAAGATATGTCATAGTTAGTGAATTTTAAACTACCAACACTATCTTTCATTAGTCTAATATTGTTCTTTATTGGCTTCCTATTGTTTACTAGGGCATTCAATTCCTTTGGATTAACTTTAAAATTCTAGGTCACTCATCTCTTCTGCTCTCTTGGCTCTTTTAATGTTTTTGTTTATTTCTTTATCTTAGGCCATCATAATGTTCTGCAACCTGTTGGAATGGCCTGCTTTTCATCATTCTATCCGTCTTTTCCTCTTTTTTATCATGATTTTACTTTCCTTGGTGAACCAGGTATGATCTTGATTAGTAGAAGATTTTAGAAATTCAATGGGGACATATTCTGTTTGTTTTTGCATAAAAAAATTCTTAAAAGATATCCCCGCATTGTTTACTCCTTTATTGTTTGTATCATATTCTATTAAGCTTAGCTTCATAACTTTATAATTTCCTCTGTTAAAATGAACTCTGTACATTTTTTATTCTTTCCTAGGTCGCCTTTAGGATATCAAACTCTATTAAATTGTTATCACTTTCCTCAAATCTTTCATAGACGCAAATGTTTAAGAGTATGTTCTCTTAGTAGATATTATAAAGTCCAATATGTTGTTATCTCTTGTTGGTTTACTGACCCACTGTGTTAAAAGATTATCAGCAATAAACTTCAGTTTTCTCTGCTCTTTTTATCTGTTTGTTTCGTTAACCAGTTAATTTTGCCACAGTTGAAGTCTCCCATGACTACATTCTTCTCTATTTATTTTGTCAATAAATCTTAGAGTTTTACATCAAGTTCTAGGAACTGGTGCGGTTTTCTGTATATTAAATAAATAAATAAACTTATTTTATCTAAATTTAGCTTCATTCCTATCATTTCAAGCTTTGCATCCAAAGTAATAATCTATGTTTGGTAAAGATATACACGTACATACAATAAAACTCCTGCTCCAACCTTGTCTTTTCTATGTTTATTACATTTTGTAGCCTCTTAGTTCAAATTCACCCCTAAAATTTCTCAAGTTGAAATTTCTCCATGATTCTGATATTTAAATCATGCCATACTTCTCTACAGCTAGCATAGCTTTGAAGTCAACAATTTGTTTCGGATTGAACGTGCATTTACAAAAAATTGCTCTCATTAATTTGTTGGACTCCCTGGAGGAGATTCGTTTCCCGAAACCGCGATGGCTACATTAGATGGGGTTGTTTTGTTTTTACAAATATTGTTTTTACGGAAATATTAAAAAAGGTTGAATACATTGACGTTAAATAACTCGCCGTATTCTTGGCGGGGAGATGAGCTTTATTGTTAAAGTTCGTCCCATCACTGAAAAGTACTCTTTTCTATCGATGAAACTCCGCCAAAAATCTATAAACATAGTTCCTCTTCTCTCACATATTATAGTAATTCTTGAATTAATTCAAATTGTTTTGCTTAATGCCTCTGTTGATAGATTTATTCTGGGCAAAATGCCTACCAGAATACTTTTGTCCGATTTTGCATTGATTTTGTCTGTTTATGACTCGAACTGTGAAATAACCTGATCAGTTTCGTCATTTCATCTTTATCATAAGTATCCTTAGATCCAACATGCACTATCTTTGTTATCAATTTACAGTTTAGCAATCTCCTCATCAATTTTCTTAATCGTAGCACCTGGATAGAAACAGGTTATCCTTTTTTCTTTTCATTTAATCCAAAGTAATCACATTGGTTTCTTACTAAACAATCAGCAATAAGGAGAAAATGGTTCTCTTTCTTAGAATTTAATGATTGTTCGTTATTTTCAGTGTGTATTCAAAATCTATTATAAGTTTCTATTTGCGAGTTGTGTGGTATATTTGAGTCAATATTTTCGTTTATTTGTCGCTAATGTAAAATCACCATCACTCTTATCTATTTTATTTTCTATGATCGCAACTGCCTGCTCTAGACGAACAACCTTCTTACTTAACGAGGCCTTATTAACTTGGGGTAATATTTTCTTTAATGCACTTAAGTCAGAATATCATATTTTCTAATTTAACTACGTTGGCCTTAATATTTTCTGAAGCATATTTGTCTACATCACTATTACAATTATTTAACTCTATAGCAGAAATTCTGTTTTACATGTCGCCAATTTTTTTTAAAAATCGTTATTTTCTTTTGTATGATTTTCTTCCATTGAGACAAATGCTGACAGTTGAAAGCAGAATGCTATCAACTTCTCTGAGCCAGGCATGCTGAATTATTCTACAAAATAAATAACTATTAATAATTAAGTAATATTTTAGTTATTTTCAAGGTTGTATCATAATTGACAAACTAAAAAGTCCGATAGACAGTTAAACCCTTTGAATCCATGAAGACTACGATAAAAAAAATATCTTACTGCCTGTCTTCTAATAGTAGATGAACAGTGACGAGTTCACCTTATGACGTCTAGTTAATTGTATTTAGATATTCGTTCCTCTCAAAACTGAAATTAGGTTGAAACTAAAATATTCAGTAGTTTCGTCTGTTGAAATTGAAGATCTCAATGTAAGTATCAGACAAATTTGGTGCTATATGTAGTGTGAAATATACTTAAGTCACAATAGGAATAATAAATGTAATATGTAATTAAGTGATTGAGAAAAAAGAGATTGAAAGTGAGAAAATGGTTGAGAGAGATTGAAAGAAAAATTTATTTTTTTATTCAGTCATAGTGAATGAGAGAGATTAGAGAGATTAGGAGATAGAGTTAGATTGCGAAATGATTGAGCAAGAGAGGAGAGAAAAATATTAGGCATATATATATATATATATATATATATATATATATATATATATATATATATATATATATAGAGAGAGAGAGAGAGAGAGAGAGAGAGAGAGAGAAAGAGAGAGAGAGAGAGAGAGAGAGATTGATAAATTGAAAGAGCGTTATAGAAAAAGATTGAGAGAGTAGCAAAGATGATAGAGTGATTAAGATAGAACTGGATTGATCAGGAGATTAAGTGAGTGATTTTCTGATAAAGTGAGTCAAAGTAATTGAGAGAGAATGGGAATGAAAAATGGAGAGCGATAAAAAGCGACGGAAATGCAGAATTAGAGATTGAGAGATATAGAGAAAGATATAGTGAGATATTCTGTGCGACAGTAACTTGAAGATTGATTAATAGAAATGGCCAGAAGTAGACAAATAATTTATTTGGAGATATTCGAAGAGAGAGATTAAGAGAAGAATTAAGAAATTGGGAGCGACTAAGAGAAATCTAGAGGCAGAGAGACTGAGAAAAATCGACAGAGCTTGAAAGAGATTGTGAAAGATACTGTGATAGTTATAGATATAGAGAGAATAGGAGAGAGAGTTAGACTCAGATAACTAAAGAGATAGTAAGTTCCTGGTAGAGAAATTGCGAATTATTGAGATAGATTAAAGATTTAGACAGAAGAAATAAAAGATTTTAATTGATGTACAGGGCCATATAAATCTTAAGAGAGAGTTAGAATTAGAATACGAAAAAGTGATTGATCAATTGGGTTAGAGATTGAGTAAGAGTGTATAACAGTTAGATTGAGAGTGAGATTTATAGAAAATGAGTGAGACTTTGATTGAGAGATTGCGTAAAGTGATTTGTAACAATGAATGAGCTATATTGAGATACAGATTCATATGAAAGTTTTGACACCTTTACAAGAGAGATAGATTGAAATTAGATTATGTTAGGGTTAACTGAGTGATTGAGAAAAAGAAAGAGATCAATAAAAGATTCAGAAAGTGATTTAAGCAAAATTAAAAGGTTGATTGAGGCAGATTCATACAGACGAATAGAAAGAAAGAAAGGGATATTTAATTATTAAGAGAGACTCAGAAAATTTCAGAGATATTAATAGGGAGAGTAAGAAAAATAGAGGGAGAGTTTAGGTGTTATTAAATTAGATATTGCGTTGAGAGATTTGGTGAAGCATTGAGTTATAAATAAAATAAAATGAGATTGGGGTAGATTGACATAAAGTTTGAGAACATTAAAGATATAAAAATTGAAAGAGATATTAAGATTGATAGACGGAGAGCGATTGATAGAGCTTTAGAGAGAGATTTTGAGAGGATTTAGACGAAGAGTAAATTAAGATAGAGAGATTGCGACTTATTGAGTACGATTAAGAGAGAAAGATTTCGATCGAGTGATATGAAGAGAAAGATTTAAAGAATACGATAGAGACAGAGAGTTAAGAGTGAGATTTAAAGATTGAGGGAGATTGAGAAAGAGATTGATAAAGATTGGGTTAGTGATTAAAAGTAAGAGAGGAGAATCTCAGAGAGAAATTACAAGTGGAGGTTGAGACATATATAGCCAGAAATTGAAGAGTATTGTTAATAAAGAAAGATTAAAATAGTGTGAGGGATATTTTAAGTGAGATTGAGACAACTTGAGAGTGATAAGGATAGATATTGTTTGAGAGATTAAATGAAAGATTAATTCGAAAACTTTTCAGGAAGATCGAATGAGAGATTGAGAAAGAATTTAGATAATAAATGAGCGCTTTTTAAATATAGATTGAGAAAGATTGACAGACATTGAATCTTAGATTGAAGGAGCTATCGAGTAGAGATTCAGAGAGAGTGAGAGAGACATTAAGAAAGATTGGAGAGACGATTTATTGAGAGAGAAAGTGACAGTATCAGATTTAGAGTTTAAAGGAATGTAAGCACTTCAAAAGACAATTCGGTCGATTGCAACAAAGGAGTTATGTTTTGATTCAAATTATATCATTACTACCTATGATGGATGGGATAGTAAAGATGAAATCTCTTCCCACCCACCCTCTTCCACCACTATCCTGGTTTGCTTGGAAAAGTAAAATTATACCTGGTTATGTTGAAAAATAGACATAACCAGGAAGTTTTAACAGGAAAGCACCAACGCATTGATATAAACATATATACAATAACTTGTTAATATATTGAAATGGATATTAATAATAGTAATGATAATACTACTAATATCTTGCATATCTAAAGTTTAAACATGCTTTTTTCTGTTTATCAACATGAAATGAGTTGTCGCTTATTATCTAATAATTTATCCTACTAGGTCCAGTCTAATTCTAAAAGTCTTAATTGATCTATTGGACACAACTACTTCCCGTTGCAGATCATAAAAATTCTATAGGATATTTTGAGAAATATACACGTCGAAGGATTTTTAATGGGAAAGCTTGAGATAAATATATATACAATAGCTTGTTAATATATAAAAAAATAATAATAATGATAATAATAACATCTTACTAACCTAAACTTAGAACATGCTTTTTTCTCTTCTTTTTTATCAACATACAATGTCTTGTCATTTGTTATCTAATACTTATTATTTTGTTCCGTCTACTTTTAAAAGTGTTAACTGAACTAATCTTTAGCTAACCTGTTCCAGACATTTACAATTTTCTATGAGAAAAAAGGTGTTTAAGCATGATTTTCATACAATTATTCCTTATATAATTTGCGCTAAGTTTGAACCAAGTACAATAGTCTACATTATCTAATCCTTTCAAATTATGAACACTTACTTCTATTAGTAATCCTCTAAATCGTCTTATTTTTAGCCTGAATAAGTTTAGCCTTTCTAGTCATAATTATGATTTCGTAATTCTGGTATCAATTTTGTGGCCCTAGCCTGTACCTTCCCGAATCTGCCGATATCTTTTCGTAATTATGACGACCTGACCTGGGCAGAGTATTCTAATTGTGATCTTAATAATGTATTATACATATTTAAAATTGTAGTTTTATTTTTATAATTTAATTGACGCTTGATATAACAAAGAAGCTTTAATGCTCTATTTTCCGATTTAATCCACTACCGAGAAAAAATAAGATCATTTCATAAATAGACTCCAACATATTTTTCATTATCAGTTTCTTTAATGATTTTATCAAAAAGTTAATATGCTGCCTTTGGTTTTGTTACCCACAGGTCTTACTTTACACTTATCAAGATTTAAGGGGCGTTCCTATTTTTCTATCTTATTAATATCATTTTGAAATTCTTAAACATCCTGTTCAGTTATTATTTTTTTTTCTTAATTTGCAGTCATTTGCAAATTTAGAAAATATTGATATCAAGTCATCATCGTCATCATTAACATGCATAATAAAAAGCAAAGATCTAGGGACAGAACCTTGAGGAACCCAAATAATCATAGAAGTCCATTTTGACGTCTGTCCGCTAATGACCACTCTTTGCTTCCGATCAGTGAGCCAATTCTCAATCCCTTTTAACACTCATGAAAAGTATTCATCTAAAGTATCCATCGATATCATTAAATTGTAAAATATCCTATTTGTATTTTATTGGGCCAATGCTGTTTTTTATCGGTTTTCTACTATTTACTAAAGGCATAAAACTCCTTTGGATATATTTACAATTTAAAGCTACTCTTATCTCCTCATTTTCTTTGGCTCTTTTGGTTTCAGCTTTAACCTTTCCTCTTAATTCTATATAATGACATCTATTTCCTATGCTCTTTTAAATTTTATCATTCTATCGGATTTGTCTTTGTCTTTAAAGATTTTCTTAATTTCAGCAGATAATCATTTAAGTTTATTGATATTTTTATACTATGGACTTGTAATCGTATGAATTGAGCCTCTTAATTTGGGAGATTGTTATTTTTTAATCCACGCGATGCTTCACTAATATCTTCCTTATTAATAACTCAAACTCTACCTTAGCCCAGCAAAATTAGCATTGATGAAATTTAGTTTATTGGTATTGATCTTTTTTCTTACATAAGGAATATTAATTTCAAATTCAATTAGATTATGATTGCAATTACTAATTTTATCTTTTACATTTAGATTTTACATTAATTCATTGTCTGATGTTAACACTATATCATCTCTATTTTTGCCTCTTGGAGAGTGATGGCTATAAATAAGAGGGAAATTTAGAGATTGTGAGAGATTGAAAGATAGAGTGAGACAGATTAATAGAGAAATTTGAAGACAGTGAGAGAGAACGATGTTGAGAGGGCGCGATTGAGAGAGATTGAGAATGAGAGAGTCTGATAGAGTGAGATATTGGAAGAGAGAATGACAGAGATTGCGACATATTATAAGAGAGCGACTTATAGTGAAGTAATTTAGCGAGAGAGAGTGAGTCATAAATTCAGACATGGATAATGTTAGAGTTTGAGAGAGTTTAACCAAGTTTCAGAGAAATAATTAATTGTGAAAGAAATATTAAAACCATGTGATTGAGAGTGATATATGAATTGAGAGAGATTTATTGAGATTATAAAATTATTGAAATACATAGAGAGATAAATTTAAAGTGTGAGAGGAAGAATGAAAGAGTTTAAAAGATTGGGAGAGAGACTTTAAGAGTGAAATTGACTGATTGACAGAGATAAATTGAGAGAACTTGAGAGAGATTGTGGTAAGGAATGAGTAAGAGATTGAGAGATAAAGAGATAGATGAAAAGAGAAAAAAGGGTGATTTAGAGATTGAGAGATCAAATATAAGTGAGAGAGATAAATTGAGAGAAATTGCGTGATAGTTTGAGTGAGATATTGAATTAGATATAGAGTGAGAGATTAAGTTAAAGAGATTAACTGAGGAATTTGGAGCAAGAGAGTGAGTTAGAGATAGGGAGAGAGAGAAATATCAATTAGAGAAGTAGTAACAAGGAATAACAAGGAGTAACAAGGAAAGAAAGTACCCTAGGAGACCTTACGGTCCATTCAAAGAGGGTAGCCTTGTACTAGGAATCGAACATGGCTGCTCAATTGTTTTGCGTCTTTGCGTCCCTAAACGGCCACTTTTCAAGACTTTGTCTAGTCTTGACTTGAACTGGTCAGCAGATTCACTGTTGACAACTTCCACTGGAAGTGCGTTCCACTTACCACAGATACTGTAAGTGAAAAAATTATCACACAGAATGCGGTTGTAACGCTTCAGTTCAAGTTTGAAGCCGTGATTGCGCGTTCTGTTCTCACTCAGTGTGAAAATATCCCGGTAGTCAACATTGTCGAACACTCAAAGTATTTTGAAAACTTTGATGAGCTGATCACGCAGTCTACGGGTTTCCAGCGAGAACATATCTAATTCCCTTAGTCTATCCTCCTAACTTTTATGTCAGATAGAGGGAATCAGTTTGGTTGCCCTAGCTTGTACGCGTTCCAACCTTGCGATGTCCTTTCGAAACGCAGGACTCCAAAATTGTACGGCATACTCCAGGTGCGGCCAAAAGAGGGAGTTGTACAGACAAAGTACTATCTCCTTGTTACGGTATCCAAACTGGCGCTTTATGTAGCCTAACATCCTTTGGGCTTTCTTCTCTGCCTCGATGCACTGTTTCGATAACTTGAGGGCGCTAGTGATAGTTACACCCAAGTCCTTCTCAGTGTCACTCGATTCAAGAGCAGTGCCCTTAAAAATGTACGGAGATTTGGGGTTTCGGTGGCCAATATGCATTCCTTTACATTTCATTACGTTAAAAGGCATTTGCCACGTGTCCGACTACTCCCCAATCCTTTGAAGGTCCTCTTGGAGGCGGCAAAGTTCCCCTCCTTTGCCACATTGATACCAAGCTTGGTGTCGTCGGCAAATTTAAAGATTTTGGCAACCATGTCAACGTCCATGTTGTTGACATAGATAATAAACAGTAGTGGTCCCAGGACGGAACCTTAAAGGACCCCGCTAGATATAGGCGCCCATTCAGAGGCCTGTCCATTTACCACTACTCGTTGCCGTCTGTCACTTAGCCAGCTCTCTATCCAACTTGCTACCTTGCCGTCTATGCCCTGCGCACGCACTTTCCGGAGGAGGCGGCGGTGTGGTACCTTGTCAAAGGCCTTTTGAAAGTCCAGGTACACAACATCCACCACTTTATCCCGATCATGCTCACTAAACACGAAGTGGAAGAATTCCACAAGGTTCGTCAGGCATGACCGTTGCCTTCGGAAGCCGTGCTGAGAAATCTTCAGTAGCAGGTTTGACTCTAAATAAGACGTTATTTTGTCCACTATTATGCTTTCCATGAGTTTACCAACTATCGAAGTCAAACTAATGGGTCGGTAGTTTGACGGTTTGCTCGGGTCTCCTTCTTGAAGATCGGAGTCACCTCCGCCCCACGCCAGTCTCTAAGAACGCATCCGGTCCGGATTGACATGTTGAAGATAGCGCACAGATGTCATGATACTTTATCGCACACTTCCTTCAATACCTTGGATAGAAACCCGTTCGATCTGAGGGACTTATTCGTCTTTAGGTCAGCGATCTTTTTCTTTATTTATCCTTCGGTGAAGTCCATTGCCTCCAGCTTTTTTCCCGAGTAGGAATCCGTAGGCTGGGGGATGGGACAAAACTCTTCAGCAAACACTGAGGAGAAGTAGTCATTGAGCAGGTTAGCATTTTTTGCATCTGAGTGAGTTAATGCACCTTTCTCGTCCACTAAGGGCCCAATTCTACGATGGATTGGTTTACAGCTATTTACATAGCCGAAGAACTCCTAGAAATTCTCCTTGCAGAGTCTCGCCACTCGGAGTTCCTCAGACCACTTAGCCACCCTTATGCTGGACTTCACTCTTCTGGCTAGCCTCCGGTAATCGTCAAAGGCACCCAAGATCTTCGATCGCCGGTAAGCATTCCTCTTCTTCCTAAGCGGGTGGCCGATTTCTCGATTCAACCACTTTGGTTGAACAGAAGACCGACGGAGGCATTTCACAGGGATGCAACTTGATTGAAGACTCATGAACTTATTTTTGAAATTGTTCCACGAATCTTCAACATCTTCGCATACCGCTAGCCTTACATCAATCAGCCCAGCACGAAGGCTTGCATAGAGAGTAAGAGATTGAAAAAAAATTGAGAGAGATTTAGAAGAACTAAAAACAGATTGATCGAGACTGGAGTAAGAGAGATTGACAATTAAATTTTGAGACATTGAAGAGAACGATTTAAAAAGCAATTGTGAACATTTTTGAAAGATCGAGAGCAAGTTCGAGAGAGATTGGGTCAGAGATTGAGATCAAGAGATCAAGAAAAATTGTCAAAGATTGAGGAAGCAACTGATTAAGAGTTACAAGGAGTTACAAGGAAATTAAGTACCTCAAAGGCCTTGCGGCCCATGTCGAGGAGGCACTTTTTGCGGTTTCGATTCTTAGCACGTACTAATTACTTGCTATGAGATCATCAAGTTTTCAAATATAATTTGTCAAGTCTACTCTTGAACTGTTCGACACTGCTACACTCAACAACTTCCGCTGGTAGTTTATTCCATGTATCGCAAATGTCATATGTTAATGACTTACCCACCAGAATGGTATTGAATCTGGGCAGCTCCACCTTACATCCGTGATTTCAAGTCATATTCCGGTTGAGGGTAAAGAACTTGGTGGAGTCGACATTTTCAAGTCCTTTCAAGACTTTAAAAATCTCTATTAGACGACCGCGCAGTCTTCGAGTCTCTAACGAATAGAGATTGAGCTATTGCAGTCTTTCTTGGAATGACTTGTTCCTTAGCGATGGGATCAGTTTCGTGGCCCTGGCCTGCTCCTTTTCCAGATGATCGATGTATTTTCGATAATGAAGAGACCAGAAATGAAAAGCGTACTCTAGGTGAGGCCGCGCCAGCAAGTTGTACAAAGGCAAAACAACTTCTTTTGTTTGAAAGCTGAATTGACTCTTTATGTAACCCAACAGGCGATGAGCCTTTTCCTCCACCTGTAAGCACTGCTTCGAGAATTTAGATCGCTGCTAATAAGCACACCTAAGTCCTTCTCGACATCAGTAGACTCCAGACGCATACCTTGTAGCTCGCAGCCTGACAGGGGGTTCGCATACCCGATGTGCATTACCTTACATTTGTCTAAGTTAAAAGGCATCTGCTACTTGTCAGCCCACTCGCCGATCATGCGTAGGTTACCCCTCAACATCTCTATGTTTTCAGGATTCATTACGTTAGCTCCAAATTTTGTGTCTTCGGCAAATTTCGCTAGACGACTCACCAGTCCTTCATCTATATCGTTGATGTAAATGATGAATAATAGAGGGCCTAGCACGGAACCCTAAGGGACTCCGCTCGTTACTGACGACCACCGAAAGGTGTGGCCTCCCATGGTAACCCTCTGTCGCCTGTTCGACAACCAACTTTTTAACCATATTGCGACCTTTCCTCTTATTCCCAGGGTACGTACTTTAGCAATCAGTCGGCGGTAGGGTCTTAATCGAAAGCCTTTTGGAAATCCAAATAAAGTATGTCCACCGCTCGACTACTGTCAAATTCACTCATTATTCCGTGGAAGAATTCAAGCAAGTTCGTGAAGCACGAGCGCTTTCTTCAGGAGCCATGCTGGGTCTCTCTCAACAGGTCGTGAGACTCTAAATGATTTATTATTCTATCCCCTATGATGCCTTCCAGTACTTTGCCCACGATTTAAGTGAGACTTATTGGTCGGTAGTTTCCTGCGGTGCCACGGTCCCCCTTTTTGTGGATCGGGGTGACATTGGCCGTACGCCAGTCTGCATGTACTCCGTCACTGTAGAGCGATGAGTTGAAGATCTCAAAAAGATGAGGGCTCACCTGATCTTTCACCTCACGCAGCACTCTTGGCAGGAACCCCTCAAGCCCTGAATATTTATGCGAATTTAACGGACCTAGCCTCCTGGCAATCTCTTCGGAAGTTGTAGTTATTGCTTCTAGTGATTCTAACTCACGATCTTTCAATATTGGAGGTCTGGGTATCTCTCCGCCCCTTTCCCTCGTGAAAACCAAAGCGTTGGCGTACTGGTTTTCGGCTGTTCACGTATGCGAAGAACTCCTTGGGGCTCACTTTGGAGAGAGAGGCTACACGAATTTCTTCGTTACGCTTAGCAGTGCGCACTAGTGCCTTAACCGTTATATAATGGGTCACATTGGCTTCATGGTGCAATGCACTACTATTCCTCTTCCATGCTCTGTGCGCTGTCTTTCTAGCTTTAATAGCACTAGCGATTTCTTGAGAAAACCACCTAGGCTGAATGCTTGCTAGTCTGACAGCATTCGTGGAAACGCACTCGGCCTGATGATCAATAAAACGATTCTTAAAGTCGTTTCATTTGGAATTTGTCCCGCATTCGTTAGTTGGTTGCATCTGACCAAGTGTCCCCCGAAGCCCATCGAAGTTTGCACGTCTGAGATCCAATTTACGTGCTCGTTCATTAGTACCTTGCGTGCAAGGAGCACGAACTCCAAACCTCACCATGTTATAGTCACTACCACCTAAGCATTCATCCACTGACAGGTCAGAGATGGGGTCATCTTCAGTTGTAAATACTAGATCTAGAACGTTGCCCCCTCGGGTAGGCTCGCCGACCCACTGAGTCAGAAAGTTGCTGTCAGCAAAGTCTACAAGCCTAGATGCCTCTCCGTCGCCCCTTCGGGCACTCTAGTCGACTCGGCAATTGAAGTCCGCTACCAGCAGCGAGGGAGGGCCGTCTAAGAGACTGGACAGTTTTTGGTCAAATCTTTATCAATCTCTACCGTCCGATGAGGAGGTCGATAGGCCACTATGAACCTGTATTGTCGACCTTGATGTCGACTCCTACTACCTCATGCTCTGGGACAGTTTTGCATTCGATGGGCGGTAGATTGACCCGTATATACACCAGAACTCCACCATCTTCCTGGTCAGCGCGATCCTTATGGAAGGTTGCGTAACCGGGTACTCCAAACTCACCTATGAATTTCCTGGTGTCTGCACGAATCCAAGACTTCGTGACGGCCACTATGTCAAGATTCTCTGATGACATCAGTGCTCTACGCTCGCAAAACTTGTTCCTTATTGAGCGGGTGTTTAATAGAAGAACTCCTAGGGGGAGTCCGCTAACCCTACTGCCCCCTCCACTTCTCCGTTTCCTGACAGTTCGTCATGCGTCCTCTCCTCCGAAGCTGGATTCGGAGGCTGACCATCCCCCACTACCGGCCCCTTCTCTGTATCGACAGAAGGATTGGGTGCTGGGTGTTCGACCTCGGCTACCGAGGGCGCTACTTCGTGGAATTCTCCCACTCGGGTCTCAGTCATCCTTTCCCCAACATCAGACTTCTTTACCCAATATAAACCGCGGCGGATGAGCTCACGCAGCACACCTCTTTGAAGGACAAACAGGTGAGTGCCATCCTCACTAAACAGCCCTTACCGACCGTAGAATTCGTCGAAAGGGTTGACGAAACATACGCTTATTTCTGATAGGATTTCACCTAGCCTCCAATTTATGCTCAGAGCCTTTTGGTTGGCAAAGACACCCCCGGAGCCTCTCGATATGATTCCAACGACGATTGGTTTTGATGTTATTTCTTTTAATGAGGCTGCTAAACCCTGTGACATCTTCGATGATGCTCTCAGTAAAGCCTGCAGAGCATCCCCGTAGGAACAAGTCGTTTCCACTGGCTTGGGCCACTACCGGCGTATCTTGCTGACCTAGTCTAATTTTTTCAACTTTTTTTATAATTTCTCGTGTTTTCTTACCTGATAGGCTACGTAAGCACCACATTTTCTTGCGCATCCCGTTTGGCCAATTCGTCAGGCCCCTCACCTGAGAGTCTCCAATTATACACTCTCAGGTGAGGGGCCTGAGAATCGGAGACTCAAGGCCAGAGTCCATGGGAGCATATCTATTTGATGTTGAGACAGGTGTCCGTATCAAATTCTCTATCGGTCTATGGGCTTCCTTTCTGACAGGAGTAAAGCCATCATGACTTACTCCTTCGGCAACGGCTACGCCGGAACCATCATTATTCGGGGGAAGTGAACGATTACAATTGTTTTTCTTTCTCTTCTTTTTCTTCTTCTTCTTCACTTGGCCACTCGTCTCTCCAGGCACTGCCGATGCAGTGTTGCCATTTTGATAGAGTGATTCTGCGGCAGACGTAACGCCAGTTGAGTTGACTGGGTCGCTAACCTTGCGGCCAATTCTGCGACCCTATCCTCGAGACGGCTAAGCTTTTGCGTGTGATCTCACTCTATAGTCTCAATTTTCATCTTGAGTGTTCGAGCTCTCTCCTCCGAAGCCCTTTAGAGATCTTGTATCTCCCTACAATAGGCCTTTGCTTCTTGGACCTCACCCTTCAGGATGCAAGCGGTGCAGACACTGCTTGGATGGCATTTCAAAAAACACCTCTCCGGTAAATCCACACACCACTTATCCTTCTGGCACGTTTGGCATGTATATTTTAGAGCACCTGGTCCTCTCTTTCCTGTCATTCTGAAACCTTTATACTTAATTACTTTACGACCAATCAATAAGAAAAAAAAGGGGGGGAGTTCTCCCCGCGTGAGTCGCTCCCGCCTATCGAGCGGAGACGTTTCGGATCTTTCAAAAGGCATGCTCCATGTGCTGCTGTTCGTCCGACCGAGTCGTCAAACCTGGGCGTGCCATGGCTCCTAACCAAGCAGCACTGATGGTCCCCGAAGGGGCCATCGATTTCTCACCAGGTGAACAACGGAGCACGCCTCGTACTAAATTCCTACTAGTTCCCTTCGCGACGGCCAAGATCTTGATGCAGCTTTCAATGGATATCCCGCCACACCAAGAGACTCAACCCAAGGCTTTTTATTGGCCTGGCAACCAACCTGGAAACAAAGGCCCGTCACCTTGGACCGATGCTACCAGAGGCACCCGCCAACGGTGAATGGGAATGGTCAATTATTACGCCCCAGGGAAGGGGTTAACGGGGCACTACCCTCATCCCATTCATCGTGCCCCAACGCCTAGGACACCTCTAGTCCTAGTCTCTCGCCACCAGTGAGCGTCGATTGGCGTTGCCATAGAGGTTCTAAAGCCTCTCTTCTGACACATGAGGTAGCAGCCTAGCTCCTTATATGTAGATATAGGCAAAAGGGTCATGAGTGACATGATAGTAGTAGGGGTTTTGTTATAGTTGTTTTTTTATTTTTATATAATAAGTGGAAGAGATAGGACAAAAGTGAAAAAAGAGAAAGATAGAATAGAAAAGAAGGAAGGAAGGACGCACCTAGTCTAGAACCTCGTTTCCGACCAAATCGACAAGGGAAGCCCTACCAGGGGTACTCAGAAGAGAGGTACCCCCACCGACATAGCTCGAAAAGTCAAAGGTACACATAAGCTCTCTTCCCACGACAAAGGCATGCTCCATGTGCTGCTGTTTGTCTCTCTCTCTCTCTCAAAAGAAACCAGAGGGAGAGGTGACGCCCCCTTGTCACGGGAAGAGAGCTTGTATGGAATTGGACTTTTCAAGCTATGTCGGTGGGGGTACCTCTTCTGGGTACCCCTGGTAGGGCTTCCCTTGTCGATTTAGTCGAAAACGAGGTTCCAGACTAAGTGCGTCATCTTTACTTTTGTCTACTCTATCCTTCTCTTTTTTTTACTTTTATCTTACTTCCGACTTATACAAAAAGAAAAAAACAACAAAAAAAGCCTACTCCTATCGTGTCACTCTTTCCCTTTCTTCCTCTATCTACCTATAAGGACCTGGCAGCTACCTCATGCGTCAGAAGAGAGGCTTTGGAACCTCTATAAACAACGCCAATCGACTCTCACTGGTTGCGAGAGACTAGGACTAGAGGTGTCCTAGGCGTTGGGGCACGATGAATGGGATGAGGGTAGTGCCCCGTTAACCCCTTCCCTGGCGCGTAATTATTGACCGTTCTCAGTGCCCGTTGACGGGTGCTTATGGTAGCATTGGTCCGAGGTGACGGCCCTTTGATTCCAGGTTGGTTGCAGGCCAATAAAAAGCCTTGGGTCGAGTTCCTTGGTGTGGCGGGATATCCATTGAACGCTACTCCGAGATCCTGGCCGTTGTGAAGGGAACTAGTAGGAGTTTAGTAAGGGGTGTGCTTCGTTGTTGTTCACCTGGTGAAAAATCGATAGCCCCTTCGGGGACAGTCTGTGCTGCTTGGTTGGGAGCCACGGTACGCCGAGGCTTGACGACTCGGTCGGACGAACAGCAGCACATGGAGCGTGCCTTCTGGAAGACTCCGAAACGACTCCGATCAATAGGCGGGAGCGACTCACGCGGGGAGAACTCACCAACCCCTTTTTATATATTGATTGGTCACAAGCTTAAGAAATAGATTGTTCAAAATGGCAGGAAAGAAAGGTCCAGCAGCGCTAAAATTCACGTGTGCCACATGTAAGAAGGACAAGTGGTGCGTTGAATTCCTGGAAGGCTGCTATGCGAAATGCCACCCAGACAGTGTATGCACCACTTGCATTTTAAAGAAGGAAGTGGAGGAAGTAATTGCCTACTACAGGGAAAGAACTACAGACCTAGAACAGAAAATCGAGAGGCTCAAGGAGGAGCACTCCCACCAGATCCGCAGGCTCGAAGAGAAATTAAACGATCTCTCGAGTCCTGTGGCAAACACCACCTCTGCAGAGAGCCCGTGCCCGAATGTGGCAGCGACACCAAAAGGAAAAAAGAAAAAAAAGACGAAAAAGGGAAAGAAGAAAGAGAAAGAGAGAGAAATAGAAGAAAAAAAGGTAGAAAAAGTTAATGAAAAGGATGACAAGGGGGAAAAGATGATAGAGAAGAAGAAGAAGAATAAGAGGAAGAAGAAAAAAGAAAAGCCTAAAAAGACCATGATGGGGAAGAGAGAGGAATCGGAGAGCTTGCCTCAGAAAATAAAGAATCCGAGCTCAGCAGGCAAATGTGCCAGGGTCATCCTTGTGGGCGATTCCCAGGCACGAAACCTGCAGCCCCTGCTAGCGGCCCGCCTTCGCACAAGCGTTAAGGTAAGCTACCTGCCAGGATGTGGTAACCACCACATCAGAGTAGAGGCTGAGAAATTACAGATTTCTGAGAGCTCAGTCGTTGCTCTGATGGTCAGTGGAAACGACCTCTACCTGAGAGGAGGTAGGGTAGCCCATACAGATAAAATCCTCTACACGGTCATGGGTGCCGTGGACGACTGTGGGCTGAAAACCCGCAAGCGCGTGGTAGTCGGGATGCTCCCGAGGAGAGGTCCAACACGGACCGCTCACTCGATGAATGTGTCTTTAAACCGGCGCCTGGCAGATTTGTGTACGGCAGAGGGGGTCTTTTTTGTGGACCCGTACCGCACCTTTTATAGGAGAAATGATCTCTACCAAAGGGATGGGGTACATCTTTCCTTTAAAGGAAAGGCCTTTCTGTCGAACATGATCCAGGATGTCGTCGAGAGGACCGAAAGGAGTATCCGGCCAAAATTTAGGGCGGACGTACGCCAGTATGCCCGTGTCACTCCAGGAACGACCTTCTCAGAGGTCGCAAAAAGGGGTGCCTCGCCAACAAACAAGCCGGGAAACGAAAGAGCGTAGGGAGTCCTACAATCGAGGACTTCCTGAAAGTTCTTCTGTTCAATGCGAGGTCAATCAGGAACAAGTTTCCTGAGCTCCGTGGCCTCGTAGCGACGGAAGAACCCGAAATGGTAGCCATAACAGAATCGTGGATAAAAACCTCAAACCGAGACTTTGAAGGCGAATTCACGATTCCCGGTTACCAGCTCTTCTTGAAAGATAGGCCAGACAGAGAGGGTGGCGGTGTGATGTTGTATGTCAAGGATACTCTCAACTCGACGGATTGAAACATCGTATCCGACCATGAACTACTAGGTGTTGACCTAGAGATAGGTCTTGCCAAATACAGGACCCTGGTGCTTTATAGACCTCCTGCCGAACTCGTTGAAAAGGACAGAGATCTGTACCAGCTACTAGGAGAACTTGTTAAAGACAGAGTGTGTATAGTCATGGGTGATTTCAACACACAAGTTGACTGGGAAACCAGAGAACCCTGTGGCGAGAACGCACTACTCCTGGAGTTCACGAACAACGAGTTCCTCACTCAATGGGTGAGAGAGCCAACGAGAGGAGACAATATCCTCGACTTGGTTTTCCCCTCTGAGGATGACATCGTTGAGGACCTCTCTGTTGGCGAAGAGCTCGGTGGCAGTGACCACCGACTAATTAGATTTGTAGTCAAAGTTCCCAAGGCAGAGCCTGCAATTAGTAAATCAAGTAAACTTGATTTAAGAAGAGCAGACTTTGCAGTTCTACGCGCGGGACTGACTGACGCGAGGCTAGAAGAGTGCGATGCTGTTGAAGACTCTTGGAACAGTTTCAAAACCACATTCATGAGTCTTCAATCGCGTTTTATCCCTCTGAAATGCCCCCGTCGGTCTTCTGTTCAACCAAAGTGGTTTAATCAAGAAATCAGGCAACTGCTTAGGGAGAAGAGAAATGTGTACCGGCAATCGAAGATCTCGGGTGACTTTGACGAATACCGGAGGCTAGCCAGGATAGTGAAGTCCAGCATAAGGGCGGCTAAGCGGTCTGAGGAACTCCGAGTGGCGAGACTTTGTAAAGAGAATGCCAAGGAGTTTTTTGGATATGTGAACAGCCGTAAACCAATCCGTCGAACGATTGGCCCCTTGAGGAATGAGGAGGGGACATTAAAGCATTCAGATGCAGAAAATGCTAACCTCCTCAACGACTACTTCTCTTCAGTGTTTACCAAAGAGTGTGGTCCCATTCCCCAGCTGACGGATTCCTACTCGGGGGAAAAGCTGGAGGCAACGGACTTCACCGAAGGAGAAATAAAGAAAAAGATTGCTGACCTAAAGACGAATAAGTCCCCTGGACCGGACGGGTTTCTACCTAAAGTGTTGAAAGAAGTGTGCGATGAAGTATCACGACATCTGTGCGCTATCTTTAACATGTCAATCCGGACCAAATGCGTTCCTAGAGACTAGCGTGAGGCGGAGGTGACTCCTATCTTCAAGAAAGAAGACCGTAACCAACCGTCGAACTACCGACCTATCAGTCTGACTTCGATAGTCAGTAAACTCATTGAAAGCATCATGGTGGACAAAGAGACGTCATATTTAGAGTCATACCTGCTACTGAGGAGTTCCCAGCACGGCTTCCGAAGGCAACGGTTATGTCTGACGAACCTTGTAGAATTCTTCCACTTCGTTTTCAGTGAGCATGATCGGGACTAGGCGGTGGATGTGGTCTACCTAGACTTTCAGAAAGCCTTTGATAAGGTACCACACCGCTGCCTTCTCCGGAAAGTGCGAGCGCTTGGCATAGACGGAAAGGTAGCCGGCTGGATCGAGAACTGGCTAAGTGGCAGACGGCAACGGGTGGTGGTAAATTGACAGTCTTCTGAGTGGGTGCCCGTTACTAGCGGGGTGCATCAAGGTTCTGTCCTGGAACCACTACTATTCATCATCTACGTCAACGACATAAACGGTGACATGGTTGCCAAGATTTCCAAATTTGCCGACGATACCAAGCTTGGTATGAACGTAGCAAAGGATGGAAATACTTCCCGCCTGCAGGAAGATCTTAAAAAGATTGGGGAGTGGTCGGACACGTGGCAAATGCCTTTTAACGTGGGGAAATGCAAAGTGATGCATATCGGCCACAGAAACCCCCAATCTCTGTATATCCTTAAGGGCACTGCTATTGAATCCACCGACACTGAGAATGACTTGGGTGTAACAATCACTAGTGACCTCAAGTTCTCGAAACAGTGCATTGAGGCGGAGAAAAAGGCCCAAAGGATGCTAGGCTATATTAAGCGCCAGTTTGGTTATCGGAACCAGGAGATTGTACTGTGCCTGTATAACTCACTTGTCCGACCGCACCTGGAGTATGCCGTACAATTTTGGAGTCCTTCATTGCGAAAGGACATCGAGAGATTGGAACGCGTACAAGCCAGGGCAACCAAGCTGATTCCCTCTATCCGACATAAAAGTTAGGAGGATAGAATAAGAGAATTAGATCTGTTCTCGCTGGAAACCCGTAGACTGCGTGGTCAGCTCATCGAAGTTTTCAAAATACTTCGAGGGTTCGACAATGTTGACCACCGGGATATTTTCACACTGAGGCAGAACAGAACGCGCAATCACGGCTTCAAACTTGAACTGAAGCGTTACAACCGCAATCTGTGTGGAAATTTTTTCACTTACAGTATCTGCGGTATGTGAAACGCACTTCCAGTGGAAGTTGTCAACAGTGAATATGTTGACCAGTTCAAGTCAAGACTAGACAAAGTCTTGAAAAGTGGCCGTTTAGGGACGCAAAGACGCAAAACAATTGAGCAGCCATGTTCGATTCCTAGTACAAGGCTACCCTCTTTGAATGGACCGTAAAGTCTCCTAGGGTACCTTCTTTCCTTGTTGTTACCTCTTCCTGGAAAGAGAAAGAGAGAAAGACTGCAGAAGAGAGTCAGAGAGATAATTATTAGAGAGAGATTCTCAGAGAAATATTGGGTCATAGATATTGTCAGAGATTGTTAAAGTTTAAGAGAGATTGAGAAAGAGACTGTATGGGAGAGGTTAAGAGATACAGATATTGAGACGTATAGATGCGAGGAGAGGAATTGATAGAGATTGAGAGCTTTAAAGAGTTTGAAAAACCGCGAGAGTGAGATATTATGAAAGATATTGAGAGATAGTTTCGAAATTTGGGATTTAAATAGAAAGATTTTAATGAATTTGAAAGATTGGAAGAGAAGCATTGAAAGAAAACTTTGGAAATTTATAGAGATTGAGAAAGATGAAGTGACAGATTGACAGAGAGAATTTTACAGAGATGGAGTGAGAGATTGGAAAAATTGGTTACAAGAAATAGAAAGAGCTGGAAAAGAGAGAAAGAGAAGGGAATAATAGAGAAATTGAGAGGTAGATTGAATGCGAGTTTTAGTAAGATATTTACTGAGAGATTGAGTGGGATAGATTGCAAGATAATTACAGAGACAGGGAATGATTGAGAGATTCAGGGATATATAAAGAGCTTGAGGGAAACATTGGAATTGATTGAGAATGTTTGACAGAGAAATTGAGACATCAAGAGAGAGAGATCGACAGAGATCAACTGAGATTGAGAGACAGATTAAAAAAAAATTGAGATAGTTGGATAAATATTTAGAAAGATAGATAAACCGATATATATATATATATATTGTTAAAGACTATTGTGTATTTTGCCTTACTTAATTTCCTTTGGCAACTTTCTCTTCTTCTAACTATCTTTTTCATTCCAGTATTAATCTCTTTTTTCAATGAATGTGTTTGGTGAAAACCAAACTAAAATGGTAAGCTTTCGATCTTATTCAACCATCTTCTGAGAGTTATGGAATTTCTTGCCTCCTTTCCCGATATAGTGAGTGGAGTGGAGATCTGGCAGAAAGTTAATAAACTAAAACGATTTTAATGGGTATTTATTTGTCTTGGTTAAGCGTAACGTTAGAGGAAATGAGCCACTCTTGTGCGTTGAATTTTCAAAATAGTTTTAATGTACAATTCCAGCTTGTCGCTTGATCATATCTCATTTATCACCACCATTTTGCTTGGCCAATGTTCTAGCCCGTCACACTTAGGAAAGCTTACGCGAAGGCTAACTAGGAAGATTACAGAGAAATGCTCAGCACCTATCAACCAGCTGACCTAGATGACGCAAATCTTGAGGAAATTGATGAGGAGATTGACAAGATCACTAATCTCCTCATTCAAGCTGACGAAGGATGCGTTCCCAGAATCTTGTAGAAAATGCCCTTACAACCTAGGTGGAGCGACGAAATGAGGGATATTGCTAGGAAGAACAGGGAAATTAACGAGGGAGTCAGTAGGACAGGCCCAACTTAGGAGAGGGCAGCCCGAATGAGACAGCTAAGCGAGGCACTAAAAAACATAATCCTCGAGAAACAGAAGGAAATCTGGAACGATATAATAGGTAGACTGGACAGGGAGAGAAATCCTGTAAGTTTTGGGAATAGCATCCGAAGAGTTAGTGGATTGCCTCCCAGGCCTGAGATAAAAATAAAGGATTGCGACACCATAAGGTCCTTCAAACAAAGGGCCTCCGGTTGGTATGGGCTCACTAAGAACAACCTAGTGATTGCCCCATGGCAAATTATTCAGGGCATGGTGAATACCATGAACACATCCCTGAATACAGGCTACTTCCCAGACGGGTATACGGTGGCCAAAATCATTTTTATCCCGAAAGGAAATAAGCCTCCAGACGAAGTGGCTAACTACCTCCCAATCTCTTTCCAAGATCTTCTAGAAGATTATAGCCAACACGCTACAAAATCAACTCGAAGAGTTGGGAGCGCATAACCCACAACAACATGAATTCAGACCAAAAAGGGGTACTCAAAAGGCCCTGGCGCTCCTAACAGAAAAGATTGCACACTGCTGAGCGAAGAGCTAATATGTAGACATCGTGATGAGGGACGTGGAGAAGGCCTTTGACAAGGTTTGGCTGAGAGGAATGCAATACAAGATCTTAGGTCTTCAGCTAAACACAGTCCTGGAAAAAATTCTTTGTGACTTTATCATGGGTCTGAAGGGCGCGTTTTATGATCGAAGAGAACAAGGGACCAGAATTCGAACTCAAAGCGGGCGTTTCCCAAGGGAACTGCCTGAGTCCCCTGCTTTACCTGGTCTCCACCATCGATCTACCTACACCAATACACAGGGCCACGATGTATCTGCAATAAGCAGATGACGTCACGCAGATCGTCCTCAGTAGGGTTAGGAGATCAAGGGATCAGGCGAACAACACCATTGCAGAGATCTCGAACATCAACCAATACGAGAGAAGGTGGAAAATCCGGACAAACAGGGAGAAATTTAAGATCCTCCCGCTGTGCCACAAGTTGACGTGGACCATTTTAATAGATGGGAGGAGATACAGCTTCTCTGCCGAAGGCACCATCTTGGGCCTAAAAATCTCCGACCACGGATACTCGAGTCACTACAAGGAGAGGCAGAATATGGCGAAGAGAGAAATCTCTAAGCTATATAGGTTCATAAATCTTAGCTCGGTGAATATTAGGAAAATATGCCAGTTGTTTATCCAGGCTAAGCCCATCTACCCTGCAGTACTGACGCAAACAGCCAGCAAGACCGCTATGAGGAAGCTCCAGGATGTGCGGAACTCTGCATCCCTCTGCATTAATATAACCAAACGAAGAGAGCATCTTCGGCAAAGGGAAGTGCACCGCAGGCAGCGACTGGAGCCCATTAACGTCGCAACCAAGAAACTGGCCAAAAAGGTCTGGTCTACAATGGCCAATGATATCATCACAGAATTAAGAAGAACTAGAGGCAGAATTAATATCCCTGCCAGATTGCAATGGAAGGTCGCTCGAAACCTGTGCTTCCCAAGCACTAGACTCTGTTCCGAGGAAAATACAATAAATACCAAGCTAAACATAAACATAAAACAACACAGAGGATGATGCAAGAGACTACGAGACAAGATTAAACTCACAATCAACGCATAACAAGCAAATACAACAAATAAAAACACGAGGTATTACTCTAAATTTGAACACTAATAAGGCTCAAAAGCTCAAGAAGCACTGCAAAATACTAATTAAACAAGAGGAAGAGACAAATAAACAGAAGAACACAAAGAAGAATACACACTGAGACAACCCCTTAGTAAGCATTAATAAAAAAAAAAGGAAAAATAAGTATCAGAAATTAAAATTGCCTCCGATGCGCCTCAAACAAGGGCAACCTGTTAACGAGATTGTCTTCGTTTTGGACGTATATATAGATGTCATCTACATATCGGCAATATGTGTGTGCTTATTTTCCATGATGAACAATAATCTCTCCTCGAGTTGACCCATGTAATAGTTAGCGAAGGTCGGCCCTAAGGGTGACCCCATAGCCACTCCATCCACTTGCGGGTATTAATTACCATCTGGTGTCCTGAACGGCGCCTACCATGTGCATGAACGTAACATGCTCCTTAAGATGATTTGGTAAAGATTTGGAGGAGACATTGTAGGATTGTGGTACACGTTTTTTTATAATGATGTTGAATGTCTGAGCAATAGGCAAATTCGTGAACAGTCTTTCTATGTCAAGGGATGCTATTAATCCTGACGGTCTTGTACCGTGGACTATGTCAATGGATTCCTCTGTAGATTTTATGTTACATTTCGAAGGGATGTACGGTTTTATTAATGCATTTAGGGTTTTAACTAAACAGTACGTAGGAGTCGTGACTTTAAAAAGGATGGGCCTCAATGGATTGAGCGGCTTATGAATTTTTACCTTTGATCATTTGGAAGTGAAGTCTCCCGATGAGTGCATTGGCTTTAGTTATTTGTCCGTTTATTTTCTTTTTTAAGTCATCTGTTGGATCTTTTTTTAAGCGTTTAAATTTAGTGGTGTTACTTAAGATGGTATTCAATTTGTTGTTATTCCTCTTTGTTTAGAATGACATATATGTTGGATTTGTCAACTTTTCTTAAGACTATTTCTTTTTTGTTTTTTAGATTTCTGATGGCCTTACATAGTTCTGGTGTTATGAGTTTGCTACCCGTAAAGCACCTTCGTTTGGTGGCTTTTGCACGTAGTTGGTTTGTTAAAAACCGTTTTCTTTTACTTAAATTTCTGCCAGATTCTCACTCCACTCACTACATCGGTAAAGGAGGCAAGAACTTCCATAACGCTCCGAAGATAATCGAATAAGATCGAGAGCTTAGCATTTTAGTTTGGTTTTTACCAAACACATTCATTTAAAAAAGAGATGAATACTGGACAAATAATTCACCATCTACAAGATGGAATAAAAAAGATAGATAAAATAAGAGAAAGTTGCCAAAGAAAATTAATTAAGACAAAATACACAATGGTCTTCAACAAAATTTGCATTCAAGAGAAACTGCTACCCAACTACACTAATTTATATATATATATATATATATATATATATATATATATATATATATATATATATATATATATATATATATATGTTGAGTGAGAACGATTATAATGAAAAGATTGAGAAAAGGATTTGTGGAGAGAGACTGATGCTGATTTTAAGACTGATTGAAATGAAGATTGAGAGAGAGTGAGGGAGAACTATTGAGGGAAATATTGGTTAAGAGAGATTGAACCAGATTATATGACTGATTGAAATGAAGAATGAGATATAATGAGAGAGATTGATACATAGAGAACTTCGAGAATCGGTGACAAAAATTGAAATAGGATGGAGAGTGGATGAACAGGATTGAAGTGGAGAGAGGGATAAATTGAGAGAGAGAGAGAGATTGAGAGATAGAGTGAATCATAAATATTTATAGAGATTGATTGTTTAAGGGAGATTATATCATATAGATTGTAAGAGAGATAATTTGATAGAGAATGATAGAATTTGAGAGTGAGTGAGAGATTTAGGACATATAGAGTGTGATTGAGCAAAAGATTGTGAGAGAAAATGAAAATTGAGAGCGAGAGTTTGAGATATTGGAAGAAATACTTTGAGTGAAAGATTGAAAGATTGAGAGAGATAATATGAGAAAGTGATTAAGTGAGAGATTGACTAAGATTTTGTGAGGGGAAAATGTAAGAAAGATGAGGGAGAGATTAATAGTAATAGGTTTTATGAGAAAGATTTAAAGAGATTGAGAGAAATTAAAATATAATTGTGAAATATTTTGAGTGAGAGAGCTTGAGATAGAGTGTGATATACTCGTAGATAGTGTTAAATATTTAAAAAGTTTGAGGAAGAATGAGAAAGAAACATAGAAAGAAAGAAATTAAGACAGAGTGAGAGAGATATTAAGAGTGAGATTGATAAAGAGAGGTTAAGAGAGAGATTGATAGATATACTTAGGATTGAGACCTTGATTGAAAGATTCAGAGTGAGTTTAAGAGAATGAGAAAGGTTTAGTAAAAGATTGAGTGAGATATTAGTGAGATATTGAGAGAAATTTAGAGTGATGTTAAGCGATAGACTGAGATAAACTGAGAGTGACCTTAATGGATAGAGCGAATGAGAAATAGGTTGAGACGGTAATGTAGGTAGATTAAAAATAGATTGAGAGAAGGATTGTGAAAGAGTAGAGATAAATATTAATAGAAATGGAGAGCATTTGAAAGAGATTAAGAGTTATTGAAATAGATATTGAGAGGAAAATTGGAAGATAACCAATACAAGAGAGAGAAACTCATGATAGATTTTGAAGGAGATTAAGAGGTAGATTGACAGAAATTAAAATAGAGTTTGAGCGAGGTTAAGAGGTAAATTAAAAGATCCAGATAGAGATTAAAAAAGAGATTAATAAGATAGATTTAAATATTGATGCATACATAATTTGAGAGATTAAGTGATATTGAGTTCGAAATTAAGTCAGAGCTTGATTGGGATATTTACTGAGAAAAAATTGAATTATAGAGTGAAAGATACTTGGATGAATTTAAAAGAAGCTTGAGAGAGAGAGAGATATACAAGGAGTTACAAGGAAGTAAGTACCTCAAGAGATCATTCGGTCCATTACAAAGGAAATACTTGGGATAAAATATGAGAAATACAGTTTTATTTATTTAGAGAGATTGAGAGAGACATTGGGATATATTGAGAAAGATTTAAAGTTTAAAAGAGAGATTAATATAATGATTGAGAGAGTTTGAGAGAAACAGATTGAAAGAGAAAGATTAAAAGATATTCACAAAATAATTAAAACACGGAGAGAGAGATCAAATGAAGAAGAGAAAGAGTGATTAAGAAAGATCCAGAGATATATAAAGAGAATGAGAAAAAATAGGGGGATTGAGAGTGAGTAAATGGAGTTTGAGATAGAACTGGTGAGAGATTGAGATACAGAATGAGAAAAATCTAAATATAGCTGTATAGATAGATAGATAGAGAGAAATTGCTAGAGTTTGTCAGAGCTATATTGAGTGATATATGGAAAAAGAGATTGATAGTGAGACATTTACAAAAATGGAAAAAGAGGTTGATAGAGCGTTAGGAAGATTTCAAAATTGTGAGAAATTCCGATTGAGATTTTAAAGAGCCAAAGAACGAGTGAGAGATTAAGTGATAGAGATATAGGTATTGTTCTAGATAATGAAAAAAACTTTGATAGATTCAAATAGAGATTGACAGAGAGAGAGAGAGAGAGCGCGATTGAGAAAGATTGAGATAGAAAGTAAGATAAAAAGTGTGATAGATTTAGAGAAAGTTTGAGAACGAGATTAAGGGAATGAGCGCGATTAAAGAGATTGAGAAAGAATTTGAAAGAGACAGTGAGATAGATTGAGGGAGAGTGTGTGAAATATAATAAGAGAGGAATTGAGAGATTACGAGAGAGATTTTGAAAAATTAAGTGAGAGATAGAGATTGAAAGATTGAGACAGAGAAATACATATAGTGATTAGATACAGATATTGTAAGAGAAATTATAAGAGAGAGATTGAGAGAGACAGAGAGAGTGAAACAGAGAGACTGAAAAAAGGTTCAGTGAGATATTTCGTAAGAGATTGATTTTTTTAGTGCCTTAACAACAAAGTATCTATAACATAGTTAAATAAAACGGGAAGCCAGCGTCACACTTTCATACTTAGAAAACACACATTTGCATATAATTAGATAGACTGATAAATCAATAGATAATAGAGAGACAGATACGAATTAAACGCTTAGCAGTTCACAAAGTTTAAATTTTTTCAAAGCTCAGCGGTTCTTTGTATCCAACTCTCTCATATGTTGACCAAACTCTGTAATTGATTTTTCCTCCCTAAATGAGAACACAGCAGAAATCGTGCATGTAAGCAATCAAAACCAAAACACCCTTTAAAAAAGCTAAGCTATTTTTTATATCCAATTCTCTCATATTTTGACCAAATTCTGTAATAGATTTTTCACCCTCAATAATATAAGAGCAGATATCGCGCATTTAAGCAGTCAAAAGCAAAACATTGATAAAACATGCTTAAGAATCTGTTATACGATAAAAAATCATTTTCTGCTTACTGGTGTCACCCACTTTTTAAGATAGGCTAGGAGAAGTGTATGTCGGCTCACTGGTCGTAAAACTAGCAAATAAACACGCAGTGTTGGAAAGTGACCTGCCTTTCTTAGGTTATTATTGCTAGACCCACTTAAAAAAACTGTTAAAAGTTCTTCCACGTAATATAGGATTGCGAAACTTCCATTAAATTAGTCAATAGCTGCTCCTAACTAGTATCCTATTGGTAAAACGCTTTGGAGATGAACTCTACCTCCTCTCATATAAACCTTATATAAAGCCCTAGTAAACTTTAGATCATGAGACAGTCTTAGCAAACATTGTATTTTGAATAAAGCTAAAGTCATACGGCTTCTTTGCTCTCCGCCACTGCGTCGTACTCGCTCTTCAAGGACAGGCAAGCAAACACTTCTGGTGATGTTGCCACACAGGGTCACAGAAAGCATTACCTCGAGTTACTGTGACCACTTAGGGTCACACGCCCATCTACCTTGATCCAACCCCCGTGTAAGAATCATTATTCAACTTCAGATTACCCCGTGTTCCAAACTAGCAGGCAGTCCTTTCTCACCAAGAAAAATTCCGTTGCGCCGACTTCCTCATTACCTTGAGGGTCATTGGTGTCATAGCCATAGTTACAAGACCAGATGGGAGCATATCACCGGATTGAGAGAGATTAATTTAGGGATTGATTGAGTAATAGAGACAAATTGCTAATTACAGCTATTGATGGAAATAATGATATGGATTGATAGATAAATTGAGTGGTGTTGAGATAGATTGATAAAGGGGTTGAATAGGGGGTCTTAATGATAGATCAGTTTTGATTTTTAATAAATAAGTGAGTCTATGAATGAGTCATAGATTAAATGAGAGATTGCAAGCGATTCATAGAAAGAAATTGAAAGAGATCGAAAATAGATTAAGATAAACAATGTGAGAGTGAAAGAGAGATTGAGAGGGATTGACTTAGAGAGAGATTGAGTGAGAGATTGATTGAAAAATTAAGAGTGAGAATGAGTGGACGTTTCATAGAGCTAGTGAAAAATACAGATTTTGAGAGGGTTGCTGAGAGAGTGAAATTTAAAGTTGAATAAGTGAACATTATTTTTTTAGTTTGATTGAGAAAGATTGTGAGAAAGAGGTTGAGAAAGATTTATTGAGAGAGATATTGCGGGTGAAAGATTAATTGTAGGATAGTTCACTTGAAAATGAGAGATTGATTAGGATAGAAATAGTAAGAGGGTGACATTGATTGAGATAGAGAAATAGGGAGTGATTTATTCAGAGAGAAATAGAGTTCGATTTGTTGAGAGAAAGAGAGAGAGAGATCTTACAAGAAAGTAATTAATCAAAAGAGAGACTGTCTCTCAGCCTCTTCGCACACGCCTAATTCTTTACACAGTCTCTCACTCGTTCGATTTTCCTCTTCAATGAGACACCTTCCTTTAATTCCGTTCACATTTTCTATTATCTTTCTTGCGGACAGCTAAATTCTAAACTCTTTTTCTTTGCTTGTCGTCCTTAATTCTCTGAACCCACTTCTGCCTCACTCGCCTAGTCTACAAGACCTTTCCTCCTTTTCTTTTTTCAGTGCTATATTAAAGTCGATATTATTCTAAGCGGTGAGACTTATTATATTTTATTTTCGACATAGAGAGATAAATATCTCACTATTTCGACAATAAATTCTTACCTTTTATTTAAATGATTTACTACATTGTTTATTAATATTAAAACAGTATTAACCGTAGATAGTCAAATTGCCTTCATTGATTTTTTGATTTAATTTGATCTCTTATATTTAGTAGTAGATATGGTCCTCCATATTAAATCATTTTTCTTTCTTCAATTTTGTAATGTTGCGGAAATAAATACCTGCGAAGACATGACACTTTAAATTGTATTTTTATATGACTGCAAACTCCTAGAATGAATATGCAACAGTGCCTGTCTCAGCGAAATTATTCAAATATTATTCGAGTAAATAATTAAAAAGGTTCAGCCAGTGATGTGTATTTTAAATTCTGCTACAAATTGTTTATTTCCATATTTGTGCACAAGGAATCAGAAGTGGTGAGAGAGGAAGCAAACCTTGAAAATATATAAAATTCTGATATATGAATTAGTAGTGGAAGGATACTGTAGTTAGTAGGGATGATAATTATTCGCAATTTTCAGAGAATACTTCCCTTTAAAGAAGAACTTTAAAGTTGTTAGAAGAGTTTATGGGAAGGAGAAACAGTGGCAGATGCAATAAAGCCAACGTCAGCTCATAAATCATCTTCCTTGGATCATGGGTCTGCAATTGTTTGGCCTATGAAGAATTACAACTGCCAGCTGCAAGATGCAAGTCACCCACATAAAGGGTGTCTATCCCATGTTCGCTTTTAAGAATTCTCTCTACAGAAAACCGAGGTACCCCTTTTTGTTTTTTAATTTGGCATATATTTGAACTTATTCCATGCTTATCTGCTTAACTAAAACCAGATCATGGACAAATAAAGTAATCTTAATTTTCTGACAATTTTGGGTCGTCTACCTTAAGTACTTTAGGAGCTTTTAAGGAAATCGGCCACATTATTCTTTAATTTGAGGATTAGATATTTTTTAGAACCTCTTTAATCAAAATAAAATTACTGGGGGGGGGGGGGCAACGGTCGAAAATGAATCTTAGCTTCTTAATTATGTCACATCTTTATGGAAATAAAATAAAATTAAATAAAAATTATTGTAATTCTGTTATAACAGTAAATATAGATGTTCAACAATGAATGATTAACAAAGTTGTCAGCATATTTTTATATGTATATCGAAACGCGTCAGGCCAATAAAGAATTGCTTTGTGAACCAGTTTCCTGCTCTATCTATCGATCTATATTTCTATCTATAAATATATATAGTATATATATATATATATATATATATATATATATATATATATATATATATATATATATATATATATATATATATATATATATATATATATATATATATAGTATATATATATATATATATATATATATATATATATATATATATATATATATATATATATATAAAGAGAGGGAGAGGGAGAGGGAGAGCGAGAGAGAGAGAGAGAGAGAGAGTGCGGATGGTATTGTTTTCCAATATTCAACTGATAATTTTATGCATAATTTTTTACCTTCGTTGTCGATCCTTTTACTCTTAAAAGCAATAATCATTTTTGCTTTATTTTATCGCAGAATATTTGACTATGGACAATTTTGAACTACACAATTTGTGGAAGAGGAGGCATGGAATTGTTCTTGAAATCCGCGCGGCAAGTACACATAGAGAGATTTCAGACTTCCTCGACGTTGTCAGAAGGGTGGTGGTAAATGTCAGTAAAAAGCTAGAAGTTCGCCAGGATTCCACTAAGAGGCAACTATAAAGAAGAAAACCCAACGGCAACGTTCTGACGACTTCAAACGCCCGAAATTACCATTGAAATATAGGAGATCGTCACCAATGATCCATGAAAATTGATACGTGCCAATGTAAGAAAGAAATGCGTGAATGAAAAACTCATCAGGTTAGTTAGATAATTTCTGGACAAGGCGATCAAGGAAAAGTGATCAAGCATAGCAACAAGTTGATCAACAAGTTGAAACCCCCGTTGGAGCCACACATGATGTGATTGTTCGAAGAAAACAATTTTGGCCAAGACTAGAAAATCAACACCTGGCTTACTGTCGCCCCTAAGAGAGGAAATTTGCAGCGACAATCATAGTCTTCGGTGTCGTGGAAAGTGCAGGTAGTGTCATACTTTCCTGTTACTTCTCTGAGGATGGTGAACCCCTAAATTGACCGAGTAGCTGCAGGGAGGCCTGGGGTATGGCAGCAAGACGCGGGGCCCTGCTACACCACCCGAAATATCTAGGCCCTACTGTCGGAAAATTTCTTCGATAAAACTGCACCTGAAGTTTAGCCTACGATCTCACCTGACTGCAACGCCCTCAACTATTTTGAACGGGACGAGGTGGAATGAAAGGTCAACACATCCAACTTCAAAAAGAAGTATGAGTTGAAGGCCAGGATTACCGAAGACTTCATTGGGACTAAGAGGGAAGATAGTGACACCTGTTGGCCGCCATCGAAACCGCACGCCAGTTCATTGAATAAGATTGACATAACATGTCATGCAGACACACTGACCCAAATTTGGCGACTATATCTAAAAAAATCAGAACACTTGTATTTGTATATGGTAGGGTATTTGAGTTAGGTTTGATAATATTTAATGTCTCCTTCTTTCAGAAACAGGTTGATGTATCAGTGAAAGGTCAAATGGTGTTAGAGAGCATATAAAGTATACTTTTAGTTAAAAAAAGATCAGATAATCTGGCCCTAGCAGGGGACTACCTACCCTGCGTAGCCTGATGCAATTGTTATCTGAATAAGCTGCTCGCCCTCCTTGTCCGAGTGCAAAGTAGGGAAGCCTTGATGTCACGATTTCGATTTAAACTCTCTGAAGGGCCCTGAAAAAGTTGTTGGTGCGCTTTCCCATCGACCCCCTATCGGCACTATTTTTACTTTTATTTTTATCATTATTAGTTATTATTATTAGCATTCTTATTACTCTTTATTGTTATTATTTTATTAAGATTAGTATCTATCATTATTTATTATTATTATTACGGCTATCCCCTTAACCTTCTCTACCCACATTTTTTACCAGAACTATTTCCACATGGTCAGAGTTCGCTCCGGTAGCTATGGTGCCTTGATGGACGGTATGCCATCTTGGAATCACCTAGCACCAGGCTATAATAATAATGGGTGATGACCTACCCTACGTATTATTGGACCAAGCTATTTCTACTTCTCTTTATCACATGCCTTCCTACCCCTTTCAAAACTATTTCTTATATCCACAGGGTTTTGGTTGCCCAATTTATAAACCAAACACCCACTGGCTAAGGTACGTATAAGGTAAGGTGCGTGTTGGACCGTCGACTCTTATCAGCTTCCCCGAGTATACATAACAAGTGGCTACACCGGTACAAAGCCTAAAAGCTCCAGGATAATGTAACCTGAATGGCGGTCTGGCTGGCAAAGCCCATCAACGCTGACCGAGACCGATTATGTGACAATAATCGAATTTTGGAATTTCTGATCCTATGGGGACTTTTTCTTAACTTCCCAATCAAGGTACCACTATCAATATTGCTATGCAGCGAAGAGAATTCCTCTTTGCCAGCTTTAGAGCCGTTCTAAGGCAGCTCAACCTCTAAAAAGGAGGTGGCCCACCATGTGCTTTCTCAGGAGAACCTGCAACCGTCTTCTAGCGAAGGAACTCGTGGACTACTCATATGAGATAACCTTAGAGTTTTCTGACCATAGAGTGGTCTAGGTAAAACGTGTGAAGGTAAAATACGCAAGGACATCCAGATCCACCCTTACTCTCTTTGTCATGTTCGAACGTGACAGGCTTCCTGAGTAGGAGCATGCCATTTAGTATCGTACCACGTCAAGGGATTCCTGCCGATGCGGTAGAAGTGCTACTACTGATCCTGCTAATGCCATACTAATCGCTCGCGTAAACCTGCAGAGTAGGGTTTACCCGAATTCGGTGTAACTTGCTCAAAGTCCCTAAACGATAAGTCCGTATCGTTTATGGCCAAGTGTGTGAACTGCGTAGACCCGCACCCCATACTTAGAAGCAATGTCATGCGTATCTCCTAGAGAAGTAAATCCACGGATCGTTTCTCATTTCGCGAGGCTAAGGATATGCTTTTGGCGCGACCGGCGCTGCCTGCTACTTCTTATGGCTCAATTTTTAAAAAGACACTTCCAGGCCTACAAGCACCATCGTATCCGCGCACATTCGGAATCATTCTGCAAGGTCTACTCTCTCAGGGAGCTCCCCTGGTAGAGTTGGTGGCACAAAAGGTTCACACTTTTTCTCGGTTAAAACCATGGCTACCCCTTCCCCAGCGTGATAGGCCCAGTAGGCAACACCCTTTGAGGTAATCGGTACGCCCTCTTCTGGAGTTCATAAAGCTGTCCTCCGAAAGAAGAAACGCACCAAAAGAGCTTCAGCTTCCATGCTCTGACGTCCCCGCCTATCCTGGATTGGGTGGATTGTAAACGGTAGATCCTCTTAAGGCGGGACCTCGGCTTAGGATCCGCCACGCCCGCTAAAAGTTTCGAGGCAGAGGGAGGAAAAGACCTGCATAGCAAGCCCAATCTCCCCTCATAAGTCTTGGACGAAACACCACTTCAGCGCATTTTTCAGCCAAAGGGCTGGAAGTTCTGCCTCTGGGAAGCGTATAGGCATTCCCATGGGGGCATTCTCTTCGAAGAGGGTTTCTACATCTCCTCAGAACTAGGCCTGTAGGAAATATTCCTTCAATCAAATTGCCGCGATTTCTGGGGTAACTGGGAGAAGATGCAGAGGCTCGTCTCATCCCTTTCTCCGTTAAATAACTTTTTCAGAAGACCATGATGACCCGTGACGCCTGCCCACCCTCCAGGGAGATAAGAGTTTGCGACTCCACCACCAAGGGATGGGGGCCGGTTAGGAGGATGCGCCATTTACACCAGGCATGATGTCTTCGCTCTTCTTTTTTAGTTAAATACCTCCTTTCAGGCAGTAGCATGCAGCTGTACCTGAAAGGAGCTATATTATTAATTCTGCCTACATTCCACTGTCAGCTGACTTCGAAGAGGCAGATTTCCACCGCATCGTGGCACAGCTGTCGAGGCGCTTTCTACTTCTCGGGAATTGAATGAGAGACCCCTCTCTGGGGAGACTAGTCAATCAAATCCAGGGTCGAGATTCTTGCCGACCTGATATACGAGTTGGAGATAAGTGCTCTAAATGTAAATATGGTAGGCATCATTGCACAAGAAGTGCTTCATTTTCCTGTCTTGATTTATGCCTGTGCTACCCAGATGCACAGCCTGATTTGGGATGGGAGGTGGTCGATGACCACCATGATTGTGATCACTTTCCCATTCAAATATCATTTTCTTGTGCTCTGCCACCTAAGATCTTTCCAGAGTGGTGCTTGCCGCAGGCAAGGGCGAGGTTGTTCACATTTATGGAAATGACTGATTTATCTATCCCAGTTGAATATTTTAGGTCGGTGGATGAGTCTGATGAGTTATTCTCCGGCAACTTCATCGCCGGGGGTTTAACTACTCTTCCTAAAACTTCTGGTCGTTTTTCCACGCCCACAGCTTTCATGCTGGTTGAGCGAGAGTGCGATGGCCCTCAAAGAGAAACCTTAAGACTATATGCGCTAAAAGTGCCGCACGAAAGACTTCAGTGTTGGTGAATTTCGTCGAGCTTGGGCTAAACGTATGAAAGTTTCGAAGCATGCCCGCCGTCCTTCCTGGATGGCATACATGTTTTCACTGGAAGGGAAAGACCCATCTAGCAGAGGTGTGGAAGCGAGTCAAAGTGATTCAGGGTAAGCTCTCTTAGGACCCGCACTCCCGTTCTCAAGGAAATTCGGACCTCAATTTCGGGCCACGCGTCTGTGGCGGAGTCCTTCACGATCACTTTCTCTGCATTCTCTAGCAGGAATGCTGCTCCACCAGCATCTAATATACGGCCTGATGTCGCTGATGACTAACAACTGAAATTATCTCCAGAGGATGAGAACCTTTCAACGACAGGTTTAAATTGAGTGAGTTGCTTTCCGATCTCGCTTCGT
Organism: Ceratothoa steindachneri; assembly: GCA_963969495.1. Taxonomy (NCBI): domain Eukaryota; kingdom Metazoa; phylum Arthropoda; class Malacostraca; order Isopoda; family Cymothoidae; genus Ceratothoa; species Ceratothoa steindachneri. The sequence goes on from OZ018326.1 coordinate 120,580,607, forward strand.
GCACTGAAACCGCCTCTGCTCAATAATAGGTTCTGTATGCCATACTTTGATACTTTGTTAAGCGAGCCATAGCCTTTTTGCTGTATTTGTTTAACAGGATATGAACAGAGGGAATTCAGCCAAACTCCTGGTAAATGGCTACTGTGCTCGCTTTTCGCAAAACTGGGAGACATCATTCTAACCCAGGCAGATTTTCATCCAATCTCTTTTAACTCCTGGTGTGCAAGTTGGAGAATGTTAAATTTTAGGTTATCTTTTTTACTGGAGATCGGATACCAATTGTCTTCTGCATATTGAGGCTTCAGCAAGTTCCACTTCACATCGGGTGCTTTGGTCCGACTGGACAATGCCTTCTGCCCTATATTCCTTCGTAGACAGCAATACGCTATGATTTTTTTCCAATCTGGCGAACGCCTATGGTTCTGTGTGGCGATACGATATCATGGAGACTCTCGACACAATGGGGGCGAGGGGAAGCATCACAATCTATATTTGTGATTTTTTAGAGATCGTTGATTCCGCGTACGGGTGGGAAGAGCCCTCTTAAAAGGCACTACCAATCAACTGCAAACCCTCTCTTACAATCTATTCTCGTAGCTGTCACTGCAACTTTTCCCACGTACTTTCAAAGAGTCGACTTTGTTTTGCTAGTCATAGACCACCTACCCTCCTCGATCATTACTCGCTTCAATTTTCATCCCTTTGTATGCTGAACACTGACAGCAGAATTCTTGTGGATTCCTTGCTGAATAATCTAAGGCCCCTCGTACTCCAAAGAATTAAACAGCTTATATTTGACCTTTTTTATTACTTGGCTCACTTTGATGTTAAATGAACACTCTCTCAAATTTCAATGACATTTTGCGGCCTCAAATCTGCTAAGATGTCCAAGAATTCGCTTCGTATTTGCGTTCCCTGTCAGCAAACGCATCCGAACAAATTAACCAAACTTCGCTTCATGCAATTTTACTGCCAGATTAGACACTAAGTGTGGTTAATGTAGATAGAACCTGGCCCTACGCACATACCCTTGGGCTTAATTACCTATTATATATCGTGGATAGATTTGCCAAATGTTTGGAGGTCCTAGCTTTGCGAGATTTATCTGGTGCAGTACCTAATGAAGCAATTGCAGGGAGATGGGTTGCGTGGTCGGGAGCGCTTAAAACGCTCATACCTACTATGGGACTAACTGTGGTTCTCACCTATTATCTGACTTCACTAGGCCTACTGACACTCAACATGTGTTCAAGGTTTCTTATAATCCAAGGGTCAATAGTGTGGTCGATTTGTTCATGCTACGATTAAACGCCCCCTGCTTGCAGGTTGGCCACCTGATCAATCGTATAATAAATTACCATAGATGGTTTATGCCTACCACTCTTAAACCAAGAACAAATCAGTTACATCACCAGTACAGTCGTTTTACGGATGTTCGATTCGTCTTCCGCCCACATTTTTAAATCCTTTAGATGCCTCCTTTCCTAAATAAATTTTTTCATGGATTAAAAAGTCATGGGAGCATTACTAACCTCGTCATGATGCACGCTACCTCCCGATCAGATCGTGTATATTTCTAACGATCTCTAAACTTGCACCCTTTTGATCATTAGATACATGAGAATCTACGAAATTCCTCAAAAAATTTAATGGTCATTTTTCTGTTAAAGTCCACAAAAGACTCATTTCTGGTTCAAGTAAGCTCAGATGATCGTAAGACTGTCGCGTTCCGTAAACTAAAACTGGACGGGCTTCCAAAAAAAATCAAAAGACCACAACTTCCCTTATGAAGTGTCCCTCGCCACAAACGCAGACACACACACAGACAGAAAGCACCTCAGATTTGTTTAGACACACACACAGTACTCCTTACATTGCACTAACTGCCAAAAAAACATTTCTTCCTTAACGGAGTGCATCTGTGAGAACTGAGAGGAATAGCATATGACGCGGCCAGCTGTTAATGAACAGTGCTATTTGAAGCTTGCTTGAAATAAATTGTATATAGAAGGTTCTTCTAGTTTTTAATTTAAGTTTAAGTATAGCGCCCCATCGGGTTGCGACCTCTCGCAAGCCGATGATATCAACTCCTGGCAACCTATTGCCGTTCGAGGCCTACATAATTAGGACCTGCGTGAGAGTCGAATCTTTGAATTGTTCAGTGGTTTACACACAACACCATCGCTGTCACCCTTGCTCTACATCAAGTGTCACTTTTCATTCAACCTCATAGAAGCTCTTCGTACATGAGAGTTGTTCACCACTTGACTTGTGTAATGAAGAAGAATTCCAAACTGACATTGTAATTAAATTATTACATAATTGAAGTGTGTTTGTATAACCAACCTTTCCATGCCCATTCTGCTAGTTTGCATAATTTTGCAAACGAGTGCGTGATAATTAATTAAAATCGATTTTATTCTAGGGCTGAATGGGCTCATTTAAAGAAAAATTCAAGTCCGTATCATTCGTGGTTTATCAGATGTCCATATAAAAACAGTTGAAACTCCTACATAAATATGTTTCTAAATGGAGTTTTTTGCATCCTTTGCCACGTGGCACTTTAATGACTACTAGGTTAAATACTCGATTCTTAGGTGGTCAAGAAAAAACAGACCAGTTCAGGTTGTTATTGTCAATACGTTGGTGGAGATTCTGAATCTGACAATTATATATGTTTAGCACGTCTCTCGTAACGAAATAGCTTTGTAAATCTTCATTCCACAAAATAATGAAATATAATGATAACAAATTTGAAATTGTTGTTTTTTTCATTAGTTAATCATCCATAAAATTAACTCTAAATAAACATTTATATGTATTTATTGATGGTTTCTTTTTTGTTTTTGTGATAATTCTGTTTGGTCTCGTATCAGATTACAGAAAAAATTGCCTAACATGGCTCTATACATTTTTATTTTTACCTAATCTCCATTTTTGCTGTCTTGGAGGATACTCTCTCTTTGTTAACAATTGACATTTTTGGCATTCTAGGTGGAAAGGTAGAGAAAGAGGAATGCAGAAAATGTAGTGTGAAAGACATGTTATTAACTAGATGTTGTCAATCCTTGATAAGTTCATCTAGTAAAGCAAATTCTTGGTGCTGCCTGTATATTCCCAGGAGACTACTGCACACTTACATGTTATTAACTAGATGTTGTCAATCCTTGATAAGTTCACCTAGTAAAGTAAATTCTTGGTGCTGCCTGTGTATTCCCAGGAGACTACTGTACACGTACTTAAAAATAAACACCAAGCTGCTAACTGTGCTTAATCCATCATTGCATAAAAATAATTATCAAATAGCACCTAACAAATTTGAGGAACGACGAATATGCCTCCTTTGATCTTAGCTTCATTAAATTTGGAAACATTTTCCTTGAGGTACAGAAATACGGGTTCAGCCTGCTTTATCGCTTTGACAAACTGCTTCATGGGAAGCTGCATATGTGAAAGGGGGTCATTTGTTTTTCATTCATAGCATCGTGGGATCCCAATGTCAATAAATTTCGTGGTTGCCATTTCAACCGGGTGTATTATTCTGATCTTTCTTGGCTTTCTCACTTGCATAGAAAATATATACATACTCGTATAGTATATCGGGCCAGTTTCCAACACAGGCATAACGGTATTTTATCCACATTCTTCCAAGCGCAGCAGTTTAAGACTTGTCCCATCTGTTTTCCTTGATGTAATTTGCCTATTCTAGTCTTTGCGGGGAGCAACTATATTTGAATTTTAGCGGTATTTTTATGTTATCGATAGTTATTCAGAGAAGTCATTTGTCTCTAGCACATGTCAGAATTTTGAAAAAGTTTTATCCGATTGTTGAGAGACTTCAATTGTAATACGGTAAATAATATTATTTGGAGATTATTTTGTTTTTTAAAGTGAAGTGTAATAAAATTAAGATATAATTACTTGCATTATATCATCACGGTTTATTTTTATTTAAAAATATTTGAGATCAGTGATAAAACCACTAACCTTATATATATATATATATATATATATATATATATATATATATATATATATATATATATATATATATATATATGTGTGTGTGTGTGTGTATATATTTATATATAGGGTTACGCAAAAAAAAGAAAACCGAAATTTAAATCAATATATCTCTAAAATCTTAAAAGCTAGATAATTTCTAAAACCTTAATTTTGTTTGTCTATCCTTTTTTCATCTATGTTGAAAGTTTTATAAACTTACATCTATAATTGTAAATTCTGTAATGAAATAGATGAAAGACATAAAAAGTGTGCTTGCACAAGCAGGTAAAATACAGATTCAAACTTCAAATAGACATATTTCAAAATCATTTAGTAGAAGAGAGCAGAAAAAAATATAATTCAATTTTTATTATTTATTACATAATCATAATTAATTCTTAATTATTATGTAAGAGGCTAATATCCGTTTCCTTCGGTATGGGCTCCATTTCTTTTTACACATACTTCCATCCTTCTTCGCATTTCTGCCATAATTCTTTTAACTAAATCTTGATTTACTTTTAGTAAATCAAGTTCATTTCTAATTATTTGCTTCAAATTGTCTGTTTTTTCTGGTGGAGAAAAGTGCACTTTACTCTTGAAATGGACCTACAAAAAAAAAATCGTAAGGTGTTAAGTCCGCAGATCTGGGTTGCTACTCAATTGGATGGTTCAATGCAATAATGCGGGTATTAAAAATGCCCCTCAGCAATTCCCGCACACACGAGTTCTATGTGCTGGAGTGCCTTTTTAAATCCACCACAGCCTATTAAATCAGTTTCCATAAATTTGACGCAGTTCAGGAACTATCCTTTCTGTAATTAGGTTCAGGGATCCATCTCCAGGCAAGTTTTTGTCGTAGAAAAAAGGGCCCACAAGACGTCTATTTTCACTCTGGCGAATGTTATGATTGTTGACTCTTCCATTCATATGAAATGCACTCTTTTGCGACACCCCTGATTATGTGTTTTACCTGCTTGCGCAAGCAAACTTTTTATGTCTTTCATCTACTTCATTGCAAACTTTACAATTATAGATGTAGGTTTATAAATTTTCAACATAGATGAACGGAAAATAGACAAACAAAATTTTGTTTTTCAGAAACTATCTAGCTTTAATACTTTCAGAAATATATTGATTTAAATTTCGGTTTCCTTTTTATCCAACACCCTTTATATATATATATATATATATATATATATATATATATATATATATATATATATATATATATATATATATATATATATATATATATATATATATTTTTTTTGTGCTTTCATCTGGTATTAAACATAACAGGAATGGGACGGGTAACCAGTTCTGCGGGGACTAGAATTAGGGACTTAGTAAAGCACAAAAATTCGACAGCTACAACAGATAAGGGTATTTATTATCCATCAAATACCCTGTGGGGGATGCGACCAAAGTTACTATAGTGAATCGGGGAGAAACATTAAAACTAGGATTAGTGAACATAGAAGAGACGTCAGAGCTCATAGAACCTGGAATACCATGGTGGTCCATATCAATGAATACGGTCACTTGCCTAATTGGGATGGGATTAGAGTTATCCACAAAGGGTTGGCGAGAAGAGAGAGGAGGATAATTTAGGCTGCATATATGGTTTCCGAAAGGTCAACTAATCATCAAGACGGTTTCTTTCGGCTGCCTAATGGAGCGGGACGGTTCATCAGACACGAAGCGGAAAGAGTAAGGCTGGACAAATCAAATCAGAGAAGACTACGAGGGTCGAGTCTGAGTAACCCGGGATAAATCTGCTGCATATATATGGGGCGATCTCGCGTTCTTCGTTTAGTTCAATTCTGAAGAAGCCAACAGGCGAAACGTCAATAAAGAACTTTAGTGTTCTTTCCAGGTTTTTACTTCCCTCTCCCATTCTCACCTATAGGTCGTGATATTCTTACAATATATATATATATATATATATATATATATATATATATATATATATATATATGTATATATATATATATATATATATATATATATATATATATATATATGCTATAATCAAAATGCAAATAAATCAGATATAAATCTTGGAAAACCAGCACCTTTTATGTGGTGTTTGGGAGTGGTGCGGACAAGGATGATATCAGACGTTCGTCTTTTTAAGGGTTAACTTTGAAGTCCACTACAAAGTTTAGTATTTTAGTATTTCACCTATACGTACTTTCGAAGGTTATAAATATGTTCTATGAATCAGTAATTTGTAACTAATTTTCAATTAAACATAGCTAATCTATTTTAATCTAGTTAATTCTAACCTATTTTATCCTCACAGAGCATAAACCATACCATCTTAAATAGAACATGGAAAACATGAATGGTTTGTCGGATGGAGAAAATATTGTATCAATAAAATGGATAGAAAAACGTCCAGAGCTTGTTTACTTTCGTTCTCATGATTCTGAATGTGTACTGACTATGACAGGAAATCCAAAAATCGGCAAAAGAAAGAAGTTCCTTGTCGGGTTGTATACGAGGGGCAGTCAATAAGTTTTGCGAATCGGTAGGGCAAAACAGAGGAAGGGGGATGGCTGTTTGTGGGGGTGTTAAGACAAGTTATGACAAGTCAAAGCCTGCAGCCTAACGCTCCGCCTTGTCTATTTAAGAAGCAGTAGCTAATCGCAGATCGTCAGTCACAAATTTTTCAACAATGGAGAAGGTTAAGCACCGCGCAGTGATCAAATTTTTGACCAAGGAATGCAAGAATGCAAAAGAGATCCATGAACGCATGGTTGCAGTGTACACCGACACCGCTCCTTCCTATGCAACCATTGCTCGCTGGAATAGGGAGTTCCGCCATGGTTGTGAGTCCCTTGAAGATGACCCCTGTCCAGGACGCCCGTCAGATCTTACCAACGAGGACAATGTGGCCCGTGTGGAGAGGATGGTCATCGAAAATTGACGAATGAAGGTCGAAGAAATCGAGCGAGAACTTGGAATATCACATGGAAGTGTTATCAACATCATCCAAGACAATTTGGCCATAACCAAGGTCTCTGCCCGTTGGGTCCCTAGAAACCTGATGCCCCATGATCGACTTCAACGTCGTCAAAGTTCGGAGGAGCTTCTGCTCCTGTACAACCAAGACGCAGCGGGATTCGAGTCACGCATAGTGACAGGTGATGAAACGTGGGTCCATCACTGGGATCGCGAGACCAAGCTCGAAAGCATGGCCTGAAAGCACAGTGGCTGTCCGATCCCCATTAAGTTCCGGACCCAACCTTCAGCAGGGAAGATCATGGCCACCATCTTCTGGGATTCTGAGGGAGTGTTTATGGTGGACTATGCGCCTCGAGGAAGGACCATCACAGGCCAATATTACGCCGAGGAACTGGCTGGGATAAGAAGTGCATCCGTCAGAAGCGGCGCGGCAAGTTGACACGCGGTGTCCTCTCCTCAACGACAATGCCCCTGTCCTCCAGGCCAGAGCTGCACAAGTGCTGATTCGAGGAGCTCAACCATCACCCCTACAGTCCAGATCTGGCCCCTAGCGACTACTTTTCATTCTGCCAGCTACAGGCTGCACTGGGTGAACACCGGTTTAAGGACAATGGAGATGTCCAGCTCGCCGTCCAGGAGTGGATTGAACAGCAGTCGAGAGATTTCTAGTTGTCGGGAATTCGAAGCCTTAGAGACAAATGGCGCAAGTGCATTGAAGTTGAGGGTAGTTGTATTGAAAAATAATCAAACACTTTTCCTCATATTTAGTTTCCTTATATCCCAATTGCAAAACTTATTGACCGCCCCTCGTATGTAGCTATAACAATGACATGAAATTTGTGGATAAATTTAATAAAATGAAGCAAGTTTTTGAAATTGATCGTAATAGCCACAAATGGTGGCCTCGATATTTTTCCCATCTCTTGAAGAACCAGGAGGATTACTAATTAACAAAATCGTATCTTTTCGCGTAGTAAAAGTTAATTAAATAAAACAAGGAATATAATGATAGAACCAACATGAATGTCCAAAAGGGTGGTCCAAAAAACATGGAGTAAATTTTCAAAGTGCACTGATCCTTTCTCCATACCACTGATTTTTTTTGTCTTACATTTCTGTCCTTGTGTGCGAAATTTTATCACAATACAATGATATGTAAAGGTCACCCCGCTTTTAGTCCCACACCATCAAAGATCAACCTTACTAAGTAAAAGTGGGGTGACCCAATGAATGATAAGATAGAGAGACGAATTTTTACTTGTAATTCCTTTTCGTGAAGTGTAATAAAATTAGACCTGTGGAGAGAAAGATATATTATTTTCAGTTTCTCGGGACCATCCTAATGTTCAGATGAAACAAACAACTCTAAGAAACAATAAATCTTTCAAAAGCTTCATGCAAAAGAGTCAAGTGACACAAAATATTTAATTTTGATTATAAAGTGCAAAAATGTTCGGTAACACTTCAGTTTCGGGGTGCACGGTAGGTGGCACTGTTTATAGGCGACAATTTTGGGCTACAATATATGTCCTATGACGTCAGACGGTAGCGTCAGATGTGAACAATTACGGCGTTATATTTTTTTATGTGAGTATATACTGGAGGGCTACGCCCCCCAGCCTCCCCAATTGATTGAAACTCAGGATCATCGCTAGGGTGGTCCCACCCACAGTGATATCTCCCCCACGAGCAAACCACTTGAATTTACTGTTTTTTTCCCCAACAGTTTTTTACTAGCAGAAAAACCTAACCTAATGACAAACAATACTTACTTTTATAGATTTCTTGATTAGTTTATGCGCCTCTAAATAATCTTAAAGTTTTTCGCGGTCATGCAAAATAAACCCGAATTCGAATAACGAAGAAGCACAACTAGAGCACGAAAAATCCATAACGAAACAGAAACAAATGCTAAGCGGGTTCTATTTATAGCTACGACGTTGCTAGTAGGAAACTGTTATCGTTCGCTGCCAAACAAAATATACGAAAACCAAAAAATAAACAATAAAAGACATCAAGAAACCTTACCTAACTTATAAAAAACTATAAACGAGCAGAGGCGCAGATATTTAGTAAATAATACAGACTAAAAGTTAAAAATCTCCAAAACAACAAAAAAATATAACACCGTGATTGGTGACATCTGGAGCTACCATCTGACATAATACGAGATATATTGCTTTCCAAAATTGTAGCCTACTAACAGTGCCACCTACCGTGCATCCCAAATCTGAAGTATTACCAAATGTTTTTTGTTCTATGTGGCTAACTTACATAAATGAAATGCTAATATTTTTCTTAAAATAAAATATCTTTTTTGTGCAAATAAAGCTTTAAAAAATTTAGAATTTCTTGTTCTTGAATTAGTTAACAATTACAAGAATTTTTAAACGTGATCGACTACACCATTTATGGTTATTGAATTGTGTGCAATTAAGAATGAAAGAAACTTATTAAAAGCTCCTAAAAATAAATCCAATTAAAACAACATTTGCTAAAGACGATGAAGGAACACTAATAATAGGCATTAAACAAATGAGAATACAAAAGGATTGGAAGCAGAAATACATCTTTAAACAGACAAAATATAATTGTAAGAAGAGAAGTATTTGATTGAGAACTACATAATTACAAAAGACTACACACCAGATAACAACTAATTCAATTAACGAGGGGGAAATCTTACAAGGAACAAACCATGAAATTTTACACTCACTTATCACCATCAAACATAGTTAATTACCTTGGAAAGATGTCATGAAGGTCCACATTTTTAAAACTAGGTGAGAACGTCTATGACAAGTTATAGTAGGTCAACTAGATCCCTATTTATGGTACTGGTTCTATAGGTTAGTTAGTAGTAAAACGTTGTGGTGGCTGGTTATAGGCCGGCAGTAGGTCTATAACTGCTCAATTACGAGTATTAACGATGGAGGTTGACACGGCCGTTTTCCATCCTGTACTAACCTTATCCAATGTTGCTTAACTTTAACGTAGCGCCATTTCAGTATTCGGATACCTGGGGCTGACCTTGGGCTGACTCCAATTGTGGGGGAAATAAACTTCTGGCTTGGTTCTGGTGAAGTAGGCTAGATAAGAGGACCGGTTGGATTATTCTTTGGAAGAGTACTCTCGGAAGGCGGATTCAAAAGTCTCTTTATTGGGCATAGGCTTCAGTAGGCTTATGCAGAAAGAATTTGTTTGAACTTGTATTGGATTTCTGAGGCAGGCCTACTAATGTATAAGCCTATTCTGACAATTTTTCTGAATACCGGACCATCTGCCAGACTGACCATCCTTTCTCTCTCTTTGACTCTTGACTCACTTATCTCTACTCTCTCTAGGTTCTACCCAGAGCTGTATATAAGGTAAGAAAACCCTTGGGCGTGGCCCCCATGATGACCAAAAACACTTTTTGGGTGGAGCTTACTCTACAGTATGTCTATTTTTGTATGCACGGGGATAAAGAGAAACTTTATCTTAAATCTCGAGAATACAATTTTGCCTTTCGCAGCACTCTGTCAGTAAATAAAGTCCGAATCTTTCCTGTTTTCAGCTCAGTGTGAATGACTGCATCTGCTTTGACGTTTGTTGGTACAGCTGTGGCGTTTCCCAGAACCATGGTGATTGCGAGAAAGGTGTGAGTGTGTATGTGTATGAACGCGAATGCGTGAGAAAATAGACAATATTATCATTTACATGATCAGACGACGCATATTACCATCTCCCTGACAAAATGTTATATATATTATTTTTAATGAGTAAACGTTATATATTTTGTATTACTTGCATGCGCAAAATTACGTGCATGCCAATTACAAACCGTAAATTATTTATATGACACTTATCTGTGAGGCTTCATTGTCAATCCTATTTCGCCTTGTAATGTGGCACTAAACGTTTTAATGATGATCTTTTTCTACCCCCTTCCCAAAAATGTCTAAAAGGAGAGTAACATCACTTGGTTCACTGCTGTAGATTGTATTATATATAAAAGACGACAGAAAATAATCAAACAACTAAGTACTAATCAGCTTCTTATCAGCAACAAAAAAAAATGCTTAGAAAAGTAATAATTAGAAGACTAACACAAAACCTATACCAAAATCATCTTTTGGAACAAAATATAATAAATACTGTTATGTGCAGGCTGGTACACAATTAGTGAAAGGAACTAACTAGTACGGATCATCTCTAAGTGGTAAATCAACAATTCTGTAAACATTGACGTAGTTCTATGACCATTATTGAAAAAAGTACTTCGCAACACATAAAATGTCATACTCTTCCACAATTTAAGTCATGCAAGAGCCTTAGTTGATCTTCCTACTCTGAATTGGAATGTATGAGAGAGATGAGGGAAATAAATCAATCCAAATAATTTATAACAAGGCTTGAGAAGATTTCCATCTGGACTAAAGAGAATCGGACTTAATCGGATATATTCAAAGTATTTTTGCTTTAAAAACGATATCGTATTGTATTTTTTCCATCCAAAAGGATAACACCCAATGATATATTTGAAATCAAATTAAGTTTCCAGTGACAAAGGTATAAACCATAGTTTTTCAGATAATATAGAATTTAGAACAGACGATAAAACTTTAAAGCACCTACAATGGTGTATATACCCAGGCTAACATGCGACTTATGATGTACCATGGGAGAGAAGGTCTCATCAAGTGCAAAATTATTCTAGAGGAGAGTAAGAAAGTGTAATAGCATAGGACAATCAAGAGTTGACCCGTGCTCGAAGCTAACTTATTGAAGAGGTTTCCCCTCATCAATGGGATAAGAGAGGTTGATATTGTTCTAGCTATACGTCCTCTGTCTTCTTTCATTATCATTAAGGGTAGGTTTTTAAACATGTACATAGTAGTTTATTAATTTAAATTTTTCCTTTCAGTGATATAAAATTCCGATTAGTCTTCCTCCTTGGATGAGTGAATCCTTTCAGGACGAACCGGTTGGCGTATTCAAAATATCATGAATTTTTGTGCACTAAAGGCGCATTAAGATTGCATCATTTGTAAATTAAAAGGCACGCATAAATTTAAGATTTTACATAAATATTGTCAGAAATATTACAGTTTGCTGACGATTTTTGATGATACAGGTCATAAAACTTACAAAATTGAGGGATAGACTTGCGAGTTATCACCCATATGAATCATTTTATTATTTTTTATATTCACAGAAACAATGTAGGTATTTCCCACAGTATTAAAAAATAGGTTGAAGCTACGGAGGTGAAAATGTGTAGTAGATATATATTCCGACCACCAGACGAGGAGACTCCTTGGAGAGCGAAAGGCCGGAAAGGTGAGCAACTTCTGTTAAACGTCTTCACATTCTTTAACGGAGACAAGTTAGTTTATAAAGATAAATATAAAAGGTGGATAAAAAATATTCATACTTTATTTTATTTATAAAATTAAAAAATAAACTGTATACCTTATTTAAACTACTGCCTTGTATATAAAAAAAGGATCCCCCCCCCCCAAACAAAATTTAAAATATAAATTACCACTAGAACAGTTTAAGTCAAAACCTGAAGTGTAGCTAAACTGTGAAAGGCTTTTATTTCGATATATTCACTATTTAGATTTTGTTTCTTTCTTCAAAAGTATAGATTTTACAACAGTTACAACATGTGCCTAATGAAATTACAATCATACTTATGAGATTTCTACGTAAATTAGGGGGGGAAATTCCCGATTATCCATGTCATCAAAGGTTTTCCCGAGTGAAAAATCCCTTTAGTAACTGAGGTTTGAAAAATCATTAGAAAAAAGATATTTGAAATAGCATATTTATTAAATACTTTAAATATGCTGACTTTTGTAAAAAAATAGATAATAATAACTGTTTAAAATAATTTTTTTTAGACCAGCAGTAACAAAAAAAATTAATCCAAAATTCGTAACGTTAAATCTGGAAGCGATTAATTCACTTAACCTCGAAACAACCACGGCCTTCGAAGGAGACATTATAATTGACGTAATTTATCGGACTTCACGAAAACAAAGCAAACGAGAGCGAAAACCCCTTTCGTGACTTTCCTTCGCGTGACCTCGTTAATATATTTCAATCGAACAGGCCATTTGCATAGCAGTAGAGCAAAATTTATTACCCCTTCTATCAGGTAGAAAATGATTGGAATCATTCGCCTTTTTTTATTTTCTCAAACATTTAGCTTAATCTAGATTATGATAGGACTTTACGGATCAATACCTAAATAAATCAAATCTAACTTAGCTTAAACTTGGCCTAAACTAATTGGGATGTAAAATACAACCAACGAAATATCAAAATAGGTGAAAAGAAACATTTAACGCAATTAAGCCGATATTTGTATCGTATTTAAAATCAAATGAAATATATGAACAGATTTTGGTCTCACATGTTTGGGTAAGTTGAGAGAGATTTATTTTTTTAAGGGATAAGTGTTTGAATAAATCTTTGCTGAGATTAGTGGGAGGGAAGCTTAATCCACTTGGCATAAAAAGACTAAGTTCAACCTGAGTTATAAACTACCTGCTTTGCACTTCCCATATCAACAGTTTGCAGCGATTAAATTACGAAGCATGTAGAATGCCTTCAATTAAATGTCTTTTTGATTTAATTTTAGTCATCCCATTCTTGCTAATCAAGTTTCGTGTAAACGTTAATCATAAAACAGATACAGAGACTTATGCAAAGCCTAAAACTAGCGGAGGATATAAATAAATCCTTATTTTTATCAGTTAAATCATTTTCTTTGAATAGCGTTGTTTGATCCCTGAAACAGCCCCATGGATGCCTCCTTATTCCACATGTAGAAGAACGGCTCCTTGCATCCAGTAGAGCGTGATAGATTAAGGCGATGCCTTCTCCGATTTAAAGATATCCATTTGGTTTTGCCACACATACCACCACTATTTACTCCTGAAGGCCGCTGATTGGCAGAGAAGAACGATATCATATCCGCCCATGCATAAACAGCTGTTCCAACTTCAGTGTAAATATGAAAAAAAACGAGAATAGAAAACATCCGGTGGGGTAGATTACCGATAAAATCCAATCATTAGAGATGGTATTTAGTGTAAAGTATTGTAATATCTTCTTATTTTCAGTAAACACGACAAAACAATTTGAATTTTACCATATTCGCCTAACCGGAAAGTTAACTCATTGTCGCTGCCAAACTTATTTCCACTGCATTTTATGTATGAGTATATTATACGCATTATACTCTATCTAGAAAACGCCTTTGATGTTATTCCTTGAGTCCCTTAAGGAAGTTATCTGTCTTTCTCTGTGTGAATAAGCAGAGACTTTGGCATGCGCCACATGGCTAATTTTATTTGGCATTCTCGCTCTCGGGATGGTCACTTGGGGGCCATAAATCTTTCCTGATATCGATGAATACGCTTCATATAAGCTATTAGCAATTTATTTTAGTCACATTTATCTGCTAGTGCTTTTTTAGTCACTCGAACCAACACTACGGATTAGGCACCATAGTGCCTTTTATTTTCTTGCTGCATTCGCCGCAATATGCAAGTCATGCAATTTATTTGAACGATTATTGTACACACCGAGGAAAACGCTTTGAATGTACCGGATTGACAAATCGCATATGACCGGTTTCTGCCAAGGGCAGAGACTTGGAAGAATATGGCATTGCCTTTCTTTGTAATAGTTACGCGATGTCTATTGAAATACATCTTGAATGTTTTGCTGATTGCTTAGGCCCCTTTGCTATGTTATACTTAACCTCATCACCCCAATTAATAGGTTATAGCTTTTGTTATAGTAATAAATTAGAACGAGATTTGTAGATTTCAGTCTTAAAATTCCTTCTCGTTTTTACTTGACATTGTTTATTCAGTTTATTCAGTTTTTACTAGATTGTATATATATGTATTTAATTCTATATTTTTCCATCATTGCCATTGTTAAGTTTCGTACTGTAGCGTTTATTAGTTCTCGTTTAATTGATCTAATTTCTTTATGAATATTTTCTGCTGTACTTTCCTCGCAAGTTTTTTTATTTTGTTTTTTTTTAATTAACATTAACGTTCATTTTAGTAAGTACCGTCCTTTATGTGTCTTTTTTTCAAATTTTTAGTATTAAACCATTAAAAATTATCTTTAATATAGGTTTTTAGTTTTAGATTATTGATTTAGAATTATGTTATAGCTCCTGAAGATGGGTTTGCAATAACCAAAAACGTTGAAATGAAAGATGGGACCCGCCTTTTCGTTTTGCCCTTCCCGACAAAGATTGTATGTATATATATATATATATATATATATATATATATATATATATATATATATATATATATATATATATATATGTAAATATATATTTTGTGCAAATAATGATGAATACCATGAAGATCATTGATAACCTGTTACTAAAGGGCGTTACTGAAGTCAGTTCCCAAGGCGATTAGTTAGTTTCATGAAGCAAATGATTAAAGGTTCTGAACTTTAATCTTGTAGAATTCTGAAGATAAATCTAAAGCTTTGTCATTACAAGTCAAATATTGGAGTCATTCTTGTTTTCCGCGATCAACTTCTCCATCACCTAGTACTTATTACTTGTTCCTGGGCAAAAACTTGTCAACAACGAATCACTACTTTATCGTTCATCCCTCTCCACCATGGGATAACGATTCTTCCTTTCTTACCATTTTTGGAAATTTAATCTCAGCGTTAGTTGAATTGAAAATCAATTTTAACCTTATTTTAACAAATTTTAGGAAGTGTGAATTAGGGCAATTCTTATTTATCCAGGAATAGCTGTCAACATATTTATGGATGCCAAATCCAAATCTTTTGGGCCTGAGTAGTTTTCACATAAAATTTAAAATATTTGATTTCTTTATTAGAACGATTAACTCTTTCAACTGCATTCCGTTAATCATGATTACTATTAAATATTGGTTTCAAAAAGCTATTGAGGATTACCTACCTCTCTGAATCGAACTTTGCTAAAGATATTATATAATTTATCTTTTTATTTATTAGACTACCTAACAATAGTTTTGTTTATATCCTGTTTTTTATGTTTTATATGTATATTTTTCCGCAGAATTCAAATATTACATCAGTTTTGTCATATCATCAGATTTTTCTAGATTTTCTTAATTTTATATTTGTTCGTTATATAAGCAAACTCCCTCTTAGGCGATATGTCTAGTTCAATCTATTTCGAGCAAAAAATAATGAAAATCTTTTTAATTGGTAGTGCTTCTAAGATCGTTCTTTTCTCGTGTGAACGCTTTAATCTTTTCTAACCAGAGACCAAATATTGTGTCCAAATAATACTATTTCATGTTCCACGGTGTCTTCTTTACATTATCAAGATGTTCTAATAGAATCTCCAACCTTTCGCGAAAATAAAGCTAGATGTCAATGCAAAGAATGCACTCTCAAGGTCATACGGCAACACTTCCTTGAAGCTCTCATATATCTTGGCTACCAACCCATTATACTGTAGTTTAGATCTTTGTGATTTACTAATAATATATGAAATATACCACAACATGCAAAACATGCTTCTCTTAAATACTTTGGTCATCACTCTTTATCAGACTTCAATATTGCGTTTACTTGTGATCTAAAAATATACCACTCTTGAACATGGTAACATAAGAGATTTGTTAAAAGGCTTCTCCTCCCAAATCCTAGACTTTCACAAAGTGTTTTATTAATCCCAATTATATATGAAATAGGGGAAGGATAACCTTGCAAGTCTTCACAAAAAGGTGTTGACAACATTTAACTACCTGGCTGTAATTAAAGTCCTGATAATAATGATCATAAGCTCGGCTATAGCATAAGCAACTAAAAGACGAATATCTTTGTATCCACCTTGCATGTCAAGCAAGAATGCAAGCATGTTTAAGTCGTCATACAAACATTCCACTAAATTCAACATAGGTAAATTCGTCAAGATGCTCTTCGAGATTATCATAGTCACTTTTCTCTTTACGGAGTTAAAAAGAGACGGAGATATATATTGGTTTCCATTGTGCAGTAACACTGCGTTGAGACTTCAAGTTGAACTGGCTATGACCAGTCGTTATTCCGTAGGATCATGCTTCAGTAAGCAAACCATTCACATGTGTGCAGAAACACAGATCACAGCTAAAATCAAAGTACATTTCAAATACAGCATGCCATTTCGGATACAAATATATCTTACAACTTTCCTTTAGTAAATTCCATTCCTTCAATCTAGATGTTAAAAGTTCGGCTCTTGACTTATTAAGACCTAAGTCTCTGATACATCCAGTTCACTTTGATTTTGAAAGTAGGGATGCATACTCATTCTTGGCACGAATGTTTTCTCACACTTCTGAAGAAAAATCAATTGTATCTTCTGTCTTAAAGCATAATTAACTTCATTTAACAAATTAAAACCAAAACACGACTGAAATTAAAATTTCATTCAACATAAAAATTAAGCTATAATATTACGAAAAGTTTTCCTACTTACATTTTCTGGTGCTGGAGATACTGTTAATTTATCATAAGAGACATGTACTGCAGAGAGTTATATCTGGATACTGAACAGGTTTTCTTCCTTAACTTTTATGTAGTTTGTAACATCTACTATGCATAAATAGCAGTCGCCATGGTGGTTCTTTGGCTCTCTCTATATATTTTTCGAATAGCAAATGCCATAGCCCCTTTTGCACCTCTCAATTTTCTTTCCAGTGTAGATCGTCAGCTTCCAGATATCATATGAGGGGTCCCATGTTTTTTTGGGGTCACTCATGGGCATTCTAAAGTAGAGTCTAACGGTTGAAAATATTTAAGGAGATAGTATAAAGCAGCCCTGTGCTTTTATTTCACAATAAAGGTAAGTGGTTATCTTAGGGTAAGGTTTTGCATCACCTTCTTGAGTAAAAATAATAATACTTACTTTCATAGAGAGGAACAGAAACTGCCAATTATTTTAGTCCTTCTGAGAAAATCAAGTGACAATAATTCAGGGTTTAGTTGCCTACTTTCAAATTTGTTTCGAGTTTTAAACTTCCTAAACTTATCACTACAAGGTCAGAGTGTAAATGTTTTAGGCACCCAATACTATGCAGTGCAATTTTAGTTACTATATTTTAAGGTAGATATTGCTTTACTTGAGTCTGTGCAAATAATGATGACCTCGATGATGCATGGGGTTGAAGAGCTTAGCTTATATTCAGAGACTTAAGAGACTAAATCTTCATACATTAGAGTTTCTTCAAGCGGGTAAGAAGTTAAATGGAAGGAGACATAGGTAAGATTCTTATTTTGGGCGAAAGGTTAAGGTCACATAGCAATGGGTTTAAACTAGAAAGGTTTATGTTATGGAAGAAATTGGTTTACAAATTGACGGGGTAGATGAATGGAATAGGCTCACTCGTCTTGATGAGATAGAAGCGTCCTCCCTGCGAATTTTTAAGATAGACTGGAGATATTTATGGATGAAGATTTTAGGTGAGACCGAGCTGGGTAATGGAAAGAAGGGCTGCTTGTATATGGTATTGATTAGCCTTTTGCAGACTCCTTCTTTTTCATATTCTAATGTAAATAGAGTTGCTTTTTTTCCAGAGAAAATTTCATCTTTATCAGAAGTTACATTTATTTTAGAATTAACTACACTACTAACAAGTATCGGGGAAGAATGATCAGTTGTTGATTTTACTGGAGAGCATCCTACTGTTATGACAACTAATCGGCAGTTTCTTTCCTAGGCTCTGATTGGAAAGGCAAAGAAGCTTGGGTAACTAAAGCATTTACTGCTGATTAAAGGTCATCAAAGAGAGTGGGACAGTAACAAACCTCTAATTTCTTTCATTAAGAGAATGCAACTCTGGAAGGGGCTTATCCGAATGAAGAGTTGACTACTTTTGAATCCAACCTGGAGAAGGAATCACCCATTCTCTAACAGAGAATTCTTAATGTGCTCATCCTTTTTGCAACAAGTTACCGTTGCCAGGCTGGTTTTCTGCATTAGTTGTATTATTTTGACACTGAATAACCCCCAAAGTTATATCAGTCTAACAGAAATACTTAATCATCATCATCATCATAATCATCACTAACTCTATAATTTAAGAAGGGAATTTTTTGAGTATTTGAATAATAATTTCATCTTATCAAAGTTATTTCTAATAATTCTTTTATAATATCAAAAAAAACAAAATGGTGAAGCTCAGAAATAAATATAAGTATTCAAATTTTGTGACTTTTTTAAAACCCAAAGAGTTACAAATGGTGAAGTTCATAAAATTTATTTTTATATATCTTCTTCTCTATAACTATATTAGAGCAACGTGATATTTTGAAATGGGGAAAAAATATAGTTAAGAGTTCCTTTTTAAAATGATTATAATTGGCAAAGTTCAGAAAATTGCTAAAAATTTAAACATGGCTCCTTTTTTTTAGATTTTATATTTTAATCTGGGTAGTGAAGCGCAAGCTCCCCGTACAGGGGGGAGTGGCGAAGCCATTACCTGGTCAGATTATGAAAAATCTCCCCCAAAATTATGTGTTAAATTTCTTCACCCCAAATTAAATTCCTATCCTTAAAATAAGAATCTAACATAAATTTTTTAAAAAATCTAGTTTACTTTTAAACAGAATTTAAATCGGCCTTCGAAAAATATTTGCAGAATTGTACGTATTAAGACATTAAACTCTTATTTAAACTAGGAACTAAACGCTTTCCCCCAAAACCACTTTCTAAGACATCGAGAATGAATGTGTAATATTTAATATATTAGTATTTTCGTCAATATATTTTCCTCTAATATCGTTTTCACCTTCTACCTATATCCGTATATGCACCGGGTTAGTCGTCGAGAACCTGGCAGGGACGCTGAGGGAAAACGGGTGGGGTCCTGTTGTCATTATTGATGGGCTCGTTATTTTTTACGTTAATTTTAAAAGTGCTGGGAGTTTAGCACCGGTTGTCGCAACGGTTTTTGGAGATGGGTACGGCAACCACAACTGATGGTGCTTTCATGAAGCATAATGTAATTGGCGTCACAGCTGGTGATTGAGCAGTACGAACTCTGCACTGACTAAGGAGGTTCCACTAACCGATAGGAACCAAACAAGAGTGTGTTTTCTTTTCAAGTTCAATTATTTCCTCACTCAACTTCTTTCACAAATTTTCACAGCTTTGGAAATGTCCGATATCAAAAACTATATACTACTTGGTGGTTTGCCTTAGATAATTCTAAATTAAGCAACTTCATACAACAAATTTCATAGGTTATATATGCCAATTTCCAGAAATAGATGTAGTTAAATTAAATATACCATATTAGTATAAAGGCTGTGTGTCTCTCCAGTGTTGCTTTATTTCGCATGCGCTAGCAGGAATCTTACACTTGGTTCACCAATTGAAATATATTCTGGTGGTGAATAGGCGTGCTGTGTAGATCTAAGCCAATCGGTCCTTTACGAAAAAAATATGTTTGGACAGGATTCGTTGATCTAATTTTGAAAAAAGGAGGGTTCCTTCGTTTCAAGTAGTTTCTTATTGACCTGAAGCGACCAGGAGAAGTGGTTGATTGTACCTCCACAAGGCGATCTGCTTTCAAAGGAGGTGTCTTTAGATTTAAGGGTATTTCTTACTTAATGCTTCCTATATAGATGGATCCCATTTCCATTTTGACAAAAAAATAAAGCATCGTTCCTTTCAAAATAAATTGAAATTAAAGTATTATTCTTTGATATTTAATCGAAACCAAAGACAGTATTGCTTTGCTTCATCATTAATGAGAAATATCGTGTTGTTTGCCTTCTGATAAAAAAAGGCAAGTTCTGTAGAAGACAGTCCAATTCGCATATCAGTATCTTCGTATTTCAGCTAGTTCTGGGCCTTTAATTTAATACAACTAATGCAGAAAACCAGCCTGGCAACGGTAACTTGTTGCAAAAAGGATGAGCACATTAAGAATTCTCTGTAAGAGAATGGGCGATTCCTTCTCCAGGTTGGATTCAAAAGTAGTCAACTCTTCATTCGGATAAGCCCCTTCCAGAGTTGCATTCTCTTATGAAAGAAATTAGAGGTTTGTTACTGTCCCGCTCTCTTTGATGACGTTTAATCAGCAGTAAATGCTTTAGTTACCCAAGCTTCTTTGCCTCGCCAATCAGAGCCAGGAAGGAAACTGCGGATTGGTTGTGATAACAGTAGGATGCTCTTCAGTAAAATCAACAAAAAATTATTTTTCTCCGATACTTGTTAGTAGAGTAGTTAATTCTGAAATAAATGTCGCCGCTGAAAAGCAGCAACTCTATTTACATTAGAATATGAAAAAGAAGGAGTCTGCAAAAGGCTAATCAATACCATATACAAGCAGCCCTTCTTCCCATTACCCAGCTCAGTCCCACCTAGAATCCTCATCCATAAATATCTCCAGTCTATCTTAAAACTTCGCAGGGAGGACGCTTTTATCTCATCATGACGAGTGAGCCTATTCCATTCATCTACCCCGTCGATTTGTAAACCAATTTCTTTCATAACATAAACCTTTCTAGTTTAAACCCATTGCTATGTGTCCTTAACTGTTCGCCAAAAATAAGAATCTTACCTATGTCTCCTTCCATTTAACTTCTTACCCGCTTGAAGAAACTCTAATGTATGAAGATTTAGTCTCTTAAGTCTCTGAATATAAGCTAAGCTCTTCAAACCCATGCATCATCGAGGTTATCATTCTTTGCACAGACTCAAGTAAAGCAATATCTACCTTATAATATGGTAACTAAAATTGCACCGCATAGTATTGGGTGCCTAAAACATTTACACTCTGTCCTTGTAGTGATAAGTTTAGGAAGTTTAAAACTCGAAACAAATTTGACAGTAGGCAACTAAACCCTGAATTATTGTCACTTGATTTTCTCAGAAGGATTAAAATAATTGGCAGTTTCTTTTCCTCTCTATGAAAGTAAGTATTATTCTTTTTACTCAAGAAGCCGATGCAAAACCTTACCCTTAGATAACCACTAACCTTTATTGTGAAATAAAAGCACAGGGCTGCTTTATACTATCTCCTTAAATATTTTCAACCGTACAGACTCTACTTTAGAATGCCCATGAGTGACCCCAAAAAAACATGGGACCCCTCATATGATATCTGGAAGCTGACGATCTACACTGGAAAGAAAATTGAGAGGTGCAAAAAGGGCCATGGCATTTGCTATTCGAAAAATATATAGAGAGAGCCAAAGAACCACCATGGCGACTGCTATTTATGCATAGTAGATGTTACAAACTACATAAAAGTTAAGGAAGAAAACCTGTTCAGTATCCAGACATACCTCTCTGTAGTACATGTCTCTTATGATAAATTAACAGTATCTCCAGCACCAGAAAATGTAAGTAGGAAAACTTTTCGTAATATTATAGCTTAATTTTTATGTTGAATGGAATTTTAATTTCAGTCGTGTTTTGGTTTTAATTTGTTAAATGAAGTCAATTATGCTTTAAGACAGAAGATACAATTGATTTTTCTTCAGAAGTGTGAGAAAACTTTCGTGCCAAGAATGAGTATGCATCCCTACTTTCAAAATCAAAGTGAACTGGATGTATCAAAGACTTAGGTGTTAATAAGTCAAGAGCCTAACTTTTAACATCTAGATTGAAGGAATAGAATTTACTAAAGGAAAGTTGTAAGATATATTTGTATCCGAAATGGCATGCTGTATTTGAAATGTACTTTGATTTTAGCTGTGATCTGTGTTTCTGCACACATGTGAATGGTTTGCTTACTGAAGCATGATCCTACGGAATAACGACTGGTCATAGCCAGTTCAACTTGAAGTCTCAACGCAGTGTTACTGCACAATGGAAACCAATATATATCTCCGTCTCTTTTTAACTCCGTAAAGAGAAAAGTGACTATGATAATCTCGAAGAGCATCTTGACGAATTTACCTATGTTGAATTTAGTGGAATGTTTGTATGACGACTTAAACATGCTTGCATTCTTGCTTGACATGCAAGGTGGATACAAAGATATTCGTCTTTTAGTTGCCTATGCTATAGCCGAGCTTATGATCATTATTATCAGGACTTTAATTACAGCCAGGTAGTTAAATGTTGTCAACACCTTTTTGTGAAGACTTGCAAGGTTATCCTCCCCTATTTCATATATAATTGGGATTAATAAAACACTTTGTGAAGTCTAGGATTTGGGAGGAGAAGCCTTTTAAGAAATCTCCTATGTTACCATGTTCAAGAGTGGTATATTTTTAGATCACAAGTAAACGCAATATTGAAGTCTGATAAAGAGTGATGACCAAAGTATTTAAGAGAAGCATGTTTTGCATTTCGTGGTATATTTCATATATTATTAGTAAATCACAAAGATCTAAACTACAGTATAATGGGTTGGTAGCCAAGATATATGAGAGCTTCAAGGAAGTGTTGCCGTATGACCTTGAGAGTGCATTCTTTGCATTGACATCTAGCTTTATTTTCGCGAAAGGTTGGAGATTCTATTAGAACATCTTGATAATGTAAAGAAGACACCGTGGAACATGGAATAGTATTATTTGGACACAATATTTGGTCTCTGGTTAGAAAAGATTAAAGCGTTCACACGAGAAAAGAACGATCTTAGAAGCACTACCAATAAAAAAGATTTTCATTATTTTTTGCTCTTATTTTCTTTACAGTTCCTAATTTGTTGTAATACGTGAAAATAAACCTGTTAATGTCTCCATATCTAAAAAAAAATCGAAATAGATTGAACTAGACATATCGCCTAAGAGGGAGTTTGCTTATATAACGAACAAATATAAAACTGAGAAAATCTATAAAAATCTGATGATATGACAAAACTGATGTAATATTTGAATTCTGCGGCAAAATATACAAATAAAACATGAAAAACAGGATATAAACAAAACTATTGTTACGTAGTCTGATAAATAAGAAGATAAATTATATAAGATCTTTAGCAAAGATCGATTCAGAGAGGTAGGTAAGCCTCAATAGCTTTTTGAAGCCAATATTTAATAGTAATCACGATTAACGGAATGCAGTTGAAAGAGTTAATCGTTCTAATAAAGAAATCAAATATTTTAAATTTTATGTGAAAACTACTCAGGCCCAAAAGATTTGGATTTGGCATCCATAAATATGTTGACAGCTATTCCTGGATAAATAAGAATTGCCCCAATTCACACTTCCTGAAATTTGTTAAAAAAAGGTTAAAATTGATTTTCAATTTAACTAACGCTGAGATTCAATGTCTGAAAATGGTAAGAAAGGAAGAATCGTTATTCCATAGTGGAAAGGGATGAACGATAAAGTAGTGATCTGTTGTTGACAAGTTTTTGCCCAGGAACAAGTAATAATACTAGGTGATGGAGAAGTTGATCGCGGAAAACAAGAATGACTCCAATATTTGACTTGTAATGACAAAGCTTTAGATTTATCTTCAGAATTCTACAAGATTAAAGTTCAGAACATTCAATCATTTGCGTAGTGAAACTAACTAATCGCCTTCCTTGGGAACTGACTTCAGTAACGCCCTTTGTGAACAGGTTATCTATGATCTTCATGGTATTCATCATTATTTGCACAAAATATATATATATATATATATATATATATATATATATATATATATATATATGCAATCTTTTTCGGGAAGGGCAAAACGAAAAGGTGGGTCCCATCTTTTATTTCAACGTTTTTGGTTATTGCAAACCCATCTTCAGGAGTTATAACATAATTCTAAATCAATAATCTAAAACTAAAAACCTATATTAAGGATAATTTTTAATGGTTTAATACCAAAAATCTCAGAAAATGACACATAAAGGACGGTAATTACTAAAATAAACGTTAATGTTAATTAAAAAAAAACAAAATGAAAAATTGCGAGGTAAGTACAGCAGAAAATATTCGCAAAGAAATTATATCAATTAAACGCAAACTAATAAACGCTACAGTACGAAACTTAACAATGGCAATGATGGAAAAATATAGAATTAAATACATATACAATCTAGTAAAAACTGAATAAACTGTATAAACAATGTCAATTAAAAACGAGAAGGAATTTTAAGACTGAAATCTACAAATCTCTTTCTAATTTATTACTATAACAAAAGCTATAACCTATTAATTGGGGTGATGAGGTTAAGTATAACATAGCAAAGGGGCCTAAGCAATCAGCAAAACATTCAAGATGTATTTCAATAGACATCGCGTAACTATTACAAAGAAAGGCAATGCCATATTCTTCCAAGTCTCTGCCCTTGGCAGAAACTGGTCATATGCGATTTGTCAATCCGGTACATTCAAAGCGTTTTCCTCGGTGTGTACAATAATCGTTCAAATAAATTGCATGACTTGCATATTGCGGCGAATGCAGCAAGAAAATAAAAGGCACTATCGTGCCTAATCCGTAGTGTTGGTTCGAGTGACTAAAAAAGCACTAGCAGATAAATGTGACTAAAATAAATTGCTAATAGCTTATATGAAGCGTATTCATCGATATCAGGAAAGATTTATTGCCCCCAAGTGACTATCCCGAGAGCGAGAATGCCAAATAAAATTAGCCATGTGGCGCATGCCAAAGTCTCTGCTTATTCACACAGAGAAAGACAGATAACTTCCTTAAGGGACTCAAGGAATAACATCAAAGGCGTTTTCTAGATAGAGTATAATGCGTATAATATACTCATACATAAAATGCAGTGGAAATAAGTTTGGCAGCGACAATGAGTTAACTTTCCGGTTAGGCGAATATGGTAAAATTCAAATTGTTTTACGTGTTTACTGAAAATAATAGATATTACAATACTTTACACTAAATACCATCTCTAATGATTGGATTTTATCGGTAATCTACCCCACCGGATGTTTTCTATTCTCGTTTTTTTTTCATATTTACACTGAAGTTGGAACAGCTGTTTATGCCTGGGCGGATATGATATCGTTCTTCTCTGCCAATCAGCGGCCTTCAGGAGTAAATAGTGGTGGTATGTGTGGCAAAACCAAATGGAGATCCTTAAATCGGAGAAGGCATCGCCTTAATCTATCACGCTCTGCTGGATGCAAGGAGCCGTGCTTCTACATGTGGAATAAGGAGGCATCCATGGGGCTGTTTCAGGGATCAAACAACGCTATTCAAAGAAAATGATTTAACTGATAAAAATAAGGATTTATTTATATCCTCCGCTAGTTTTAGGCTTTGCATAATTCACTGTATCTGTTTTATGATTAACGTTTACACGAAACTTGATTAGCAAGAATGGGATGACTAAAATTAAATCAAAAAGACATTTAATTGAAGGCATTCTACATGCTTCGTAATTTAATCGCTGCAAACTGTTGATATGGGAAGTGCAAAGCGGGTAGTTCATAACTCAGGTTGAACTTAGTCTTTTTATGCCAAGTGGATTAATCTTCCCTCCCACTAATCTCAGCAAAGATTTATTCAAACACTTATCCCTTAAAAAAATAAATCTCTCTCAACTTACCCAAACATGTGAGACCAAAATCTGTTCATATATTTCATTTGATTTTAAATACGATACAAATATCGGCTTTTTTGCGTTAAATGTTTCTTTTCACCTATTTTGATATTTCGTTGGTTGTATTTTACATCCCAATTAGTTTAGGCCAAGTTTAAGCTAAGTTAGATTTGATTTATTTAGGTATTGATCCGTAAAGTCCTATCATAATCTAGATTAAGCTAAATGTTTGAGAAAATAAAAAAAGGCGAATGATTCCAATCATTTTATACCTGATAGAAGGGGTAATAAATTTTGCTCTACTGCTATGCAAATGGCCTGTTCGATTGAAATATATTAACGAGGTCATGCGAAGGAAAGTCTCGAAAGGGGTTTTCGCTCTCGTTTGCTTTGTTTTCGTGAAGTCCGATAAATTACGTCAATTATAATGTCTCCTTCGAAGGCCGTGGTTGTTTCGAGGTTAAGTGAATTAATCGCTTCCAGATTTAACGTTACGAATTTTGGATTGATTTTTTTTGTTACTGCTGGTCTAAAAAAAATTATTTTAAACAGTTATTATTATCTATTTTTTTACAAAAGTCAGCATATTTAAAGTATTTAATAAATATGCTATTTCAAATATCTTTTTTCTAGTGATTTTTCGATCCTCAGCTTCTAAAATGGCTTCGGAACGATTCATAACTTTTAGGCGAAGGGATTTTTCACTCGGGAAAACCTTTGATGACATGGATAATCGGGAATTTTTCCCCCTAATTTACGTAGAAATCTCATAAGTATGATTGTAATTTCATTAGGCACATGTTGTAACTGTTGTAAAATCTATACTTTTGAAGAAAGAAACAAAATCTAAATAGTGAATATATCGAAATAAAAGCCTTTCACAGTTTAGCTACACTTCAGGTTTTGACTTAACTGTTCTAGTGGTAATTTATATTTTAAATTTTTTTTTGGGGGGGATCCTGTTTTTTATATACAAGGCAGTAGTTTAAATAAGGTATACAGTTTTTTTTTCATTTTATAAATAAAATAAAGTATGAATATTTTTTATCCACCTTTTATATTTATCTTTATAAACTAACTTGTCACCGTTAAAGAATGTGAAGACGTTTAACAGAAGTTGCTCACCTTTCCGGCCTTTCGCTCTCCAAGGAGTCTCCTCGTCTGATGGTCGGAATATATATCTACTACACATTTTCACCTCCGTAGCTTCACCACTTTCGTTACCAACCTATTTTCTAATACTGTGGGAAATACCTACATTGTTTCTGTGAATATAAAAATTAATAAAATGATTCATATGGGTGATAACTCGCAAGTCTATCCCTCAATTTTGTAAGTTTTATGACCTGTATCATCAAAACTCGTCAGCAAACTGTAATATTGCCGACAATATTTATGTAAAATCTTAAATTTATGTGTGCCTTTTAATTTACAAATGATGCAATCTTAATGCGCCTTTAGTGCACAAAAATTCATGATATTTTGAATACGCCAACCGGTTCGTCCTGAAAGGATTCACTCATCCAATGAGGAAGACTTATCCGAATTTTATATCGCTGAAAGGAAAAATTTAAATTAATAAACTACTATGTACATGTTTAAAAACCTACCCTTAATGATAATGAAAGAAGACAGAGGACGTATAGCTAGAACAATATCAACCT
Source organism: Ceratothoa steindachneri (assembly GCA_963969495.1). Lineage (NCBI taxonomy): Eukaryota > Metazoa > Arthropoda > Malacostraca > Isopoda > Cymothoidae > Ceratothoa > Ceratothoa steindachneri. Next base: position 120,608,734 of record OZ018326.1, read on the forward strand.
CTCTTATCCCATTGATGAGGGGAAACCTCTTCAATAAGTTAGCTTCGAGCACGGGTCAACTCTTGATTGTCCTATGCTATTACACTTTCTTACTCTCCTCTAGAATAATTTTGCACTTGATGAGACCTTCTCTCCCATGGTACATCATAAGTCGCATGTTAGCCTGGGTATATACACCATTGTAGGTGCTTTAAAGTTTTATCGTCTGTTCTAAATTCTATATTATCTGAAAAACTATGGTTTATACCTTTGTCACTGGAAACTTAATTTGATTTCAAATATATCATTGGGTGTTATCCTTTTGGATGGAAAAAATACAATACGATATCGTTTTTAAAGCAAAAATACTTTGAATATATCCGATTAAGTCCGCTTCTCTTTAGTCCAGATGGAAATCTTCTCAAGCCTTGTTATAAATTATTTGGATTGATTTATTTCCCTCATCTCTCTCATACATTTCAATTGAGAGTAGGAAGATCAACTCAGGCTCTTGCATGACTTAAATTGTGGGAGAGTATGACACTTTATGTGTTGCGAAGTACTTTTTTCAATAATGGTCATAGAAATACGTCAATGTTTACAGAATTGTTAGTTCCTCTTACTAATTGTGTATTAGCCTGCACATAACAGTATTTATTATATTTTGTTCCAAAAGATGATTTTGGTATAGGTTTTGTGTAAGTCTTCTAATTATTACTTTTCTAAGCATTTTTTTTGTTGCTGATAAGAAGGTAAGGTCTGTTGCCAGTCAATCAAAGAAACTTGACTTGAGAAGAGCAGACTTTGCAAGCCTTCGAGCTGGACTGACTGACCTGAGGCTAGAAGTGTGCGATGCTGTTGAAGACTTGTGGACTAGTTTCAAAACCACATTCATGAGTCTTCAATCACGTTTCATCCCTCTAAAATGCCCCCGTCTGTCTTCTGTTTAACCTAAGTGGTTTAATCGAGAAATCGGCCAACTGCTTAGGGAGAAGAGAACTGTGTACTGGCAATCGAAGATCTCGGGTGACTTTAACGAATACCGGAGGCTAGCCAGGAGAGTGAAGTCCAGCATAAGGGCGGCTAAGCGGTCTGAGGAACTCAGAGTGGCAAAACTCTGTAAAGAGAATCCCAAGGAGTTCTTTGGATATGTACAGGCCGTAAACCAATCCGTCGAACGATTGGCCCTTGGAGGAACGAGGAGGAGAAATTAAAGCATTCAGATGCAGAAAATGCTAACCTCCTCAACGACTACTTCTCTTCAGTGTTGACTGAAGAATGTGGTCCCATCCCCCAGCCCACGGATTCCTACTCGGGGGAAAAGCTGGAGGATATGGACTTCACCGAAGTTGAAATCCAAAAGAAGATCAGTGACCTAATGACGAATAAGTCACCTGGCCCGGATGGGTTTCTACCTAAAGAGTTGAAAAAAGTGCGCGATCAAGTGTCACGACACCTGATCGCAATCTCCAGCATGTCAATCCAGACCAAATGCGTTCCTAGAGACTGGCGTGAGGCGGAGGTGACTCCAATCTTCAAGAAAGGAGATCGTAACCAACCGGCGAAATACCGACCTATCAGTCCTACTTCAATAGTCGGTAAACTCATGGAAAGCATCATGGTGGACAAAGTGACGTCGTATTTAGAGTCAAACCTGCTACTGAGGAGTTCCCAGCACGGCTTTCGAAGGCAACGGTCATGCCTGATGAACCTTGTAGAATTCTTCCACTTCGTTTTCAGTGAGCAAGATCGGGACAAGGCGGTGAATGTGGTCTACCTAGACTTTCAGAAAGCCTTTGATAAAGTACCACACCGCCGCCTTCTCCGGAAAGTGCGAGCGCTTGGCATAGACGGAAAGGTAGCCAGCTGGATTGAGAACTGGCTAAGTGGCAGACGGCAACGGGTGGTGGTGAATGGACAGTCTTCTGAGTGGCTGCCCGTTACTAGCGGGGTGCCTCAAGGTTCTGTCCTTGGACCACTACTATTCATCATCTACGTCAACGACATGGACGGTAAAATCGGTGCCAAGATTTTTAAATTTTCCGACGATACCAAGCTTGGTATGAACGTTGCAAAGGATGAAAACACTGCCCGCCTGCAGGAAGATCTTGGGAAGATTGGGGGGTGGTCGGACACGTGGCAAATGCCTTTTAACATGGGGAAATGCAAAGTGATGCATATCAGCCACAGAAACTCTTGATCTCAGTATATCCTTAAGGGCACTACTATTGAATCTACCGAAACTGAGAAGAACATGGGTGTAACAATCACTAGTGATCTCAAGTTCTCGAAACAGTGAATTGAGGCGGAGAAAAAGGCCCAAAGGATGCTAGGCTATATTAAGCGCCAGTTTGGTTATCGGAACCAGAAGATTGTACTGTGCCTGTACAACTCACTTGTCCGACCACACCTGGAGTATGCCGTACAATTTTGGAGTCCTTCATTAAAAAGGACATCGCAAGATTGGAACGCGTACAAGCCAGGGCAACCAAGCTGATCTCCTGTATCCGAGATAAAAGTTATAAGCATAGATTAAGGGAATTAGATCTGTTCTCGCTGGAAACTCGTAGACTGCGTGGTCAGCTCATCGAAGTTTTTAAAAAACTTCGAGGGTTCGACAATGTTGACTACCGGGATATTTTTACACTCAGGAATTAGATCTAGCAAAACATTTTCCCTCAATATCCTTTAAGCTTGTCAAGTTTGCATAGATCACCAGATTTATCAACTAATTGACAACGTCTTTCTACGATAGTTAATTTCACTTAATTTTACCACCATTATCCGTGATTATTCGTAATTTCTAAAGGAATTATCTTAGTTTTTTAGTATTCCCATGAACAGAGTTGCAATTAATTCATATATTCGAAAATAGCATAATTGTATTTCTCCTTCCTATTTGGTTTATTTTTTATTAGGTGGTTTGTTTTTTAATCTTGGGTTTTATGTATTTATTTCTCTATTTTAGTTATAATAAGCACTTTATACATAGGAATTCTTTCCTCTAATCACTTACACCAATTCTATATATACCAATTCCTCTATTCTTCCATTTATTGCATCATCCCTACCTGGTTCCTGATTATACCTCCAAAGTTCATACCGTATTCGCCCATTTTTCAATTTCCTGCTTCTATTCCTTTCATATGTTATTTGTATCTACCCAGTAAACCCAGCTTGTACTATTTAGGCTTTCCAATTACATTAAGTAACGCATTATATCCTAGCAAAGCTCTCATGTTCTCTGCTTAATCCTACCTTTCCTCTCAATTCTTCAACCTACACATACCCATTTTTAGCCCAGTACAACTTAGCCATTTTATTCTGAAATTTCCCCATTCAATCTAATCCCCTTTCATTCACCTTAGATACCTCATATAAACTGCTTAGTAACAGCTGGCAATCCAGCTCTTTTCATGCTTCGGCGTACCATGTCATTGAGGACAAAGTGTATATGTATCTTTCCAGAACCAGCTTGAAGGCCAAGAGGTGCAGGCCTAGAGTATCAACACCAGATACACATTTCAACCTAAGTAGCTCATAAATTGGCGCACCCACCCTTAAAGCTATGGCAGCTCTGAGGGTTTCAGGATCCAACTGAGTTCCTAAGGATGGCTGACAACCAACAGCCACTATCAGGAATACCCGCAGCTAGCCAAAAGGCTCTTGCAAACTGATCTGCCATTTATTTGAGGCCATTCAGTTGGGACAGAGAAAGAGGTAGAGCCCAACATTTCTGCTTCAAGCGGTTCTTATTTTTAGGCTCAAAGTCATTGTCTCCAACTATCCCCCTTCAGTATCTAATAGGTTCAGACCACTCTGGTCTTTCTGATTAAAGATTATCTCATGTTGAGGAGTTAAAATGGACATGATCTGACCGAAATTCAAAATTTCGCAGCAGATTATATATATGAATGAATGGACTGTAAAATTTAGGTGAAAGGTATGAATGGTGGATGGGGTCTTGGAAAATGAGGCATAAGCATTTGCAAGAGAGCATAAGTGTTTGACAAGCTTAAAAGTAGATAGTTAGATGTGTTACGAATGATAGCAATGTTAAGACAGGGTATTGCAATGAATGCTAATGGATATAGAATTATAAGGGGCTTTTAGAAGGATGAGGTTACTAAGCAGTTTATATGAGGTATCTAAGGTGAATGAAAGGGGATTAGATTGAATGGGGAAATTTCAGAATAAAATGGCTAAGTTGTACTGGGCTAAAAATGGGTATGTGTAGGTTGAAGAATTGAGAGGAAAGGTAGGATTAAGCAGAGAACATGAGAGCTGTGCTAGGATATAATGCGTTACTTAATGTAATTGGAAAGCCTAAATAGTACAAGCTGGGTTTACTGGGTAGATACAAATAACATATGAAAGGAATAGAAGCAGGAAATTGAAAAATGGGCGAATACGGTATGAACTTTGGAGGTATAATCAGGAACCAAGTAGGGATGATGCAATAAATAGAAGAATAAAGGAATTGGTATATATAAAATTAGTGTAAGTGATTAGAGGAAAGAATTCCTATCTATAAAGTGCTTATTATAACTAGAATAGAGAAATAAATACATAAAACCCAAGATTAAAAAACAAACCACCTAATAAAAATAAACCAAATAGGAAGGAGAAATACAATTATGCTATTTTCGAATATATGAATTAATCGCAACTCTGTTCATGGGAAGACTAAAAAACTAAGATAATTCATTTAGAAACTACGAATAATCATGGATAATGGTGGTAAAATTAAGTGAGATTAACTATGGTAGAAAGACGTTGTAAATTAGTTGATAAATCCGGTGATCTATGCAAACTTGACAAGCTTAAAGGATTTTGAGGGAAAATGTTTTGCTAGATCTAATTCCTAGCGTAAGAATAAACAAAGTTTAAAAAGGTGTTCCAAATAAGACCAGGGTAGAAGGAGCCGAGAAAGAGAACCATTTTTTGATGTTTCAGTATCATGGTGTGAAACTAAACTCACTTCGCATCTTCTTATCACCGTCACAGCCCCAGGCTTAAATGACTGCCACACTATAAAACTTAGCGTTTTAATTGGCTAATATGAATTATTTAGCCCGCAATTTTTTTATATTATTTCTGTTTCTAAACAATTACAAGTTTCGCTCGATTAAGAATATGATTTGAGGTTCGTTTGTAGTGTGAAACTGATAGCTTATCTATTTTTAAAGAGTTACTCAGGGACTATTTTAAAATAGAATAACGATCTGCTTTGCAGTGTAAGGAAAGCTCAAATATATCAAATCGATCGAATTATTTTTTTTTTTAAATCAATATTATAAACAAAAGAAAACTGTGAAACTAATAATAAAGCGATTGAACGAACATATATCTTTAATTTAAAGAGTCACCGAAGCGAGAAAAAAACGAGGAAGAATACGCGGATAAATTTTAAAAAGGTAAAACAAATATAAAGTTAAAGGGATGCGATGGTTCGCTAAACCATTTAAAGCACAGGATAGGGTTGACAAAAGGGTTAAATACTCAAAGGTAACGTTCAGCTTACGTAAATACACTTGCTGTGCAGAGGAAAGCGACGTGAAGGAATTTTCGGTCCGCTGGCGAGTTCCAGCCGAAGGGGGGGAATTAAATGATCCTGACGTGGCGTCTTGGGAATGAGAACCGTTTCTTGACGAACAACCTTGAAGAACAATGGCTGTTCTACGTTGTTTTCTTTTGAACAACAGGGGGGGGTGAGAACCGTCTCTTGTGTACGTGCTCGAGAACAATGGCTGTTCTAATTTTGTTCTCTTCTGCACATCAAGGGGGAAGGGTGAGAACCGTTTCTTCGCGAACGGGCTGGAAGAACAATGGTTTTTCTACGTTGTTCTCTTCTGAACAACAGGGCGGTGGGGTGAGAACCGTTTCTTGTAAACGGGCTCAAAAGAAAAATGGCTGTTCTAACGTTGTTTTTTTTCTGAACAACAGGGAAAGCCTAGTGGACTGGCGATTGACAGACGTCGTTAGGCGCTCTAATGTCCGTTGTTTTAATGCCGTGCTTCTTGACTTCAGATATTAGGTAAGCCACGCCCACGAATGTTAATTAAATCAATCATAATTTATTTAATATCGAGCAATATAAAATCTTCATATCCTATTTTAATTCAGAAAAAATCTTTTTAAAATGAAATATAATAGAATATGCCGTGATGCCATTTACAATATAACTGTACTCCCTATAAACCAAAATAAAAGCTTAAAAAGTTCCTTGTTTTACCCTTTTATAACTATTGCTATAAGGCAAAGTAATTGTTCAAGAATAATAAAGTAATTTATATTCTTTCACTACTTATACGTTAAGTATTTCGCGTTATAAATTGGCTTTTTTTCATGTATAAGCAGCTCCAAGCTTTGTCACAATCTTGCTCAAAATTTCTCAAATTAGAATATTTCCAAGTGGAAATAGTTTAAATTTTTTACTCCAGTTTCTTATCGAGACATTCATAATTGTAAGATGCTCTAACAGGTGGCAAGTGTAAAACGGGCAGTGTTTCTTCACTGCATTATTGCCTCTTCTTCGTAGGTAGTTCTAGTAGGAGTAAATATTTAGAGTGCTTTGTTTCAACATCAGCAGATACGACATATGATTAATTGGAGGATACCCGCGATCCTTCCCTTTTTGAATTCCGAAAAATGAACATTTAAAGTTTACTAAAAGTATTTTCATTGGTTTCTTCTCTTTAACTTTGAATTCAGATTTAAGATAAGACAATTTTTGTAATTGAAAACCGGTAGGTTATCATTTCTATAAAAAGTTCTCTTAGCAAAGTTTAATAAAGTATGCAAAAATTGACGAGGATAACAAAGTTTTTTACCTATTTAAAAGATATTAGACAATTCCTTATCCAAAAATTCCACACTACCAAGGAATAATGCGCGCAGAAACATAGAAGTGAATACAGACCGTTTAGTTTTAACACTATGATAAGAATAAAAGTGAATATATGAACTGGAGTTGACCGTTTACAATAACCAGAAAATTTAAGACCTGACGGCGTCCTAAGTATCAAAAGGTCAAGAAAAGCAAGAGTCCTATTTTCCTCAATTTCAGGGGTAAATTAAATAGAGGGGACTAGAAAATTAAGATTACATAGAAAATTGTGAATATCATTCGAAGAAGGCCAAAGGCATATAATATCATCAATGTAACGGTACCATACAATAGGAAAATCGAGGATTTGGGGCAAGAATAACGTCTCAAAGAATTCCATATATAAATTAGGGAGGGTGGGAGATAGACAACCACCCATCGGATGACCGAATTTTTTAAGGTAAAATTTATCATTAAATGAAATAAGCCTTAGGAAAGAATTGACCGGTACAGGAGATCTAAATATATAATTTATCGTTTTAGGGATGCATATGTCTGTTATGAGTTGCCTATTGTTCTTTTTCTTGTTATTTTTGTCTTGCTTTTGTGTTTTTTCCATTGGTTTGTTCTATGTGATGGGCGTTCCCTTCGTATCTTTGTACCCTATAAAAGGTTGTCTTCTCCATTTTCATGCAAATATAGTTCGAAAGTGCTTGGGTTCATCTTTTCATTTTCCTGTGGGTTAATTTTCATATATATATATATATATATATATATATATATATATATATATATATATGTGTGTATAACTGAATCACGAAAATATGGAACGTGATGAATATATAAATACAGTCTTCATTTTCCTTCGTGGCTGTTGATTTTATTTATTTATATATATATATATATATATATATATATATATATATATATATATATTCCAGGCAATGGCTTCGCCACTCCCCCCTACTGGGGGAGCTTGCGCTTCGCTCTTAAGATTAAAATTTAAAATCTAAAAAAAGCAGCCATGGTTAAATTTTTATAAATTTTCTGAACTTTGCTAGTTATAATAATTTTAAGAAGGAACTCTAAACTAAATTTCCCCCCTTTCAAAATATTACGTTGCTAAAATATAGTTATATAAGAAGATATATATAAATACATTTTCTGAACTTCACCATTTTTAATTCTTTGGGTTATAAAAATTTCACAAAATTTCGATACTTATTTTTATTTCTGAACTTTGATAAAAAAAATAAGTCATAGCCAAACTAAGATGAAATTATTATTCAAATACTCAAAAAATCACCTTAAATTTTCGAGTTAGTGATGATGATGATGAAAACCTTTTAACCTCTGCGCTCTGAGTTTTTTCAAATGACTACCATGGGAAACTGAATCGAAAGCCATTTAAAAAACAGGGTAAAACATATCTATGGCTTTATGATGATCATATTTTTCTGTTATATCGTGAGATTACTTATCCCAATTCAAGAGTGTCTCCTGCAGCCTAGAAATTACCTTTCTCGTGCCCCAGAAAATTCTAACCTTTCCGTCAAGAGTACAACACCCCTCGAGCCGCAAGACTAGATCGCATCGTAAGAATCACTCCTCTCACCAAGAGTCAAACCTTCAAGGTAAACCCTTTTACCCCTTTTCGAGGATAATCTCCCCTTTTGTCCTCGCTCCCTGATATTCTCTCCCTGACCCTTTAATTAGACTCCCCAGTGTTTACCAACATTTTTCCTGTCTGACCAAGTCCCATATTTTGATCCCCGTTAAACTAATTATTATTTGATTTATTATTTCATTTCGAGCTACATTATTCTCCAATTCATTTGCCTTTGCAGACATTTCCACGATTAGCATTATTAGTGTAATTAAGGTTTATTTTGTTTTTTAATCTTTCAATAACCTTGAAGGAAACCTGGTATTTAAATCTTACCTTAGGCCAACTATTAATCTCCTAACGCACTCACCTCTTATTAGACTTGTGCAGCTGGTCTATCCATTTGGCCGCCTGCAACGTAAATAGACTGCATTCTCTGCAGCAAAGGTATCCTCTCACGAATACCACGACCCACCGTTTGTTCAGTAGCTCTTGAATAGTTTTTATTTGGGAAGCCGTTTAATCAACAATCTTTTTATTGTATTTCTTAAGATTACTTCATATAAATTTTCTAAATTGGTTATCCTTTGTTTTAATATGATTTGTTTATACATTTAGGTTAAAACTTCATTTATTCTTGCTAAATAAAAATTATCAAATGATCTCTTGGCAATTTAATAGTCTTTCCAACAATAATTTATTTTATTTTCAGCTTATATGGCATTAGAATTCATTATATTCACATATCATTTTCTGTTCATGATTGTTTAAGATCTATGGAGAAAGTTCTACAATATTGGTTTTACGACATTTACGATTTTTAATTTGTTAAGACATAAAGGTTATTAATTCTTAAAATGATGTTCGCCGATGTCATTTTTACTTTCCGGAACTTAAAAATAAGGTATTTTTGTTCATTTTGCGAAAATATGTTATTATTTTAGTAAATTAGAATCATTCTGCGCCTTTTGCCCTATTCCCTTCAACTTTTGTCCTAACTAGTTAGTCAATACCATGTTTTGCTATATTTCAGATATTTCGGTCGATTGGCGGATGTAGGTGTCTTCAGTTCATATGGTATAATGGTGTGCGGTGGTTGTTCTAGGTCGCAATACCAACTAATACGAGATTTTTGGGGTACGATTTTCAGGCCTTAGAAATATATAGGGCTCACAGTTTAATCCTGCGAGATATTAAGGAACTACATGCCTCAGTAAATGTAAATTTAGATAAGATCGCAATTTATTTTACTGTACTAGAATTGGAAAGGATTCGAAAGTTCATAAAACCACACGCAAATCGTCAGTTAGTGTGTTTAAGGGCACGTGGCTTTCTAATGCCCGCATTCGACCAAGTACTAGCTAGTCTTTTATTTAAAAACTGTTTTCTGCGCAAAACTTTGTTTCAGCGAAAAGCTGAAGAAAATATCATAAGGTAAGGTAAGGTAAGTAAGGTTGTTAGATAAGGTTAGGGTAAATAAGGTAAAATAAGGTTAGGTAAGGTTAGGTTAAGTTAGTTAAGGTTAGATTACGTTAGGTTACGTCTGGTTCTGGATCTTTTAAATTAATTTGAAAATGTGTTTTTCTTATTCAAGTTAATGTTTCCTTTTCAGATCTGAAGCTCGTTTTCGTTGGATATAGATACTTTTCCCATTATGAACCTTCAATGGATTATGGGAAAAGAATCCATTTCCGCGAAAAAACGAGTTTCACATCTGAAAAGTACACATAAAACTGCATAAGAAAAACATTTTTCAATTCCATAGAAATATATCTTATAACAAATATTTACCGATATTTGCCTTTTTTATATTTGCATATGAATAATCCCTGGATATACCTTATGGACATAGAGATAATATACCATAACATAACAGTACTTTATTACCATAGGGGAACTACAAAGGTAAACAGCTCTCTGTTTCACTGATAAAGCCAGAGTACAATGCTTGAGAGAGTTTTCGTCATTCATGACATACCTAATTATTAATAGCAAATTACTTATCGTATTTAAACAAACATTCTATTAGAGTTTGTAGTTTAAAAGATTGACTGGTCCTAAGTTGAAATTAATCTTATTTCTAGATTATTCTTTTTACTATATTCATATATTATCAGTATTTAGATATTTTAGTATTATGAATTTATTATCACTTTTTTTTTGTTCCATTAAAATTTATATCTTGGTTATTTGTTTATTATCACATCTGGTATTATTTCATTAGTGTTGAACATTATTAATTATAGCTTCGTGCTATTACTGAATTGTTATTTCATCGCTCATATGAAAAAAAAATACATTTGCATAACAAATTCCTCTGCCTGGGTTTTGTTTCCATCTCTCTCAAGAATTTGATTAATTGTTAATTATGGAGAAGTAAATTGAAGTTTACGTAATCGGATTCCGAGACACTGAAAAAACATTAAAGATGAAGAGATAGAATAATGAATGAACGGTAATAAGAAAATAGTGAGAATTATCATCAATAATTTGGTATAATAAATTTAAAGACGAGAAAGAGATGCTTTCGCAGAACAAATGTCTTGATTAGGTCTAAATACTGTAAAGGGTTATTCATTGAAAGATGACTGAAGGTATTAAAGAGGTGAACATGATTGAATGCTGATAGTAGATACGGATGTTAGAAAATACTCAAGCATAGCTATATTAGATTAGACATCTAGGTAACAAGTATAACTCAAAGAAATTGATGTAAAATAAAAAATCATCATAATATAGAAACATTTTTTTTGAATACTACAAAAAGACAGAGTAAAGTAGGAAAGTAGGAAAGAAATAATTTGGAAAGTTGGAATATTGTTTAGCAGCAAGTAATAAGGCAAAAGGATATTTCTGAGTATAAATAAGAATGTTACTTACAATTCATGCAATTTTTATATTAGATAATTGTTTATGGCATGTGGACATGTAATGGCTACTCAGATTTCTAAGAAAATAGATATTTTGAAGGGGATATAAGAAAAAGCTATAAACATCGAATATAGACAAGTAGTTAAGAAATAGGGTTAGATGAAGAAATTGGACGTGCCTTGTTTAAAAGATATCAAAGCCTACTGTCGTGGTATGACATTATATTATATGAATATCATATTATATCTATGAGCAAGGGATAAAACTTAAAGCTGAACCGACAAAGGGGCCGAATGCCACGAGTTTTGACGTGCGGAGCAGCGAGAATAGAGTGCAAAACGAGGTCAGGTAAAATTTCAGCAATGGCAAAGCTCAAGATTATTTAAAGAGGCATTTCAAAAATATAATTTTATTTACCTTAAATAAGAAAATCAATGGCCAAAATTATATTGGTAATTGAGGGGGGCAATTGCAGAGTTATGCATCAGACTCTGAAGTTATAAATTAATGCTGAAGGGAAGGAGGGGTTGGCTTACGAAGGATTTCGGGTGAGACGTCAGGGTAAGGTTTCACGTATGTCTTCTGCAGGCAATAAATGTGAGGGCGAGGGTACTCGAAGCTTCTGAATGGAAAGTTGACGTGATGACGGTTCTCCAAGGTAGGCTGCGGTAACGTCTGGTCCAGGGGAGAGTATTTTGGCCACCCGAAGACGAAGAAGGAGTGAGGAGAGCTTCTACAGGAGTTGATGAGTGGAGTCGGAAATGCCTCACTGGCTGGGCTAATTCCAACGACACGAAAAGTTCAGCCGTCACTTTGTTTCGTTGTTAAGCATCTGACTTGGAACTAGGGGCAATGCTTCTTGGATCTTGGCGAGACTCCTTAACTCTGTGTCTCCCACCTGGAAGACGAGCCCTATATATCTGAGGCTCCCCCCGCAGGGGTGGGGGAAACATGGGGTGTTTGGCCAGTGCTACTCTCGAATGACCTCGAACCTTTACGCCCAGGTGATTCTAACCCGAAAAAAGGCGGTCCGGGGTGGACGCGGTTTGAGGCTAACGCTTGTGGATGGGGGGGAAGGGAGGCTTACCCATTTAAACCAAATTCTAGAATTTTCTTTAACGCATGGACGTTACTTCCGTCCTGGAAAAAGAAATTCCACGTGTAATTCTCCCACACATCTCCCATCCGAACGAGGATGCTTTAAAGAGCAGATGCGTAGGAAAGGATCACCCCACCTGTCAAACTAGAATTATAAAGGGTGTAGGCAAATTCTCTCCTGCTACGACAGGTGTACCCACACAAAAAAAACGTGAATCTGAGCTCAGCAGGGAATTTACGTACATAAGCCTTAAACAGGTCAATTCTAGAGACAATTTAACTAGCACAATTTTAAACTAAAAAAAATCACAGGAGAAATTGGCGACAATTCAGTTAACAAAAAATAGGATGCAATTAAATGGAGGGATGAATATGGGGCTAATGACTAAACAACTTAGTGGACCAAAAAAAAATTACAATTAAGAACATTAATGAGATAATATATACATGAGAGATTATAATATCGGCAAGATTTTGCCAAGCATTTAACCTTTAGGCTATAGGAGAAATACCACATTTACAGTTATTTAATTTAGTGGCCCGTTGGCTTCTTCTGCCGCCGGGTTACGGCTCAAATATTTCAAACTGATATTGTTGAAGTATCAGCAACCACCTCATGATGCGCCCATTCTGACTTTTTGTATTTCTCAGAAACGACAAGGGGCGGTGGTCTGTTTCTACTACAAAAGGCTTTCCTATTAAGTACATACTGAACTTCGTAACCCCCCAGACTATTTCCAAGACTTCCCCTTCTATTACTGAATGCTTTCGCTCGCGTGGTAAAAGCTTTCTACTCGCGTAAGCCACTGGGCGGCTGTCTCCGTTGTCAGCATATTGAAGGAGGACACATCCAATTCCTTCATCACTGGCATCGGTCCAAATGCCGAAAGGCTTAGTCGGGTTCGGGAGCCTCAGAATAGAAGCGGACGTTAGCTTGTTCTTTAGTTAATAGAACCTGGCGGAGGTTTCGGGGACCCACGAGAGTAGGTCCGGGGATTTTTTTTTGAAGCATGGCAGTTATCGGTGCGGTGATTGACACGAAGTTGGGAATGAAGCGGCGGTAAAATGAGACCGATCTCATAAATGACAATTGTTTCTTTGTGCGGGGGAAGGGCATCTCAACGATGGCTCGGACTTTTTCTTGCTTGGGGCTCATCTGATTTTTACCGATCTTGAATCCCAGATACTTAATCATATCATAAGCGAAGTAGGACTTAGTAGGCCCAAGGGTGAGCCCGTGCTCACGAAGCGTATTGAGTAGGGCGCGGAGAGCGATCAGGTGCTGGTCCCACGTAGCGATCGCTACATACAGCTTGTCAAATTAAAAAAAGACATGGGGCAGCCCGTCCACGATCCTTCGCATCATTCTGTTATAATTGCTGCATGCAGTGACTAGCCCAAAGGGAAGTCATTTGAACTGCATGAGGCCCTTATATGTGGGAAAGGCGGTATACTTGCGGGCGTTTTGACGAAGGTGAATTTGGTAGTACGCCTTACAAAGGTCTAATTCGGAAATGAAGTTCATTTCCTCAAAAATGGAGATTTTCATTTATGAGGGGAATGGGTTCTGCGTCGAACACCGTTACCGAATTCAGCTTGCAAAAATCGACGCACATACGGAAAGTGTGGTCGGGTTTGCAAACCATAACAATGGGGAAGCATCAATCGGACGCCGAGGGTTCTATTATATCCAACGCTACCAGATTATCAACCTCTTTGTTGAAAGCTTTCCTAGGGTGGATGGGGAGGAGATATGGCTTGGAGCGGACGGCTTCTTGGGTAATAATGACAATGTCGTGCTCAAATTGATTAGAGCAGCCGGGGGTGTTAGAAATGACATCGTCGAATCCGCTCAGCAACTGCTGAGGCTGACTCTTGGAGTAGGGAGCTAGCCGGGGCAGACGTCGAGTGCGGTCGCCTCAGATGGATTTGGAAATTCGGGTGGTGAATGAAGGGGATGTTCATTATCTGACTCAATACAAAGTACTTGGGCGACGTTGAGGGGGCTAGCGGGGTATGCTGCTTCCAACGGGGATTCTTCGTCTGGGGCTACAAAGTTGTGGGGACCTGCGCGCCGGTGGTACCCTTTTAACATATTCACGTGGAAAACCTTCGCTCCCGCGGGAGTACGGATGAGATAATCCACGTGTCATCTAGCCTCGAGGACGGGGTAGGGTCGCTTCCACTGGCTAAGGAATTTGTTACTTTCCGTGAGAAGTAGTAACAGCACCTCCGCGCCAGGCTTGAATTTTCGTTCTCGTGACTTAAGGTCAAAGTAGGTCTTATACCTTTCTAAATTCACGTCCGCGTTCTTATAGGCTAGATTAGCACACTCTTCTAACCTTTTTCTCAAATCCAGGAGATAAGAGTAGGAGGTCTGTATTTCCTCGTCCAGTTGGGGATTAGTAAAGAGTTCGTTCAGGATGCTAAGGGGGCAGCGCACGTTCCATCCGTACAAGAGCTAAAAAGGGGCGAATCCAAGGGTTCTATGAGAGATCTCTCTGAACGCTAAAAGGGCAACCTGCAAGTATCGGTGCCATTCTTGGGGCTGGTCAATGCAGAGCCTTTTGAGGACTGATATGAGGATCCGGTTTTATTTCTCCCAAATACCGTTCCCAGCGGATCGTAAGGGGTGGTAAACAAAGGTTTCACCATCAGAAGCTTGCCTACATATTCCATGAGTCCGAAAGTAACCTGTCTCCCTCGATCTCACAGTACCTCATTGGGAATTCCCACGCGCGAGAATATGGAGATCAGTGCTTCGGCGCACGTGGAACTATCAATCTTCTTGAGGGGGACTGCTTCTGCGTTGCGAGGAGCGAAGTCTACCAAGGTGAGGACGTAGCAATGTCCTTCGCTGGAAGGGGGGTGAATAGGGCCAATCAGGTCGATAGCCACTCGGGAGAAGGGCTCGGTGATGATGGGGCCTCTCTAAAGGGGGGCTGGCTTAACCCGCCTTTTTGCGGACGTCTTTTGGCAGATATCACATGACTGACAATATTCGGTGATATCTTGGGCTGCACCTGGCCAAAAGAAATACTTGAAAACTCGTTGCGGTGTCTTATTATGGCTAAAATGGCCTGCGAATAAACTGTCATGGGAGAGCTTCAATAATTGCGGAACATTATTCATGGGGAACACACAAGACATTTGTTTCTTGGTCTGTGACTTCCGAGCAGGCACGATACAATAAGTCCTTCTTCACGAGATACGACACTCGTTTGTTACCTCGGGTGGACTCACGCTCGAGGGTTTTAGTTTTCTTCCAAAGGGGGAGGAGAGTTTCGCACTTCTTCTGGGCGCGGGCAAACTAGTCGCTCTGGAGGGCTTGGAACTCCCGGTCGATAGGGATTTCCAGGGGAATGGGTGCATGGCATCCAGGGTTGCCTGTGTAAGGATAATCACGGGATGGTCGTGGATTACGGGGCTCTGACCGATCAAAACGGAGCAGAACTCGATTGGGCCGCTACCACTTCGGCCCAACCGGACATATAGTCAATGGGAAACGACTGGCCCGGCCAAGGTGGTCGTGGACCACCGAAAACTTCTTGTGGTCGGAAGCAACAGGAGGGAATAGGTCTTCAAACACTACGACGCAGGTGCACCGGGTGTCACGGACGAGGGTAGATACTCGGCAACCGTTCATGGTTCCGTTCTCGAATTTTAATCCAGCAGGGTTGTTCTCATTAAAGAGGAAGTTTACCTGATGGTCCGGAGTTTTGGCGGGCGAGGGAGGATCGGGGGTCTCCTGAGGCGACGGAGGAGGAGCAGGGGCGGACCGGATTTGGTGCACTTGGTGAGACTGAGAGTTTGCGAATCGGGAGTTTTAAGGACAGTTCATGCGGTAATGGCCGGGAACTCCGCAGGTGTAGCAGATGATCGGGTTCTTTTGGTACGGCACAACTGGGGAAGAAGAAACGAGGGGCTTAACGTCTTCAGATGGAATAGAAACTTTGGTAAATTTTGGAACCAATTTAGGAGGGGCCTTAGAACCATAAAATTTAGTTTGGGGGGGGGCGATTGGGGAGCCTTTTTAACATCCTTAGGGTATAAATTGTGACTACACGCGTAGACATCGGCCTCTTCCAAGTACTTCTTGAAAGTGGCACAACGTTTATCTTTAGGGAAGGCGCAAATTTCAGGAGCCACGGCAGCTAAAAGATGATCCCTAAGGAGAAGTCCAGAGCGGACTCGTAGACATGAGGAATCTTGCAAGCATCCAGCCAACACTGAAGGTTTCTTTGGAGGATGTACCCATGTTTTCGGAATGTTTGACCAGGGCGGAATCGGGAGCAGTAGAATTTGCAATTCATATGAACAGCGGCTAACAATTCGGACTTTAACGTGAAACAGTCCAAATTTGCTTCCGGGAGAAGGGATACGAAGATATCCCTTAACTGGTCGTTTAGGAGGGGGAGTAAGCGAGCAAAGCCATCATTTTCAAGATCCCATCTATTGATCTGAAAGAGTCTCTAAAAATTGGTCAAAAATGACCTAAAGTCCTGTCTATCATTAAAAGCGGGAAGTTTGAATGAAGGAGTTTGGGGAATTTCAGGCGGGAACCGATGGAATGAGAATCCATTTGATTTCGGCTCATTTCCAGCTCATGCTGCCTAATTTGTTCACATTCTTCCATCTAAATTTTGTTCTTCTCCATCTCCATTTTGTTCTTCTTCATCTCTATCTCCATGTTCAGTTTGTTTTATATCTCTGTTTTTCTTTGTTCTTCTTCCCTACGCTCTATCCTTAGTTCCTCTATTCTTCCTGTACGTAATTTAGCAGGACTTTGCCCGAAAGACCTAACATTTCACCTTGACTCTTGAATTTTTCAAATGATGACATTGTTAAGCAGTTAACTGAGGAAAACACCGACACGCGAACGAGCTAGGACACTACCCACGAGAAACGAATACCTGAATATTCGTGAAGGCCTTGTTCACAAAAAAATTAGGATACCGCTACCTACCTCTGCTGTTTCTAAACAGAAAAAAAATTAAAATGGTCCTACCGGAATTAGGACACCAAAGACCTTAGCTCTTTTGGATTAATATCCAGGAGAGTCTCCAAAATTCAAACACAATAAAAAATATAATTGCCTTGGGTCTGACACAAAATCTAAATAGATTAACATTCCACTGCACTTCAATTAACTTGAACTTGCATTCTGCCAGTAAAATACAAAAATTAAAATAAAAGGGTTTTTCGTGAATAACGAGAGAACTTTTAATGTCGAAATCAAAATGACACGGGTTCGTAAAAACCCAAACACACTTGACACCAAAATTATACTATATGTATATTAATAAATATATATGTCGTGGTGTGATATTATATCATATCAATACCATATTATAATTATGAAGAAGGGTCCAATAACCTTAAGGGCGAACCGACAAAGGGGCGGAACGCCACGAGTTTCGACGCGCGGAGCAGCGAGAATAGAATGCAAAACGAGGTCAGGTAAAATTTGGGCAATGGCACAGCTCAAGGTTATTTAAAGAGGCATGTACAAAAATATAATTTTATTAACATAAAATAATATGAATCAATGGGCAAGATTATACTGGTAAATGAGGGGGAGAATTGCAGAGTTATGCATCAGACTCTGAAGTTAGAAATTAATGCGTTACAGAAGCAGACTATTCCAATGGGCAGGATTAACTCAAATGGGTTGCTGAAGGGGGGGGGGCAGTTGGCTTACGTAGGATTCTGGGTGAGACGTCAGGGTAAGGTTTCACGGATGTCTTCTGCAGGCAATAAACGTGAGGGCAAGGGTACTCGGAGCTTCTGAGCGGGAAGTTGATGTGATGACGGTTCTTCAAGGGGGAGGGGCGGTAACGTCCGGTCCAGGGAAGAGTATTTCGGCCACCCGAAGAAGAGGAGGGCTTCTACTGGAGTTGATTAGTGGAGTCGAAAAAATCGCTAGGTGGTGATCGACAAATGGAAATATCTCACTGGCTGGGCTAATTTTAACGACACGAAAAGTTCAGCCGTCACTTTGCTTCGTTGTTAAGCACCTGACTTAGAACTAGGAAAATGCTTTTTGGATCCTGGCGGGACTCCTCAACTCTGTGTCTCCCACCTGGAATACGAACCCTATATATCCGAGTCTCTCCTCGCAGGAAGGGGGGAAACATGGGGTGTTTGGCCAGCGCTACTCTCGAATGGCCTCGAACCTTCACGCCCAGGGGATTCTAACCCGAGAAAAGGCGGTCCGGGGTGGACGCGGTTTGAGGCTAACCAAATTTCAGAATTTTCTTTAACGCATGGACATCACTTCCCTGCTGGAAAAGAAATTTTATGTTGAATTTCCCCACACCTACATTCATTTTGGAAATGAATAACAGCTTCACAACCCACAGGTTTCAGCTTAAGATAAAGAGAATGGGATAATACCTGTTCACGGAGTACCTTGTTTATGATCTCTCTTTTTTGGATTAACCAAATTAAATTTGTGTTTGATGGTTTTATGTTGGTATTTGGACCGTTGGCAAGATTTCTATGGGCTCACCATTCATAACTATTGATAACACTGGACTGCATCAAAAATGCAACATAAACGACAATATCATTTTCCAGACCAATTTTGCGTGCTGAACACTGTCTTAGTATAAATTTTCCTCCTGAGGTTCTAGTTTTTGTGTTGCACAGAATGTGTTATAGAGCTAGGTGAATATGCAGCTATGTATGAATTATTACTGTGTAATGTCCGCGTGTGATCATTGACTGTGTCTTATGTTTATTTATTTTGTTGCAGATTAACTGAAGGATGCCGCAGACTTGCAAGAACCATCCTGACTCGTTCTGCTACATATGCGGAAAAAAACACCCTCAAAACAGAAGCGCACTATCACATCTTCAGTAAAAGTTTTGTATCGTGCCTACTTTGCCATTGAATTAGGAGATCAGGACATGGCATGGGCTCCTCACTTTGCCTGTGTGAATTGTATTTCTTGGTTCAGGCATTGGATTAAAGGGAAACCTAAGTTAATGCCATTTGGTATACGAATGGTTTGGCGGGAACCGAAAAATCACCATGATGACTGCTATTTTGGTATGCTGAAACCGCTGGGGAGGAATCCTAAAAGCATGAAACATTAAATATCCAAACATTTCATCAGCTATGCAACCTGTACCACACTGATGACGTTCCAGTACAAATATGTCGTGAGAATGTGCACCGTAGCATTTCTAGTAACTCTTCAACTAGTGACCGTGAAGATGCAGATGTGGATGAAGAGTTTAAACATACCGGGATCCGTGGCAAAAGCCCTCAGTTGTTTGAACAAAGTGAGCTAGATGACCTTGTTTGAGATCTTGGGCTGTCAAAGGAATCTGCATAATTGCTAGGCTCAAGGTTAGCATATAAAAATCTTTTAGGAAGCAGCAGACACTTTGCATAGTATACGCATCGAGAGCAGAAATTTGTGCCGTACTTTAATAAGACAGATGACATGGTGTATTGTCATGATGTTTCAGATCTTGTGGGACACATGGGCAAGGAATACCATCCTGACAAATGGAGGCCCTTTATAAACTCCTGTACAGGGAGTCTGAATGCCGTGCTACTTTTTAATGGCAAAAAAATTAGCATTATTGCCCATTGTGCATTCCGTCCCCCTGAAAGAAACCTACGCTAGCATGTCACTTCTTCTGAACAACATACAATATCAAGATTACAACTGGCTTCTTTGTGGTTATCTGAAGGTCCCAATTATTTTGTTAGAGCTGCAGGGAGGCTACACACAACATCCATGCTTTTTTTGCTTGTGGGACAGCCGTACAGATTCCGTACACTACCGACAAGTGCAATAGCCACAACGGAAGGAATTTGTACCTGGCCGCCATAACGTTAAACCTCTAACACTTGTACGAGCGGAGAAAGTGCTTGTACCTCCACTTCACATAAAGCTGGGATTGATGAAGAACTTTGTAAAAGCATTTCCGAAAAATGGAGAAGGGTTTTAGTACTTCTCCCACAAATTCCCTTCTGTAAGTGATGCTAAAATGAAAGCCGGCATATTTGTAGGACCACAGATTCGTGAGCTTCTTTCAGATACCGGCTTTACTAAAGCATTAACACCTCATAAAAGAAGTGCTTGGAATAGTTTTAAGTCAGTTGTAACAGGCTTTTTGTGGAACACAAAAGCCGATGACTACAAGAAAAGAGTTGGGGAAATGCTTTAAGCATATGAGACGACTGGCGTACGGATGAGCATAAAAATGCATTTCCTCTATAGCCATCTTGACTACTTTCCTGCCAACTTGGTTGACTTCAGTGAGGAACAGGGGGAGAGGTTCAATCAAGATATATCCGAAATGGAGCATCGCTATCAAGGAAATTGGTGTGTGACGATGATGGCTGATTTCTGCTGGTCGCTTCAAAGGAGCCAAGCAACATCTGCTGATACACCGACACACAAGAGAAAGTCTCGAACGCGTGCCTTTGAGGGAGAATAGCTGGCCTCAACATTCAAATACAATCGTGATTTTCGTAAGCAGCTATGTACATGCCTGTATGTGTGTAACGTACATTTATCATCATTTTGTTTTCTTCTCAATAAAATAAAATGGCTTGTCAACCTCTGTTTGCCTTTACTTACCTATATAAATTTACAGGAATTTTATAGACCTGGCCCAGTCGCATTTCTGCACGATAAACCTGAATAATTTAGTGTCGGTTATTACAGAAAAATGAGAACCTCCCTGAAAAAATAAGTATGATTTCTGGATTCAGCATGCCAAACTCTAAATGGGAAATGGTAATGATGTCTTTGTTGCAAGGAGTTTTTTGGGAGGATGCAGCCCAGTGTTATTGATCCATCTCTCGTCACATTATTTTATTATTGGCAAAGGTTTTTTTTTGTATCTTTGTTCGATTTCTTTCTCCAAGTAAAAAACAAACATCTACGAGCTCAAACACTTGAACTTGACATCTAGGGTCCCGACCTCGATGAGGTTTTGGCTTGGCTAATTAAGGTTAGGTTAGGACAAAATAAGTTAATCTAACCATACCTAAATGAAACTTATCGTCTGAGGTTATTAGATTGTCCTTGAAGACTTTCCATGTAAAGAATAGCGAACTCTATTTGACCAAATTTCCTTTTCAAGAATAGCTGCCCCAAAAGTTGTTAGGTTCCCTATTTTTTACAGGATCGCCATTTACTTTCCCTAATAAAGGTAAGAAGCTTACATTAATCGTGTGAAGCCAAGGATATAAATTTCCTGAACAAAAACTAAAATAATATTCCGACTGCCTATTTAATAAGGGCGAAATCTTTTAGAATCTTATTTTCTTTTCCATGCGGGTAATTATTCTTTTCCCGAGACAAACTTTGCAAATGAAAATAATGATTCAAACTCGCCTCGCAGTTTTGGGAACCAATTAAAGTTCTCTTATTTATTTCATCCTAAATATTTCTAAAATTCCATAACAGCCTATGTGAGGAAATAAATAAGTTTTAAGATATAAAATGATTTTAGATCAAATTAAAACAGATCAAGAAATGAACACGAAGTCATTGGCATTTAAAATTAGTATAACCAACGATAATTTCTAAATAATGACATTTTTTATAGAGCTTTAATGTCATCAAATCTTGAGGTAATTTAACGAATAGAAAATCGACATTATCTAACCCATCTATAAATCTTTTGAGGTTCCTCTTATGTTCTATAACATTGGAATGGGGCCACATACGAGTTGAAGAGTAACTGAATCAATTATATGTAAAGTGTTAGATTGTCATGAAATTAATATTTTTGTTTAAAAGGAAACTAAAATTCTTTTTATATAGAAATTTATTCACATAGATTCATGATGGGTAAATAGGCCGACAAAAACATTTGTTTGAATTCTGCATAATGCTTTTTGAACCAATTCAGGACAATTAATGCTCGATTACACGGTGCTTTAACCCGCAAAGATATCCCATCCATTTCATGGTAAATGAAGTCCATTTGTTTATGAGGTAGTACTATTTAATGGTCATGCTTGGCAGCGGGACTGTCCTCTGAATTTAGAGAAATTGATAGAACTGTAACAGTTTGGATTTTACAGCTCTTAAGTCCGTGTAACCACCGACTCAGCTACCATGATAAGAAGACGTCAATTACAGGAGTTCAAACAGATTATGATAGTATGAAGGTGCCAACCATATTAAACATTTAACTTCCGAAACTGTGGATAGATTCAACATCTATCGATTTACAGTGTAACGGGCCTACCAAGAATAACTATTGGAATGCATTACTGCCTATTGTGGACAGCACAATGGTTAACCGCTGGTGGTTAATGTTTATGACCAGTGGCATCTATCAAGAATTGCTCATCATAACAGGCAAGCAACATTGGCTCAAGTGATACCTAATTCAATTCAGGAGTTACCATGAGGTCACAGCAATGTTTTTAAGCTTCCACGGGAAATGTGTGCAGAAAATCCACCAGAGTGTTACTGTTAACACCACGACACTAAGCCAAGCCCCTCACCTGTACTTGTGTAATCGCTAATCGTATCCTACAGTACTGTCACAAGTAACGTGGTCTGATGACTCACGGTTCAGGTTGTTTCCAGCTCATGGTAGGGGTCAGGTGTGGGGCAGACCCCAATAGATCAGGGATTTTTGTTAGCAACAAGGCAAAACACAGGCTGTTAGTTGCTCCATACTGGTATAGGATGTGTTCTCGAGGCATAGGGTGAGTCTGATAGTTCGCCTAAACACTGCATTGATCGATGACCACTACGTTGCACTTCTTGGTGACCATTTGCATCCCTTCATGGACTTCATTTACCACGAAAACGATGGGATATTCATGCAGGTTGAAGCACAGTGCAAACGTGCTTAAGTTGCCCTGAATTGGTTTGAGGAGCAATGGAGATTGACACCATGTTCACCAATCATGAATTCATTTGAAAATTATTGTATTTGGTGGCTAGGTCTTATCGCACCTTAAGTACAGCACCTAAAAAAACAGGGAACTGTAGACAGCTATCAAGGCGGCATGGGTAGCATTTCTCCAGGTGTCTTTCCTGCATTTGTGGAGACGATGTTTCGACGAATTGCTGCACTTCGCCAAGATAAAGATGGCTTTACACGATAAAAGTTACCTATCCTATGATATGTTGGATTCATGGTAAAGACTCAAATAAATGATAATCAAATAGTCCAAGAAAAGTTAAATGAAAAGGATGCAGAAGAACTTCTCATCCTTAACGGAATAAATTTTTCTTAGGTCGAACATTCGATAGGTGAACATGCATTTTATTCAAATAGTAAGATACCCTTTCGGTTGACCAGTGAAAGACGTCTTTGTGCAAGAGCTTCATTTAAAAATTGCACATTTTAAACTGGTGTAACTGTTTGCTCATTATTGATTATCTCATAATGAATAACTTTCAGCTTCCATTAAATGGAAAACATAGCCTTCCGTTGTTGATGAACAAGTCTAGTAGTAGCAGCTATATATTTCTTTACAAACAAGCAATTGATTTTAGGCTTAATATTGCACTATATAACTCACGTTCATTTCCCATAAGAATTTCGATCTAATAGAGAAGAAGCAATACTTACACATTATAAATAAAAGTTGTCCTTTACACATTTCATGTTCCACCATAAAACCATGTTTTGTAGATTTATGTTCATAAAAATTCAAGGCATTTTTAACTTAAGAAGAGCTTAGGCATTGCAAAATTGGCGCAAATTTGGAACAATTTTAAAGAGTCTTAGGACAATTTTTATTTCTTTCACAAATGACATTAATTTATCGACAAAAACACTTTAAACAAATCTTAAATAGGGGTTAATCATTGGCAAACAGGCCATTTTAACGGAGCATGAAGAGAAAAATGGACTTTGGAAGTAGCAAATAAATAAAACAAGAATAATGTGGAATTTGAAAACGAAAAATGTCTATAACGAACCTCTTGGATCCGAGAACCATGGAAGTATTTCTTTAAATCACAAGGAATAAGTTCAAAAAACGCACAATAAAGTAATAAACTAAACATCTTTGATAAGATGTGATCATTAACAGATTTTTTTAATGTAAAATGAATTGACACTTTGTAAAGGTGTGTAAGGCACGATAAACCCCAAACTCTGTACATTTAGAGTAATTTAGGCAACAGTATAAAAATGCAAGGCTTCAAGAAACTCAATATTATTTGCACTAACTCTATAACTTTAATAAATTGAAAAACGTGAAAGAACGTCATCCAATTTCAATCGTATCTCAGTGGAAAATCATGGACAGAATAAAGGGGAAAACCTGGGCTGTATCGTCTTTTGCAGGCTCCTTCTTGTTCCTACCATAAAATAAGAATTTGTTGTAAATGAAGTAGAAAGAAAATTGATATTTGTAGTGTATTTATCCCTTCAATTAGCTTTTATATCTATAATTTTTAATAAAAGGTATTAAGAAAAGGATATAAATAATTTTTAGTTGATATCATTTTTCCGCTCAGTGACTTTCGATGGCGATTATTAATGGCACTTTTTAGCAATGAATGACGCTGCCTGAAATGATCAAATAACGAGAAAATTTACTCCACTTTATTACACAGAACATATCATTTTACTACTATCTCTACTAATAAAAATACATTCTTATGCAGTTTCAAGCCATTATGACTTTGTTGAGCGGTTGTTACTACGGTGAGAAGACTTAACACAAGAGGTGAGTCTTCAATGCGCTCTTCAAGGCATCAGAAAGGGAGCGAAGCCTCTAAGGGACGGCAGTTTATTCCACGCCTTAAGAGCGCAGGTGGAGTCTGCCTACTGATACAAGTTAAGTCACATATACAATCCAATGTAAGCAACAATAACACCATTTGCTGCATTAATTGTAATAACTACAGGGGAGGGATGGATTTAGATACTAATCATTGGGCGAACACGTTCAAACGTCCACAAATTATAGCCGAACAGAAGAAGGTTGCAACTAAAACTAACCATGGATTGTAACTTAACAACGATCAAATATGACCTTTTAAACGTGTAATCTATTACCAACAAAACATTGAAAATATTTGAACTCATTAATGAGAAAGAATTGGATGTTCTATGTAGTGTTAACCGAGACATGATTGAAGGGTATTGCGGAAGATAGCGCAAAGATAGCTGAAGCTAAACCACCAACGCATAAGTTTCACCACATACCTAGGTTATCTAAAAGAAGTGGTAGGGTGGCTGTTATTCTTAATAGAGATTGTAAAAATATAAAATTTAACATAGAATTCAAGTCAACAATTTATAAACATATTGACATCAGCTTCAATGTTAACAACAGGAAATTTAAATTTGTTTGTATGTATAGGCCTGAGGACCATTTAAAGAGTTCCTCAATGAATTCACATCTCATCTTGATAGTTCAACTGAAGACCTTGATCACACAATAATTTGTGGCGATCGAAAGTGCTGGATAGATGCAGAAAATAATGATAAAGCAAATAGATTTAAAGAACTTATTAACATCTATGAACTTAAAGGTATTAATGAAGGACCTACTGCAAGTTCCGGCCACACTCTTGATTTGGTGTTGGGTGTTGAGAATAATTCCTCCATCATTAGATTTGACACTGACAATTCTTAACAGTGTTCACTATCTGGTCACTTTTCATATTACTGTATTTAGGAAACTTGAAGAGAAAATAGAAATTAAGTTTAGATGTAAAAATGATTTTGATTCAGAATCTTTCATAGACACCTGCTACAACGAATATGTAGAACAAGTACGTCAGCCCTGTGTTCGTGTCGCTCAAGCCGGCATTATTGTAGATTGTGTAAACTGCTTATCTACAAGTTTCAATTCTATCTGTGCAAAACACTACAATGATCGTTGCCCTCTAAGATCTAAAGTTATAAACAATTGTGATAGAGTAAATTGGTACAACAAGTGTTTGAAGGAGACAAGAAAACGAAGAAGAATAAAAGAAAACGTATGAAGACGAACAAAATTGGAAGCTGACAGAGCTGAATTCAATGCTGAGCGAAACAATGTTAATTGATTAATATTTAGAACTAAGAATGAATTTTACAATAGAAAGATTGAGAATTTTAAAAAGGATCCCAAGAAAATGTACAATTTACTAGAAGAATTATCTGGCAATAGCTCTGAGAAAATACTACCATATGAAAAGGATCATCTGACACTAGGAAATAAATTTTGGGATTTCTTTGAAAATAAAATTGATCAAATTATTTATAATTTGAGAACTATTGATGAAAATGATGAAGACACTGATGTTAACTATGGTAACATAGATATAAAGAATGATGGACCTAATTTACTGACTATATTCGCTGAGGTTGATACTGACATTTTTCGGAAATTGGTCATGGTATCAAAGAAAACAAATAATCTAATTGATCCCTTTCCCATTAAAGAAATTATTGGGGCTCCAAATTTTGAAAAATTCCTATAGATCTATATTAAAATTATAAATTTGAGCCTTAGGACAAACAAATTTCCCAACGGTGTCATCCAATGTATAAGGGGAAAGGAGATATAAATGACTTGAAATGTTACCGTGCAGTCTCAAACCTATCATTTTTGTCTAAAATAATTGAAAAGTCTATTACACCAATTGAATACATTTATGAAGGAAACCAATGCCTTTCTAAATGATCAATCTACTTATAGATCATTCCACATCAGAGAAACTTGCTTGTTAACAGTAATTGATGAACTCCTTATGATACTAGATGACGGAGGCACTACAGTTATCTTTATGCTTGATTTGTCTGCTGCGTTTGACACTGTCGATCACAACCTGCTCTTTGAGGTCTTAAGGAAGATTGGCATAAGGGATGGTGCTTTAAAATGAATTGAAGCCTATTTAAATGGAAGATCATACAAAATACAAGTTAACTCTGATTGTTCCTCCATTAAAAGGCTGAAGACGGGGCTACCTTACGATTTGGTCCTTGGCCCAGTTCTTTTTAATTTATACATCCGCTACCTATCTAAAATTTTCATAACCTCAATATATACCATCAATAGTTTGTTGATGATGGACAGGGTCTTAAGTTTTTAGATATGATCCAGGATGATATTCAAACTATATATAATTGAATTTATCATGAGAGTGAAATTCTGGTTCAAGGAAAAATTTTAACAACTAAATGAAATGAAAACTAAGTTTATTATCATTGACACATAAAGGAATCTTCGAAGTATATTACAGGACTACAGTTTACAAGCTATCACTATAAATAATCATAGAGTTGAAACTAAAAAATTAGTAAGAAACCTTGGTATAATGATAGATGAAAACTTAACTTTACACAATCAAATTAACACCGTCCTTAAAAGTTGCTATCATCAGGTTGAAAATATGTACTTCATCAGAAAATATCCTAAGTCTAAGTTTATTAAAATGCGGGTTGTAAATCAGATCTTAAGTAGGTTGAATTATGGCAATTTCATTTATTTTAATCTACTTAAATATCTGCTTAGAAAATTGCAAATCACAATCAATAGAGGAGCAAGACTGATTGAAGGAGTCAATGTATGTGAGAGCATCACTCATTCTCTAATAAATCTTCATTGGCTGACTGTGAAAGCAAGAATTAATTACAAGATATCATGCATTGTTCATAACACATTGCTATCAAATAAACCGACCTAGCTCAGTTCTAGACTACAATTAAATGTTGAAAATATAATGACTAGAACTAAACTTCATACGCCTAGACTTAAAGAAAATTATGGTAAACTTGACTTTCGATATCCTGCTCCTAGTGTTTACAATAGTGTGCCATTGCTTCTGAAAAACACTTAAAATATACATCAATTTAAGAAGAAGATGAAGACCCACTTATTCTCTATCGCCTATGATCTTGAAACTGCTTCCATAACAAATAACTTTTAAGTTTAACATGACATTAAATGCTGTATAAGTCTAATTCAATTAAATTAGTCCTATAATAACATAATATAGAGCCCACCTGAAAATCTTCTGCTTCGGAGATTGACCGGAGGGCCTTGGAAATGAACCTGCAGAAGTAAGAAGCAAATAAAATTATTGTTTTCTAATGAACCATCCAAATAATTAAGTAGTTACAAATGATTTTATAATTTGGACCATAGCAAGTGAAATTTTGTTTTTCATGACAAGCAAGTGGATAATAATATTTGGTTTCAGGAAAGTTAACATTTCATCTATTCTCGAGTGATTGGATTGCTAAATAAATATCTTTACTAGTTGTCCATTGAGCTTGTGTCGAAGGGTGAATGTCAATTTTAAAGTACAATGTTGCCATCTTTAAAATATCCCTCAAATATTGGGTCCAACGTAATTTTCGCCCTTAAAAAGGGGGAATAAGTGACTGATAATGACGTATAATTTGCTTCTCTTCTTCTATAGATTAAACTTGACCGAGGAAAATTCCAAATGATACAACTTCCAAGGTTGTTTTCAGCTAAAAAGGATATTGGCAGTAAATACGACAACCATATATATATATATGGCTCTGGCTTTTAAGACCGTATTGGATGCATTGCGAAATCTACCAAAGTCTTTCTTTTCCTCTCAAATCTTTTATTTAAGCTTAATGATGGTGTGTGAAACGGAATATATATTTTAGAAGTATCTTTAGGATTTGTAAAAGATAATTTGAAATTCTGAAGAAAATTTGTTTTGTACTAATATAGTGAATAGTTCATAGGAATTTTTATTAGAAAGAGAGCATCCTTTGCCCATTAGAGGAAAAGCGCATATAAAGTTAGTGCGAAACTACCATGAAAGTTGACGACAAATATGCATTCGTGAATACATGTTACAGAAGTGAAACTAGCAATGGCAGTCATTTTGTTGAGTTACACAAGTTTAAAGGGGCTCTGTAATATACGGAGGAGTTGAGAGAGGAGAACAAGGAGGAACTGAATAGAGACACTTGGATAGAACAAGTAAAAATATTTCTGGAGGAGAAAGGGACGAAGGGTACATGAACAAAAGACATGATAGCATGAGAGAGAGTAGAAATAATGCAATGCCAATAGTAAGACCAAATAGCGAGCTGCAGGGACAGATTTTATAGGCAATCGACTATTAATATTTTACGGGAGAAGAAAACAGGGGAATTAACAAGGTTAGTGGATGGATGATTAAGAAAATTAAATAGTTTGTGTGATTTGGGGGGGCGGCGAGGGAAGGGTATAAGATAGGATACGATGTTTGTTAGTGGCACGGGTTGTTTTCCAAATGATTCAGTAGAAGTGAGTGCCAAAGGTAAAGAAGTGGTAGGAGCACTATCGTTGCTACAAGCACGAGCAGCGTAAAGGTCCCTCTCGTGGCTCCCCGGTTCTCCCTAAATCTCAAATTTGCATAAAGAACTTAAGAGATGCGCAACAAAAAGAGGGTAAAAAAAGAGGTTTTGGTGCGGGGAGGGCAAGTGAAAAGGAGAGGCTGCAGAAAAAGGAAAGAGGATTAATTAAACTCAGTAGTAGAGACGGGAGGCTCGGTTGGAGGATATAGGAAAACAAGAGAAAGGTTCATTTGTCCAGAGTTGATAGTGTTAAGACTTTGATTAGGAAAGGATGGTTGGAGATGGTAAATAAATGTTGAGTACAAGGGAAAAAAATGAACTGGATAAAGAAGTTGACAGAAATTAGTTGCGATGGGTCTTTAATACTGAAAATATTAATTTGGAATAGGGGACAGGACTATGCCAAGTATTTTTTTTCATGTATGTAGGTGAGCGAAGAGACAATGTGTCAAGAGTCGAAGGGTATATGAGCAAAGATTTTGAATTCAACAAGGATAAGCACGGTTAACTTAGAAGAGTTAGAAAAGTTATTGTTTAGAATTTCGCTAAAGCATTACAAAAGCTCTCAAATGTGTGAAAAGTTAGTTGAAAATTGCCTACAGTTATAAGACGATATTTCTTGGTCATATTGACAAGAAAATTTGAAGGTTTTAGTTTACTTAAGTAAAATAAGAGATAGTAAATAAAGCAACGCCACCACCTCGCATTCAGGCACTCTAAATGTAAAAGAAAATATACCAATTGGGATGAGTAACAGCAACTGAAATAGCGTCATGTGTTCCAAGACGAATCTCTGCCAAATCGAATAGAAATAATTTCATAGAAAATATAAAGTCAAAGCATTTCAGAAAGTGATAAAGAAAGGATCAGAAAGAAGAAAGGATGGGATGGATAATTCAAGAGAGTCTGTTGAAAAATTGTAGGAGACCAAGTACTAAACCAATTTTATATGAATGCGTTTTAAACTTTGCCCTTTTTAAAATTTCGCTATTGTCCTTATAACGTTTTTCCTGCTCACTATTTTGCCCTCTTGATGGTCACATTGTATTAATTACATAAAGGTACACGGGTTTTGTAAGTTTTATTAATCTGCGTTAAATTAAAGTATCTGTGCATCGTGGTACAGCTTATGTAATTTGTAAAACGTTGTAGCTTTCTGATAAGATTAAAATCAAACATGGCTTTTCGGAGTTGTTTATTAAAATTACATAGGTTATTTTATTTATCAAAAATATGGAAATAATTAGGAATGGGATAATATACAAATATAAGATTAAAAAATAACAAAAAAAGGCTAAATAATTTAAATGTGAATTATATTATTTCGTGAATAAGAAGTAACTAAATATTTTGGGTAAAAATGCTATTAAAAGGGTAAACTGTAAAAATTTACATTTTTACAGAAACATTTATACATGCCGCTACAATACCACCGCTTCCCATTGAGGAAGTATTAGGAAGGAGATTTTAATTTTAAATGACGACCGTATCTGGAAGTTGGCAGCATTTCGTCGCTCTCGACGCACGCAGGCTTCACTCGGTTGCGTGAAACGGTTTCAGGGTTACCATCATTATCAATGTTTCAGGGGATGGGTATCGGTTCCATATAAGCATTATATGGGAAGTTCTCTGTCGTCATTATTATGTCGGGTTTAGTTGATTCTCTTTTGGTGATATATGTTGGGAATTCCGGGCCTATTCTTTTTAATATATTTCTGTCCATTATTGTTTCTAGGTTCCGCCGTGCGTTGTTGTTTGTACGGTACCCTGATTCTGGATGCCTGGCGTTGAGGGCCCCTGGAGAATTGATGGGGTTTTTTGTGTAGTAACTCCATAACAGTGTATCGGTATATACGAGTGATGGGGTGGTTGGTAGCCTGCCACTATTGTGATCGGCGTGTACTCCATTAGTAGCAGCTATGTAGGCTTCGTTAACTTCCCATTCTTGCCTGTATATTAAGTTTATCCTTATTTGATAGCCGTACTATCGTACCTTTCCCCGGTGGGATTCCTTTTTATTATATGATAGTTTAAGATTTTCATTGTTTCTTCATCTTTTATTCCATGCTCCGAAATTGGGATCACGTCAGGATCTAGTTGGTGTTAATGTGAAGGATCTTTAGCTTTTTCATCGTGTTGTCCATAATTTGTTATTTATCCTTTTGTAACTACTTGCTTTTTCGTCGTGGTCAGTAACAAAGTTCTATTTACAGGTTCCTCTTTCTATTCCTGTTTTACTGTCCTCTAGTTTTGTTCCTTTTGGCAAGGGTTATGCGTCGTGTACGAAGATCTTTAATTTGAATTTATTGGCTTCATAACGACAGCCTTCTTCATTTTCTGTTCATGATTCTGATTCAGTTTCTGATTGTGTATCCGTTTCAGTGTGCACATTCTTAGTTTGACTTTTCTTCTTTTGGGGGTTCCTCTTTTTTTTCTTTCCTTCTTGTGCTTTTTCAGATATATTAGTATCCTTTTCTTCTTCATTGGGTTCGTCAATGTCTTCTACTGCTTCTCCCTTAGCCAGTGTGGCCCCCACCTCTAACATATCTTTTACCTGCAGCGTTTTTTCATCTGTTACGCCGTATATTAATGCTGAAGGAGGGTTGGGGGGGAACAACATTTTCCTGACTTGGTTATTTTCTAGAAGTAAGTTCAGCGGCTTGGCGAATGTTCCCAGTTGTGCTATGTTATACACGTGTGCAAACATTATACAAGTCAGTATGTCGAGGCCGGTTCCTTCATTAACGTTGATGTTAATTTTTTTGTTCCTGCGTTTCTTTAATTTCTTTTACTGTGGCTTTTGCTATATTGGCGTATGTTTGATTTGCTCTTTTTTGTGTTTCTTCTTTTTCCACTTTTTCTTTCCTGTTTATTATGGCCTTTCTTTTTGGACAGTTAATGGCTAGAGTTCAATGCTGGCCCTGGCAGTTGACAATTTTTTTTTTTACTTGTTCATTGCATTCACGAAAAGTATGGCCAATTGTGGTGCATTCTGAGAAGATCTTAATGTCTTTTGGGGGGCAGTTACTTGTGACGTGATCTTCGATCCTATAACATTGGAAACAGGTTTGAACATTTATGAATTTTTCTATCTCTATGTTTTCTGGTGGTATCCGCATTCCGAATGCCAGAATTCTGTTGTTTGTAGCTTTATTAACCATCTCTGATGAGATACACACTACTTTGTAAACATGAGTATGGTAGCCGAATTTGATTATTTCTGAGATTTTGAGGTACTTGTTTTCTTTTTCTTCTTTTGTGTGGGAGCCGACATAAAGGTCTACTTTGCGGCACACAAATGAACGATTCACCATTAATTGCGGTGGCGGTTTTGGTGATAAACCGAGTTTGCTTAGAGCTGTGAGTCCATTGGTTGCCACCATCCTTTCAACGTCCTCCTGTTTGTGGCAGAGTGCCCATTTGGTACTTCTCTCTGCTTCGTCAGCGCAATTTTCAAATCAGTATATAAGGTCCTGATGAGAAGTCCTCCTTCCAGTTTTGTTTTTTTCTGGTTGGGCCATTAGTGGTATTCTTTTATACTCTAAGTTCATGTCTGTATTATTGGGGTCCCTCCCTCCAATTATCCCATAGACCCGCCCTTGCTAAAATGGCTGATATGATGTTGTGATGAATGAATGAAAAGATGGACCCGCGTGGGCTACTCTGGAGGAATAAAAAGTAACAGGCTTTTTGTTTTATTATTATTCTTATTATTATTATTATTAAGTTAAAGTGGGTGCATGTAAGGGAGGACGATAGGGTGTGTGCGTAGATAGAGAAAATAGACAAGCGGAGAAAAGAGAAAGAAGTGTGGTAGGGTGCAAAGAGATGCCTAGAGCCTGGTGATCAAACCTATAACATATTATTTTTTTGGGTAGCGTGTATTCTTTGTTGTTACTGTAGATTTGTAATAATTATAAATAATTATTTATGGCGTTCAAGCCATTTGTCTTAATAATTTTTAGTTTATTTTTGTTTTTTGTTTATGTTATGCATTGCTTATTTGTATGTGTTTTTTAATACATTTAAGTGCGTGCTTAATGTTGTTTTTTTGTGTGCGTGTGTTTTTTATTTTTCTTGTTTCTTAAGTTGGTGATTATCGTCAAAATCGGGGGGTTTTCATAATCTTGGTTTGCGGTTGTCTTCATCGGTGATTTGTCGTAGTTGTGAGTTCATTTGTCAAGTTCGGTTGTCTTCCCTTTTGTTCTTTTTAGGTAATACATCTCATTATCTCATTATGTGTAGAACGGCACTTCGTCCCCGCCAGCCACTCGGTTGGCGGAGCTGGGAAATCTGGCGCAACAGTCAGCTCTTCTGTTCTGGTTAATCATCTGGGTGATTTCATCACTCAGTTTCCGATTAACCAGTTCCTGCATTTTCTGGGTCCGCTCTTCGATCACTTTGTTAATGGGTATTATCCCCGCCTCTCTGTGCAGATCTTCTTGCCTTCTTCTTTCTTGCCTGCGTGTACCCATGATTAGGTACATGCATTTATTTTGCACTACTTGAAGTCGCCTCTTTGTGTTTTTCAGACACATGAGAAAGTGGAGGTGGGGTAAAGCAAATAGATCTTACAAGGTCATTGTAGATCTTCTTCTTGTTGCTTTCACGTAGATTTCTAAAGGTATATAGAGTTCTGACAGCGGCCGAGGCTCGAGAAATTCTTTCTTCGACGTGCTTCTTGTACCCGGTAGAGGTGATTTTCATACCGAGTACATTGCATTCGTTGGTGTAGGGATATTCCCCACAGGCACGTCTGTTCTTAGGGTGCGTCCAATGGGGACAACCTTGAACTTCTCTTGGTTTGTTCTTATCTTCCATGGAGCCTCGTAGTTGTTCAAGTTCACGATTTCCATCGCTGTCATGCGAGCTTGCCACGGCGCATTCCTCCATGGAGATACAATTATCTGGCTGAAATCATAGGCGTACTGAATATTGAGGGAAGAGGGGTACACAGGGGCTGGAACATCAGAGGTGCATATAGAGTAAAGGGTAGGGGACAGACACCTCCCCCTGCGAGAGGCCCGCAGTGAGCGGAAACTTTGGTCCGTCCGTGCACCCTAGACTGACATACGCCGCTCTCTCCATGACATAGTCACAGAGAGTTCTTTCTAAGTTTTCACTTAGACCCAGCTGTAAGATCTTATACTGCATGCACCACTGCCACACCTTATCAAACGCCTTTAATACATCCCGACAAACGATATCCGCATAACTCCTGTCCCGTTTGGCTTGGGACAGCTTTTCCGTTATGAAATTTATTGCCATTTCCGTACTTCGCTTTTTTCTAAACCCAAATTGACATGGGTTGTAGAGGAATTTTTCTTCCAGGTGAGACACCAGTCTCCCGTTGAGGATCTTCTCAAAGAGTTTCCCGCCAAATTCCAGGGTTGAAATTGGGCGGTAGCTCTCTCTCAACGTTGGGTCCTTTCCATGCTTGGGCAAGAAGATCATCTTTGCCGTCATATAAGCATCTGGAAAGTACCCTGTATTCAGACATGCGTTAAAAATACGTCTCATTCCTTCGATGATGTTAGCTGGTGCCTTTTCAAAGTTTACCTTCGTAAGCCCCGATTGGCCTGGGGCTTTTTGTCAAAAATATGGAAATAATTAGTAATAGAATAATATACATATATAAGCTTAGAAAATATCTAAATAATGCTAAATACAATAAATTTGAATTACATTTATTTGTTGAATAAAACGGCAAGGTTTGAGCGGTAACTAAAGACTTTTGGTAAAATTGCTACTTGGAGGGTAAACTATAAAAATTAATATTTTTAGGAGAAAGATTTATACATGACGCTTCAAGGTTATTCGGAATATTGTGTTTACGTTGTTTAATAATAAAAATATCGATTAAGGGGCAAGGTCAGTTTTTAAAGGGGAAAATCTTTGGGAATTTTATTTTCAGCTTTTGCCATGAATTAAAAATGCAGGTGGGCCAAAAGTCATTATGCTACTAACAGTTATCTTTCCTTCTTTTTCAGGTATTTCATAGATTGCGACTTGGAAATTAATTATGGAGAAGTATAGCATCGCACAACGTACTCAAGTTATGAAATCTTTTATCAACGTCAGGGGTCAATTATTCTAACACAAAGACCATATCGCAGTCATTTTCAAGTGAGAGATGCACCAACTGCGAACCCAATTCTGATCATAGTTCTTCGTTTTGAAGAACAAGGAGCAGTGAGTGATCTTCCACGAGCTGGGAGACCTCGCACTGTCATAACCAATGAGACCAGGGAAAGAGTGCGAGAGAATGTTGAACAGAATCCTGGAACCTCGACTCGAAGGCATTCCGGACAACTTGGGATAGCACGAACTTCGCCGCGAAGAGCGCTCCACAACCTCAACCTTTTTCCTTACAAGGTACAGTTTTTTCAACAGTTGAAACCCGAAGATTATGAACCTAGGCCCCAATACGCGCTCAGAATTCAGGAATTGGCACAAAATGACCCAAATTTTACGCAAAAAATTGATCATGTCTGATGAAGCTCACTAACAATCTCAATGGGTTCATTAACAAACAAAATTCCCGTTTTGGGGGCTCTGAGAATCCGAGAGCAACACACCAAAGAAAGTGGCACCCCATAAAGTGCACGGTATGGTGTGCAATGCCGGGCGATGAGATAATCGGGCCTTATTTCTTTCAGAACGATGATGGAGACGCTGTTACTGTGATTGGAGAACGTTACAGGACTATGATCGAGAACTTTCTGCGCCCGGCAATTCAAGATAGGCCAGATTCGTGGTTCTAGCAAGATGAGGCAATTGCTCATACGGCAAGAGAGACAATCCAGTTGCTGAGGCAATGTTTTGGAGACAGGATTATCTCTCGCTACGGCAATGTCAACTGGCCATCGCGTTTCCCAGACTTGACCAGCCCTGACTTCTTCTTGTGGGGGTATCTCAAAGAGAAGGTGTATGTCGGCAAACCTGAAACCCTGGAACAATTGAAGGAGAACATCATGAAGGAAATCAGGACATTGAACCGAAACAGGGAAACCCTTGAAGCCATCATGGAGCATGTCTTGAAAAGGGCACGGATGTGTGAAGCTGAAAATGGAAGTTTAAAAGATGTCATTTTTCATACAAGAGTGATTTTTCATCTTTTATAACTTTGTGCCAATAAATTTCCATAGTCTTCTCATATTGTGTTAAAATTCCATAACTCTAGTTACAAAAATAAAAAAGCTATTAAAATTCCAAACCCCTCAGTGACTTTTGGCCCACCACGTATAAGTCTTTAGCTTGCGTATGCAATAGTTTTTATCTTGTTTTTGTGAAGAAAATTCCCTAAAAAATAATTGGGAAAAAAAATACGAGAATGCTGCGTCAGGACTGGTCGTTTTCTAATTTTTGCATGACTATTATATTTTTTCACATTTTTACTGTCACATTTGCATAGTACGTATTGCATTATGAGCATTTATTTTTGTTCTTACCAACTCTAGAAGTTATTTAATTTATGGATCTGGAGTCAGAGGCGGATGCTGAGTAGGATAGTGGCCTTCCAAAGGACCAAGAGGTACCACTATGCCCTCGCTTTTTTTTACGAGGAGGTTTGGTAGTAGTCTTAGTCCTCCTCAAACTATATATGTATAATTATATATAAAAATAAATTTATAAATATATATATATATTAATATAGTTTTGGAATCACCAGTTGATGATTTCTTTCGTGGGTGAAACAATTTTTTTTCTGGGGCCCACATCTGATTTTTTTTTCTTATTACTTCTTTCTTCTACCGTAAATGAACTTTAGGCACAAAGAAATCTATGTATTCTGCGATAATGTAAGCGCTTCATAGCCAGCCAGCATTATGTTCCAAAATGGCTAATGGAATATTAATGTTGGCCATATTCATTCCGTGGTATTTTGTTTTAGAAAGCTTTGTACTTATTTAGAATGATGGAATTCATTCAAATTAGGAGTATTGCCCTCCCTACATCTATCCAGAAGGTTGTCTTTTGTCATCTCCAAATAAACTTTTAGAGCTAATCTATTTTCTGCTGGGAACACATTAATTTTACTTTCATATCTCTGTGCGTTTTTCGCTCAGCTACTGGGATGTCCAGAGCTATGTCCTTTTGAGAAAAACACCATAAATCTGATCCTTCAGGACATCCATGATGCTTAGGAGTTTTATCTGTGCTTAAACAGTGATGAAAGCTTGCTAAAATATTATTTCCCATTTGTTCACTCGAGAGATTGCTGCTCTCTTTTATTGCAAAGGAATAATAACCCATCAATTTAGCAATAACAGCGTCCGTTAGTATATTCTCCCCCCCTCCCCCAAGTTAGGAAACATTTCCTTTTTTTCTTGTGGCCGTTTCTGTTATTTTACAATCATCTGCTTTTAATTTCCTAAATTTTGTTCCTAGTAGTTTAGCAACATGATTGATACATTCTTCTTTTATAAATGGGTAGTTATCGTGGGGACCATTTCCATTGTTTGTTTCGCAAACTGCTTTATAGGAGCTAGCACCTCCATCTCCAATAAGAGCTGTATATCTAGAGCCCTTATTTTAAGATCGGGATAATATTCTTCTACCAGCTTCTAGCTCCATAGAACCCGATTTACCATAAAAAGATTTTCACATATATTAATGTGTGGCTTGTAAAGCTTCATATTTTTCGACGATAATCTTCCTAGAATCTAGCTTCTTTTTTCGCATACTACAGATTCTACAATAATTACATAATATTTCATAATCTACGCATAGTCCCGTATGTAGTTCTTCGACACATTCTACTCCTATGTGGGTTTGATGTCTTCCTACTATCCCCAACCCATCATAGGAGATATCGATATTCAAAATTCCGTATGTATTAGGCAGAATATTGAATTTTTCACTATTGTAATAAAAAATCTAATTTTTAATCATATCTTTACACTCATCTACTTTTTTATCCACTAATGGTTTTAAATTTATTTTAGTTTTTAAAAATCTTCGTTTACTCATTGGTTTCTTTCTTAGGGTCACTGATAGCTCTTCGTAGCCTGTATATCCAAGATCTTTGATAATGCAATAATAGGATGTCCTTAGTCCTTGTTCAGTAATTTTTTTTAATATCTACATACTTTTCTTTTAATTTTCTAATATAAGAGCCTACTTCAAATTTTATCGAAGAATTATCACTGCATTTGCAATTGAAGCAATTGCAATTAAGCAATTGCGATTTTTGTTTATAAATTGTAATAAAGCATACAGCCTATTTGAAAAGATTGTATCATTATTCTAATTTTTTTTAATACTTTCTACAATATTTTTTGATGTATTTTTGCACATATTTTTCTTTTTCTGCCTACGATTTTGTATTTACTTCTGCTGTAGGATTTTCAGCAGAGCCTGAAACCTCAAGTAGACCTCTAGAAGGGGGTATGAGACCTTACTGGGACCAGGAATGGGCTCATGTTCTACTATTTGCTATACTTGAACTTTTTTCCCTTCATTTTTTTTCTAGGAAAGCTTTTAACATTTTAAAAATAATTTTCTGGATTTTACTTTGTTTGCCCATTTCTCCGAATCAATATTTTCATCTATGCGCGCTACAAAAGGCGTAATAACTTGGTTTGAAACAACTATTTTTACACAAACAGCGTCTTCACAGACTCGGAAGAGAATGGGGTGTACTCAAGCTGGTTTACTCAATAGTGGAAGATTTAGATAGTGGTAGATGATAGATGGTGAAAGTGGGGTAGGGTTGCCCTTGTTATAGGGGCATCGCAGGCATTTTTTATTTTTTAATACTTATTTTTTCCTTTTTGATTTATTTATGCTGTCAAGTGTTTGTCTCAGTGTGCATTCTTCTTTGTGTTTTTCTGTTTATTTGTCTCCTCTTCTCGTTTACTTTGTATTCATGCAGTGTTTTTGTTGAGCTTTGGAGCCTTAATTAGTGTTCGAATTTAATTTTTTACCTCGTGTTTTTATGTGATGTATTTTCTTGTTATTTTTTTATTGTGAGTTTAGTATTGTCTCGTAGTCTATTATGTCATACTCTATGTTGTTGATGTTTATGTGTAAATTGGTAATGTATTTTCCTCGGAACATAGTTTAGTGCTTGTGAATCGCCGGTTTCGAAAGACCTTCCCGTGCAATCTGGCAGGCATATTAATTCTGCCTCCAGTTCTTCTTAATTCTGGGATGATATCATTGGACATTGTAGACCAGACCTTTTTGGCTAGTTTCTGGGTTGCGACGTTAATGGGTTCCAGTTTCTGCCTGCAGTGCAGGTCCGTCTGCCGAAGATGCTCTATTCATCTGGTTTTGTTTATACAAAGGGATGCAGAATTCTGCACTCGTTAGAGCCTCCTCATAGCGGTCGTGTTGGCCGTTTGAGTCACTGCTGCAGGGTATATGAGTTTAGCCCGGATAAACGACAGGTATAATTTTCTGATATTCGCCGAGCTAAGATTACTGAACTTATATAGCTCAGAGATTTCTCTCTTCGCCATATTCTGCCTCTCCTTGTAGTGACTCGAGTATCCGTGAGCGGAGATTTTCAAGCACAGGATGGTGCCTTCGGCAGAGTAGCGATATCTCCTCCCATCAATTACAATGGGCCACGTCAACTTACGGCACAGAGGGAAGATCTTAAATTTCTCCCTGTTTGTCCGGATTTTCCACCTATTCTCGTATTGGTTGATGTTCGAGATCTCTGCGATGGTGTTGTTAGCCTGATCCCTTGCTTTCCTAACCCTACTGGGGACGATCTGCGTGACGTCATTGCGTATTGCAAATACATCGTGTCCCTGTGTATTGGAGTAGGGTCAATGGTGAAGACCAGGTAAAATAGGAAACTCAGGCAGCTCCCCTGGGGATCGCCCGCTTTGAGTTCTAATTCTGGTCCTTTGTGCTCTTCGATCATGATATGCGCCCTTCTTTACATGTTAAAGTCACAAAGAATCCTTTCCAGGACTGGGTTTAGCTGGAGGCCCAGGATCTTATATTGTAGTCCTCTCAGCCAAACATTATCGAAGGCCTTCTGCATGTCCCTCATCACGATTTATACATAAAGACCCTTCGCACGGCAGTGTGCAATCTTTTCTGTTAGGAGCGCCAGGGCCGTTTCAGTGCCCCTTTTCGGTCTGAACCCATGTTTTTGTGCGCTCCCAACTCGTGGAGTTGATTTTGTAGCCTGTTGGCTATAATCTTCTAGAAGATCATGCCGGGTATTTCTAAGAGAGAGATTGGGCAGTAGTTAGCCACTTGGTCTGGGGGGGCTTATTGCCTTTCGGGATAAAGATAATTTTGGCCACCTTTCACCCGTCTGGGAAGTACCCTGTATTCAGGGATGTGTTCATGGTGTTCATCATGCCCTCAATAATTTTCCGTGGGGCATTCACTAGGTTGTTCCTAGTGAGCCCAGACCAACCGGGGGACCTTTTTTTAAGGACCTTATGATGTTAATGGTCTCTTCAATACTTGTGGTTGTGGCTTGGTCCTATGTATCATAGCTCTGAGGCCTGCGAGCAGTTGTTCTTCGAAGTCCTGTTCAAAATCGTCGTTTTTCTCAGGTGAGATTGCAAAGACCTCTTTCCAGTGGCTCCTGAATCTCATTTCTAGGGAATTAGGATCATCTATGATGATGTCCTCTACCTTTATTTTTTTCTCTGGCCTGGGAGGCAATCCTCTAAGTCTTCAGATTCTATTCAAAAACTTACAGGATTTCTCTCCCTGTCTAGTCTGCCTATGATATTTCCCTCTGTTCCCTATCGATATCCCTCATTTTGTCCGTCCACCTAGGTTGTGGGAGCATTTTGTACGAGATTCTGGGGACGCATCTTTCGTCAGCTTGAATGAGGAGATTAGTGATTTTATCAATCTCTTCATTAATTTTCTCAAGATTTGCGTCATCCAGGTCAGCCGGCTGATAGGTGTTAAGCATTTCTCTGTACAATTTATAGTTAGCTTTCGCGTAACTTTTCCTAAGTGAGACAGGCTTGAGCATTGACGCAAGCGAAATGGTAGGGATAATTAGGATATGATCGCTTAGGACCACTGGGCGTTGGTGATTTTGAAGGGAAATTCCGGACATACCAACACAATGTCCGGTTTGTTGCCAAGCATCGTGTTAGATATCTTGAGAAGTCAGGTCCTACTCTCCGGACCCTATTTCTTTTGAATAGTAGTTCCAGGTTTCGTCCCCTTTGGTCGACGCGGCTGCAGCCAGATGCAGGCCAGAGGGCGTTTAGGTCCCCGACTAGCAACGCTAGCCTTTTCTGTCTGAAGAAGGTGAAGAAGTTGTTGATCGGTAGGTACTGTCGCTTGGGCGGCTTGTAGGCTGCCACCACAGTGAGGCCTCCAACCAGGGTCAGAATTTCGACAGCCACGAATGATTCGTCTAAGTCCGGTAGTGTTCTGAATTATATGTTTTTTTTTATTGCGATGGCTGCGCCAATTACTGTGTAATAGTGTATTTTTATGGTGTCTGTGATTGTGTTGATGCCCTGTTCCGATATAAGAATGATGTTCGGGCCTACCGTATGGAAGATATTACTGTAAGCAATGGCCTTTCCCTTCCATCCATTCACATTCAGTGTGAGTATTTTTAAAGCGTTGTTTGTGTTTTCCATGTTATGGTTCCTGTGGTTTTGTTCTCTTTGGTGTGTCTTATGTGTTGTTGTTTTTTCCGTTACGTATCCTCTTGAATTCTGAATCACTTAGGGTAATGCAGGAGTCTTTGTGAATTTTCACCGTGCCTTCATGCATCGCTTGCTCTATATCTGTTTCTGGATCTTGAGGTGCGTAGGTCCATTTGATTTTCCTCTGTTGGATCACCTGAAATATCTACTTGGGGGAGAACTTCTCGGGGTTTAGGATCTGCTCATCTGTGATAATTTTTAGGTTGATCTCCTCTCCATCGTACTTGTAAGTACGTTTCAAGGTCTTCAACCTAATTTTCGAGCTTACGGGGCTCTTGGTCGCCCTGTTTTCGACCTCTTCAGCGTCAAAATCCGAGGACGATTGGCTCGCGAGATTGCCCTCTGCTTCTCTAATCCTTCTTTCCGCTTTCTTTTCTTTCTTCTCCAAAAGTATTTGTGCTTCCAGGCTTGGGTCTAGCCTGGATGTGTTCATATTTTTTTAGTTGTGGTTCTTTGCTCTTTCGCAGATTCTGTTGTTTTTTCCTCCGTAGGAAATGGAGTCTTGGGTCCCTCTGTTGCGCCTTTTGCCAGAAATTGGAGCTGTTGCATATCTCTCGATGGTGGATCGTCCAGAAACCACATCTCAGACATGCCGTGTTTTTTCAGCATGAGATTTAGGGTTTTGCGAACATTCCCGTGTTTGTCAGATTGTTTACGTGTGCGAATAGTATGCACGTAAGAATCTTAGTCGAATTTTCGTTCCCTAGCTTGAGATATGTCTTCTGCTGTTGCTTTGTTGTCTTTGTTTGGGGCTGATCTGGTTGCTTGTGCGTAAGAAGTGTTATTCCTCTTCGAATCTTTTGATTTCTTTTTCTTTATTAGTTCTTTCCTTTGGTGACAGGACATGGCCATCGCCCCGTGATTCAGGCCGCAGTTTTAGCATTTTTCCATTGCTTCTTAGCACTCCCTCCATCCGTGTCCTTTACCACTGCATCTAGAGCAGGTAATGTTTTGCTCCTTGCAGTCTTTAGTCGTATACTGCCTCAGCTTATAACAGCGAAATCATATCTGGATGGGGGTGAATTCCTCCGTCTCCATTTAGTCAGCGCTGAT
This sequence comes from Ceratothoa steindachneri, assembly GCA_963969495.1. Lineage (NCBI taxonomy): Eukaryota > Metazoa > Arthropoda > Malacostraca > Isopoda > Cymothoidae > Ceratothoa > Ceratothoa steindachneri. The sequence continues at coordinate 120,652,097 of OZ018326.1, forward strand.
CTTAGCGTTAAACAGCAGGAGTCCCCTTTCTTTCGCCTTCTGGGGCATCTAAGTGTCACTAAATATTACTTTAAATACGTGTTGGTGTTCCGTGTTGTCCAGTTTGCTACGGAACTTCACGACTTCCACCACGTTGACCCACGATTGATTACAGTTAATCTCCTGCCTAATCTCCTCTTTGATGTGTTTACCGATCCAGGGGTCAAGCTGCCTGCACACCACGCGGCGGTGTGCCTGGATGTGAGGGGAAGTGCTGGGCTAGAGGTTTATTTCCTTTAACACCTTCTGACCTTTTTCTTTCGTCAGCGTCTCAACGTCTGCTTCTTTCTCGCAGACTGCAGAGTAGCCGACTAAGGTGTCTATCAGCATTGGGATAGCCACGTTCAGACTACCGAAGATCGTTTGGAACACGGTTCCTCGGTCCGGCTTCGGTTGTCCACCAATTTTCCTTAATGGGACTCTAGTGCTGGGTGGGACGCCATTTTTTTGGTGCGTTTGCAACCCCTCTGACCAGGGGGGTGCAAATCGTCTTTACCAAGCTCTGTTTTTCTTGGTTTGTAGGACGGTTTGTGCTTTTTGCGTGTGTGTGTATATATATTTTTACGTTTAAATTATTTTTGGTTTTCATCCAGCCGCCTGGATGAAAATGGGAATTGCCTTTAGGATGGATGATACGATGGATGAGATGAATCCGGGTGGGATCCTCTCAAGTGACTTATTGACAACGCCGCCCCCCCCCCAAGGGTGTTGTAATCGCGACCGCATCCCAACATATCATAGAGACAGCTGTGTGTCCCTCTATGGTCCTGGAAGGGGCCCTTGCTGGGATGAGCAGCGGAGATAGCAGTCCGTTCCTTATCCGGAAAGGTTTCTGACATAGTTATCGGCTGTGGGCTATTCCTCAAACCAGCTTCCTCCAATGGCCCCAATTATGGCCATGCTACTGCCTGGCATAGTTGGCAATCCCCTTTCACATCTGACGGCGGTTTACGCAGGGGGGTGGGCCGGGGACTTAAACAGTCATCTGCTTAAGTGGACCGCTGTAAAAGAAAGATGGTTAGTAGTGAATGATGATGAGGATGAGTGTGACACCAGGATAGTACTCTCTCTTTTAAAATCTGATTCTAAAATTAGAGACCAGATTTTCAGAGGCGTAGCAAAAATTCACGAAAAACTTATCCTCCTTTACCAGATAGCGAGATGTTTCTTCCGAGGTATATCTGCCAAGAATTCCGAGCTAGCAGAGGATGGGGCAAAAGATATTTGACCGAAATTATAAATTTTGCGTTGAGTGGGTAGAGTCAGAGGCAAAGCAAAGTTCCAATGGGCTAAAATTATGATGTCACAAGATGGCAGCCTGTAATTCCGCCAGTCCATGCTTTTGAAATGTCTCGAGTTAGCAGAGGATTATAATGAGTTGGGAATAATTTCGTGCTTTCGGGACATTCGGGGGATTATTACCTGGGTCAGAATTAGGAGAAAAAAGAGTACTTACCCCGATTCTTAGATTATAGGAACTACTAGATCTTGAAAGATAAGTCTAACGCCATAGGAAAGGCCGTAATACACAGTTTAAGCGCATGTTTGTACCATCTTACTATCTTAATATTCTGAATTTTGGCGAATATTTTAGTGAAAAGCGGACCTTGCACCTTATCATATTTGATGTGGTAGTGACACGTTGAACTGACACCATTTAGGTGTCATAACCTCAAAAGTCAGGTGATTAGTAGCAGAAACTAATTCTTTATTTGATTCTCTTTGAACAGACAATAATATATGTGTACTAACAGATTTCGCGTCGCTTAACCAAATTTTACCAATAGAAGTAGTAAATTTTAATATAAATACATTGTCGTCAAATGATAATTATATTAATTCCTTATTATCATACAAAGGAATAAATATTTAAGTTAAAACTGTTGCAATTGAAATATTAAATCGTTTCATACAGGGTAACGAGAGCTTATAATAAGACGGTGATGCCGTTAATGAAGGACCTGTCCGTTTAGCGATTGATCAATAGAGTTTCCCAAATTATATAAAGTTTCTTAATTATTTGAAGCACAAGTTGAGCGTCTTGGAGTATCAGAATGATTTTAAATTGACTGATTGTAATTACTAAAATAAATATGTGTAATCGGAAGATGAAGACAGAATTAAATATATCATTCAACCTAGTGTGACGTAGTGTAAGCGTGTGAGTGAAAAGTAAGATAATTGAATATAAAGGCACTAAGGTTTATTCGCTTAAAAAAGGTAGTTTGTTTAGTTAAGCAAAACAAATTTCTATAATTTTCGGTTTTGGGCGCTAATTTATTTGATCTTAGTTAATATTATATATTTTGATCATTGAAGATTATGGATAATTAATATGCAATGTACTATTCAAATAAAGATTCATCCGATTCCACGGATTTACCAATGAAATGATTTTGAACGATTCTAATTCTTAAAGAGGAATTATTTTTCGTTTTAGATGAGGATATCACAATCAATTGGTTCTATATAGGAAAGATGTCGACATAAAAATGACCTGTCGGAAAATAAGGAATTGTCGGAGTGGTGGCGAGATTCCAATCACTGACTCCGTATCATTAAAGAAACCAGTGCACAGAGGTCGGTCTAAACCTCTCGGCACTCACTAAGACTAAAAAGCCGAGTACAACTGTTGTATAACCACTCCCCCACTACGCATTACGCACTCGTCAGGAGAAAAGTTCGAACTATTTAACTATAATGAAATTTTAAGTTTATCATTTTACTAATATTAGGAAAATTAAATGTCTGATATAATTAATTACTCCTGTTATCAGTAAAAGATTGACCATCATTAGAGTCATTTGAAGAGGTCGGAAGTGTCAGGAGAATTAGAGGTGACAGGCAGCCATTTTCTTTCCGACACGTGAGTGAGAATGCGTTATCATCAAGATTTTAATGTGAGAGAAAGGAAAGAATATGTGAGGATGCTTGAGAGCAGAGAAGAACAAATAAGTAAGAAAATGTAGATAGAGTACATTTGTAAAAAAAATAAAAAAGTGGTAGTGAGGAGTTAAAGGGCTAAGTTTGGGAGAGCAAGAACTAAAAGAGGAAGTGTTGTTGTAAAGCGTGTTGTAGTGGATAAAACGGTGACGTACTTGTGAATACTTAACAGTGCAGATGGTGGTGTCAGGGAAATGCGTGTGAAGACATAGAAGGAGATGGAAAGCCAAGTGGAAGGAGTGATTGAACAGAGAATGAAAATAGCAAAAGAAAGTTTGGGAAAAAGATGGGAACAAGAACCTATTCTCGATGGAAGTGGGAATGGTAAGAAAGTAGAAGTATAGTTGTATGAATACCAATAACAAATTGGTATGGGATTTGTGAGCAAAGAAGTGAAAAGTAGATGGAAAATTATTTTATGAGTTGTATAATGTATGTATGGAAGATGGTACAAATATGATTGGCTTAGTGGGGCGTGAATAAGAATCCTTGGTTGGTTGTGTGTGAAGTGGGGTCTGGGTCAGTCAGTCTGTCATGGCAGGTATCGAGGGCTTGTAGGTACCAGGCCTACTTTTAGTCTTCCAGTCGAGTTTGTTCTGTCTCCTTAATTTTCTCACAGGAAATACGCTTTTGGGGGGGGTCCCAGAAGGTGGCTCGGTAATCACGGGGTAAAGGAAAAGGACTCGAAAGGAAAGAGGTGATATGAAGGCTTTATTTTTAGCTTTGGCCTACCTAAAATGGGAGCAAGCGAGCCTTACTCGACCGTGTGTGAGTTCTCCGTTAATGTTAGTTAGCTGGGGCTAAGAAAGTAGGACTTAAGGACGAGGAACGGACTCGTTATGCTAATAATAACAAAATAGCACGTAAGCTATACTGACAGACGACTTGCCTGAATTTCTCTCTATCTTAGTCTCTTTTCTTCTCTCTGTGTGTTTTTAATATCTAGGCCCCCTCATGTCTAAAGGGCGTGGCCTCTTTTTATTGACTTGGGCACGGGGCGGATTTGAGAGCAAAGAGCTCAAAAGTAAATGGCTTTGGTGAGTTGTATAATAGGTGTAGGAAAGATGATATAAAGGTGAATATGATTGGCTTTGTGGTGCATGGTGATGAGACTATGTTATGGAAGGGGAAGTAAATATCTAGAGTGAGGGCAAGACAAATGGTCAGCTTGAGAGGGGAGCCTTGCATGAAAAATATGATAGGGTGAGAAACGCCTAGGTTTGGGATATTTATGGTGTAAAGAAGGGCGAGATTGAGGTAGTAATCGAAATTTTTTTGTGGTGGTATAGACGTGCAAAAAGAATGAATGGGAATATTGTGAATCAAATATGCGAGAGTGAGAGTTATAGTGTGATAGAATAAGAAGTAACCAAAGATAAATAGGGTGATAATGTATGTGGTATGTGTGCATAGAGGTGAAATATGCTATGTAACCTTCTGCCCAGAATGGATGAAGTGCTACAACATATAGCACCCTTATGAGAGTTCTTCAACGTGGACAAAAGGATGGTTGCCGTGTAATTAATTGAGAATAAATGGGGGTAGGAGAAGCGGGTATGAATGGTGGCTTTGAAACAGGCCAACCACATTATGTAGGAAAGCGTACAATGATATAAATTTTGTGTTTGATAACACATCATGCGCCCTCCCAGCCCCTAGCACATGGGTTTGATGAAATCTGTAATTTACCTCTTATTCAGTCTATATTACTTTTTGAACTCTCCTTTTCATTTTCTTTTCTTCCCTTGTTCCGTTCCCTTCCTCAGTTTTCCCTTAATGACTGCAAATGGCTGCTCATATTATATAATGTTAGTAAAATCCTAGAAACTTTACGAGTTGAACTTGGATATTGAAACCCTCTTGGTTGGCTTTACTTTCAAATTTAATCCCCTCATTTATTTTCTTATAGTTTTCCTTGATTCTTTCTTTAGTCAGCCAAACTAATCTACTCTACCTGAGCCATTTTTAATTTTATAGTTAAGCACAACCAATTGTGTACCGATAGCTCTGGAAAACTTCAAGGCAAGGCATTTTACTTCTTGACTGTTTTTTTAAGTGCTATTTTACGTTTTAAAAAGAATAATTTAAAATTTTCTTCTGCTTAAAGTAATTTATGAGCGTAGAAACTCTTAAAAACAAACCCTCGTCCTCTCGTGACGTAGTCTGAATGCCTCAACGAAAAGTCTGCTCTTGTAAAGAGAAGAGCAGGCATTAATGAAAATCCTTAGAGATCTCTCACGGAATATCTCCACTTTCTATGATTTTAAGGTCGAAAGAATGACATATAATCCAATAAAAGATATGTACTTTGCGATCAATCATAAAAGAGAAAAGAAAAAGGGAGAAAATTAATTAAAAAAATAACGATGGTTTAAGACCGAAATATCCTCCCGAAATCCTTGGTTTATGAAGGTACACATACCTATAAAAGTAAATTACTAAACCACTAATACACCAAAGATAAGCCCATTTGTTTAATTTACATCTTTACCTGAAGTTTTATGAAAGCCGGGCCGTGTTGGCTTTCATAAACAAAAGGCGTCACTAAAAACATGAAATTTTTTTTAATTAATTATTTCATAATCTAGGAAACTGAGAAACTTTTTCATTCTTTTTAAATTTTTTAAATATTGTATGAATTTTTAAAATAAAATAAAATTCATGCCAAAGTATCCTTTAATCCTAATAGAGATCATCTACAAACCTTCCTTCGTTCAAAAGTTAACATAAATAAAAAAGAACAGAAGATTATGAAAAGGAACGGAATGAATTGAGGTGAAATATCGCTGGAAAGTGGACAGAAACTCTCCGAAGTAAATTTAAGACAAAACATTTAGAGCATCTAATTTAGAGAAAATTACCATAACAACGTACATAAGATAAATCAAAAAGAAGAAGCAGATTATATATAGATTACACTCAAAATAAAAAAACATGGAGCGAAATAGGATTAAAAAGTATAAGATATTCTTCACTTTCCCTGACTGTGTCTATAAAAAGATGTATCTAATTCAGAAACGAATGATTTCCTTTGGTCAAGTGACTTCTAGCTAATAACAAACTATATAGAGGCAGGCGAAGAGAAGTGGATTATTCTTAGGTCTAAAGGTTGTAATAATTTAGGCCTTATATATCGATTGCAATGACACATGGAAAAGAATAGAGACATGATCTTAGGCCAAAGCACCTCTTATACCAAGAGAGTAGCCTCATTGATGCATTTGCGCTACTTCAGATAGGTTTGCGACCAAAAAATGCTCATTACTATGAGCAGACATCTGTGCTTAGATCCAAACCAAGTTTTAATGTTCAAATGCCTCGACCTCTCTGCTTCCTTATGTTAGTAGATTCGTTACGTATTTTACCTTCCCCAGGACTTCCAAACCGCTTTACTTACAAAACACATCAAAAGATCAAATTTATTATTTGATGCTGCCTATAGTTGGGCTACCGTTTTTAGAACACTGTCAAACTGCATTTTACTTGCATTACCACCTCGTTGCATCCACTTTACCCTTCAACTTGAACCTAATTTTTGCTTACTGATTGACAATTAACCTCTTACCATGTTTTAGCAAGAAATTAACATCGGTATCATTTTTTATGTTTCTCTACCATGCTGCTGTATCAGTGTAACACAAAGAGTAGGAAGGATTTCGGAGATCGATGTGTTTGCCAACGTATGTGGGAAGCTAAGCATATGGGGAGGTGAGATGTTATAATAGAATAAGTGGTGTCATCTTTGAACAAGTGAAGTGTTTTAACTGGTCAGATGAGTTAAATTAGATCACAAAGTTTTAAATGGTATTAAATTCTTTTGGGCTTTCTGAATGTTATTAAATATTAAGGATTTGAGTTTTGAATGCCTCAGGATATACATGAGAGTATTGTGGTACCAAGTTCATTTTATAGGTTGATGCCTTTTTTATTTCATAATCTCCATACTTTTCAGTTCCTCCACACACATATCTATTGGACCTCTTACGATGATAGCCCCATTAAATTCATCTCACTTTGGCAGGACTTGCAAAGATCTAAAAAATAATTACTGCCTTAATTTATTCGAAATATTCTGGTATTGATAAAATAGAGTAGGATGCAAATAGGTGTATTCTGCTACATCTTGCATCAGAATACCACTTTAATCAACAATATAGAGAACTCATGTTTATTTTCTTGGTATGATATTCCAAATTGTTACTTTAGTGTTAGTTACTCAAATTGGAAAATCCTTGTTTAATTTACAATTTTACCTCCTTCCTTCTATAGCAGGGGTCGCCAAACTTTTTTCACAGTGGGCCAGATAACTGAGAGAATGACGAGCTCGGGTAACATAACCATTTTGTTCAATACAATATAGTGAATACACAAAAAATAACGACAACCAACATATTTATTTAGCAATACACAAAATACACGAAAAATAAAGACAACAAGCATAAATATTTATCAAAATTTTATCAAAGAAAGCGTCGTTAGCATTAAGAGAGCATTATCACACTTAGTGCGCAGATATCCGACTCTCACAAACTAAGCAGCAAAAATGTTTAGTGAGATTTGTGAAACTGGCATTTAGCTTTTAAGGGACCATCAATAATTGCTTTGTAATTGCTGCACCCAATCAAGAGAATTGCCTTCAAATGTTCATCTGGGGTACAGTGCAGCGACGGGCCGGATGAACTCGGCTCGCGGGCCAGATCTGTCCTGGATCTGTAGTTTGCAGACCCATGTTCTAGAGGATGGCCAGTCGAGGGGATATTATATTGCTCAATTTGTCATTTCAATCTTACTTTAGCTCAAATTATTTAAGATTCTATTTGGGACCTCAAAGTGGGGCAAATGCTTGAGGCGTTGATGTTTAATTCTAACACAAATGAATAACCCTGTATGGTTAAGTTAGGATTCTATAAGTTTTATTTTAATAAAACGCAAGTAATATACTGTTCTCAAATGGAATTAAGCTATAGATAGGTAAAACATTGAGCAATAGAGAATATTTCCCCATCAGAAAACATGCAATAGATTGTAAGAAGGATGTATCTTTAAATGATTTCCTGTATTAAAACTTGCTAAAAGTACATCCACACTCCGCATTAAAGAATCTCTGTGTATTAAATACAACCACCCAAATTTAAATAATGTCGCGTCATCTTTTCCGTTATTTAAAACTTAACAACCAACCAAAGTGTATTCAATCTTAAATTTCCTGCCAGTTTTCACTTCTCATCGTTATTCGACTATGTAAGGTAATGCTCTGTTTGTTTAATTATTTTTACTATATTGTATATTCTTTTCACTCTGATTCCTCGCCCTCTCCCCCACACACATTTTATTCTTAAGTTCTGTACCGTTACGTTTACTTTGTTTGCATTTGATTATTATAATTTTGTTTCAAATATTTTCTACTGTTAATATCTCACTAGTTGTTTTGTTCATTTGGTATTCATTAACATAATGTTCATTTTAGTATTTTACCGCCTTTTGCGTCAATTTTTATTTATATTTTACTTGTGCTATAGAATAAATTTAACTTTAGATTTAAAATTCGTTTTATAGTTCCAAAAGATGGGTTTAGAAATAACCCAAAAGTAGAGAATAAAGAAAGGACCTACCTTCTTCGTTTAGTCCATCTTACTTAATATTAAACTCAAGCATTGTCAAAGAAATCATGGCGAATAAATATATATAATATATATATATATATATATATATATATATATATATATATGTATGTATAATGGAAGATATTACATTACCGTTATGCATATCAGTGGAAGATAATGGTAAACCACAATATTTGAATCAAGATTTTATTTCTAACTATCGGACTAGTTTCGGCAAGATGCCATTTTCAACTAATAATGAAGAAGCTAGGCAAGGAGCACAGTATATATAAGGTAAGTGTAGGAGCATCGTCCCGCTCCCGTTCTATCCGAGTTGAGATACGTCCCGTGTCTCAACTCGGAGAGAACGGGAGAGGGACCATACTCCTACACCTACCGCAAAAACATCCGGGCCCAGCACCGCGGGTCAAGTTCGTAACCACAGCCCCTCGCCACTCGTCTCTAATAAAAGCCGAGTGTATATTGAATTCCACCACAATTACGAAATTGGAGACGCGTTTCTCTCAAGCTCGAAGGCCAGCTGGAGCAGAGTTAAGACTTCATGAGAAAAACCGTTGGAGTAAGAACCCTCCTGCGGCCCGTCCACAAGCTCCCCCTCCCCTACCCCTACCCCAGTGGGGTGACGAGGTATAAATACCAAGCAATTTGGAAAAAGGTGGTAGAATACGTGAGTTGCCAGGGTACGAAGTCCCCGGCAATAGAGGCCGGGCTATCAAGAGTGGAACTAAGGGAACTAAGAAGAACCTCATCCTCGAGCTAGTTCCTCGTTTTTTAACCGAACTTTAAGTTAATTGTTCAAGTTCAACTTACTCTCGTCAGAGAGACTCCTCCTATCCTGGTGGATCCTAAAGCCCAAAGATAGTCCTCACCCTTGAGGAATTACGTAACAAAGAAGAAAAAGCTTCCCTTCGAGCACGTTACCCGCTGGTCCCACCAAACTCTAATTTAACTTGGTTTAGGAAGCAAGTTCAACTTATTCTCGTCAGAGAACACCCCCCTTATCCTGGTGTAGCATAAAGCACCTTGATAGTCCTCGACCTTGAGGACTTCCGAAACGAAGAGAAAAATGCTCCTCCTCGAGCCAGTTACCCGGTGGTCACACCAAACTCTAAGTTAACTTGGTTTAAGTACCAAGTTCACTCACTCTCGCCAGAGAAACCCCGCCTATCCTGGTGCCTCCTAAAGCACCGTAATAGTTCTCGCACTTGAAGAAGAAGACCCCCCCATCCCTTGAATACCGTGTGGACCTTATCTGCTACCCTCGCCAAAGTACCTTGTGACTGCCACGTCATCCACTCCACCTCCAACAATCTGTTCGAGCACGCGTCAAAGGACCCACCAGATTCCTGTGGTGTCCTGGCTCATTGAGTTCAAGGTTAAACTCAAACCCGCTGCCAGAGCAACCGAGGTATGTATACTCTAGTAGAGACAATTAGCATATTTCTTTTATATTGAAGTGAGCATCGAAAAGCCAATATTAGAGGGTTAAGTTAATTGAAATCTTTATTGTATATTTTAAATTCGTAGTATTTCTGTGGTTCATGTTTTTTTTTGTGTATTAAATTATAAAATTTAAAATATATGTTTAATTTGGGATAATTCCTATGTGTTTCTCTATATATTCACGTGTTGAAGCAGCTTTTTCTTAAAAACAACAAAATTGGTACTCTTAGACAAAACCATATTTCAAAAAAGAAGTATATCACGACAAAAAGGTATACTTCGACAAAAGTATTACTCGACCACAATGTATTTTACGACAGTAAGACACATCCTAAACAAAATGAAACAGCAGGAAACAATCCCGAAAAATATATACTCGAGTAAATCTGGCGTAAGTGACAAACAAAACAAAATGAAATGGAACCAGAAACAATCTGGAGAGTTGCTAATACCCAAAATGCATTGTATTGTCCTTCAGATAAATTGAAACCATCAACTCTGATGATGATGGTGGATTCGGCAATTCTCATTTCAATATAATTGTTCCATTTATAAATGATTTTTGCGTGGTTAAAATCAATTATATGGTCGTGCGTTTGCATATGCGTAAAGAGACTTGAATAATTCATACACCTTCTGATATCAGCTAAATGTTCTTTCATCCTCTTATTAAAATGGCCTGACTCTCCGATGTATGTCAATTTGCAATTATAGCATGATATACTGTAAACTCTAGCATCGAAATTGATTGGACACAGTCAAGTCAAGGATTTTCGAACGGTATTGGAATATTTAAATGTAATATTTATTTTATTTCCGTTCGCATTCCAACCGCATTACCAGTCACGCCTAGAAGCTAACATCACTTATAAGGGCACTTTCCTATACGGTGATAGATGGCACTTCACTTCTCTTAAAGAACCCGGCTACCCTCTCTTACCATTCCATCTGGGAGGCTACCATGGAAAAAAATATACCCCGACCACTCCTTGAAAAATGGAACTGTTAGCCCGCACATCCGAAGTCTCCCATCTTGCGCCCGATGACCTATTGCTATGATTCCGTGGTACTCTGGGTAACAATGTGAATCATGAATTTCTTCGAGAATCCTATGTGCGATGGCTCCCCCCTCCCTCACACACATTACAGAGGCCTTCGATATTCTGGCCTATTATACCCGTCTTAACCAACTTGCGACCGCAGCCACTCCTGCCCTCAATCGTAGTTCGCAGGCCCAAGTAACAGCCATTGTCAAGCCTCCCCTCTCAGACTTTAAGTCAAAAATGAAAGCAGGGCTTGCCTCTATAATAGAGGAATTGGCGAACTTCTCCCTCCGAAAAGCACCCTTACAACACTTTATGGACCCAGCAAGAAGACGATCCCAATCGCGGTGGCACAGCTCTTCTGCCCGCCCTCGCACTGACTACAACTACTCTCGAAACTCTCCGACACTTGAAAACGGTATTTGTTGGTATCACAGGAATTTCAGTTAAATGTCATGTCACTGTATTCCTGGGTTCCAATAGGCACCCAAGAATTTTGGATTTTCCCAGGTAGCAGTGATGGATAAGGTTGCGACATTGTGTGCTCCCCACCATAGTTTATACGAAACTGATAGCAAAATGGGTAAGAGGTTTTTATTTGAAACTGATTCTATAATTAGATTTCTACCCACTACCCTATTGCAAAAACAGAGAGAGGACTAATCGCATATTTCCATGACCAAAGCTTCTGGCCCCCTTATTTGCACTTTTGGCAAACAAAATTTAAACCTTTCATTATGACTTAGGCGCAATTTATTGTGGATTCTTTTTTCTTTGTGATGTGCAATGTGCTATATTAGGTACCGACTTCCCTACACACTATAATCTTTCAGTTAATTTAAGTAAATCTCCCTTAGCGAATCTATTCGTGGTGCGGAATTAAAACATAATACATTTAATAAGAAATTGACCGCAATTCATCTTTCAATCAAGCACTTTCAAAATTTACTTGAAACGAAAAGTTACTTTGTACTCACAGATTGTAAGGCCATAATTGGTCCCGCTAAATCCCTCAACACACGACTCTCTCCTAAAGAAGCCCGTTCATTTAAATTTATTTCACAATCTACAAGTAACATTCGTCATATAGAATGGAAGGATAATCCTAGTAATGCCCTCCCTAGACCCCTCATCATTTATTACAACATGCAATCTGCTACACATACAAAAATATTGTCATATCAAATAGCACTCTAGATTCTTCATGCCATGTAATACATTCATCTGTTCCTTCCTCTTTTATTATTGATTATACAGTACTTGCAAGATCCCAATCCGTAGATCTGCAACTTGCTGAACTACAAGACGATGATGGTATCGAACTTAAATTTTACAAAGTAGCACTCTCATCCTCTTCTCACTCTCTCATTTACGATTTATAACAAGTTTTTTTACTGCATTATCTCACTTCGGGATTTCGCAAACTAATCTTTGATTTTCATCGTGATCTTGGCCATTTAGGTAATGGATCCACTCTTAAATCTATCTCAGACCGATTTGTTTGTAGAGGAATGATGAAAGATATTGGATCTTAGGTTTGTAATTGCCTTTCATGTCAGAAGGCCAAAGTGCCACCACACACGAAGCCACTTTACACACAATTTACTCTACCAGAATCTAGGTGCCTCTTAATTTATGTGGATTTAGTCAGTGGTTTTCTTGCAACTCAAGAAGGCTACAAGTACGAGGGAAGATCAATAAGTTTTGCAAATCGGTAGGGCAAAACAGAGAAAGGGGGATGGCTCTTTATGGGGGTGTTAGGACAAGTTAGGACAATTCAGGACCTGCAACCGCACGCTCATGCCTCGTCTATTTAAAAAGCCGTAGCTGATTGCAGATCGTCAGTCACAAAACTTTCAACAATGAAGAAGGTTGAGCACCACGCAGTAATCAAATTTTTGACCAAGGAAGACAAGAATGCAAAAGAGATCCATGGACGCATGGTTGCAGTGTACACCGACACCGCCCCTTCTTATGCAACCATTGCTCGCTGGAATAGGGAGTTCCGCCATGGTCGTGAGTCCCTTGAAGATTACCCCCGTACAGGACGCCCGTCAGACGTGACCAATGAGAACAATGTGGCCAGTGTGGAGAGGACGATCCACGAAAATCGACGGGTAAAGGTCGAAGAAATCGAGCGAGAACTTGGAATATCACATAGAAGTGTTATCAACATCATTCACGACAATTTGGCCATGACCAAGGTCTCTGCCCGTTGGGTCCCTAGAAACCTGACGCCCCATGATCGACTTCAACGTCATCAAAGTTCGGAGGAGCTGCTGCTCCTGTACAACTAAGACCCGGCGGGATTCGAGTCACGCATAGTGACAGGTGATGAAACGTGGGCCCATCACTGGGATCCCCTAGCGACTACATTTTATTCTGCCAGCTCAAGGCTGCACTGCGTTGACGCCGGTTTGGGGACGATGAAGATGTCCAGCTCGCCGTCCAGGAGTGGATTAAACAGCAGTTGGGAGATTTCTGGTTGTCGGGAATTCGAAGCAAAACTTATTGACCACCCCTCGTATCTTCTCACATTTGTATGCTGTTTTTTTTAAAATGGATTGAGGCATATCCATTAAAAGACATGACATCAGGGTCTAATGTTGACGCCCTTTTTACTCATTACATTTTAAGTTTAGGTTCCCCGGTTATAATCATCTCTGATAATTGGCTTTAACTTCATTCAAGATTATTTCAGGAATTACTGAAACTAACTGCCACAAAATACATTTTTATATCGCTGGCGAACGCCTAAAGCAACTCTGTGTTAGAAAGATACGAGTACCATCGTACCCTAAAACGTATCCTGCTATCAAAAAGAGATCCTCATGATTCGCTAAAAATTTACCCTCCAACTCCGCTTGCTACGCATAATAAATGCTGTCAGGAGACAGGGTATTCTTCCTTATAAGTTGTTTTTGGTAGTCCTTTACGACTCCCAGGTGACTTATTTGTCACCATAAACACAATACAACAACATTAGTAATCCATGAACTCACTTGCTCCAATAACTTCCACGCCTATTTTGAAGCAAGATACTTTTATTCCCAAGGAGCTTCATACTTGCACTCATGTTTTAGTAAAAGACACACATATTCGCCCCAGTTTTTTTACACGATACAAGGGCCCATATAAAATCCTAAAAAGTCATAAACCTTTATATTCTCTCTAAGGACCCTCTAGGCTCATGAAGGCACACATTCGCAATATCAAGCCAGTATATTTGGATTCCGCCATAAATTCTACCACAACTTTCCCCCTAGTTCTTTAGTATCAGCCGTTGACACCCCTCCCCTAACAGACGTCTTACATGGAATCTAAGAAACAAGACCATCCGTTTCATACCACCACGCACACGTAAAAATCTACACAATGAGCAAGCAGACTTATTTTGACTTTTTCAATGTATTTATGTTTTGCCCAATCCACGTACATTTTAAATGGTATGATGATTTGATGGGTGACACGAATAATTGCCACGACAAACGACTGTTAGATTGATTTCACATTCTCTCATTATACGTATCTTTACAAGACAGAAATTCCACTCGAAAAATTCATTTTTATCCTTCGATTCGCACACTGATTTGGTGCGCACAGCTGGACAAAAAAAATGACCTTTTGACAACTGAAATTCAAAATGTATCATTTGTATATTCAATTTTATCATGTAAATACTGACTTAATGATTATTACGCACTCTATACCAATTTAACAGAAATATTCTCTATAAATATTTTTAAATATCATTTTACTTTAATAATATTTGATATATTCAAATAGAGCATGATGGTGGACAAAATGACGTCGTATTTAGAGTCAAACCTGCTACTGAGGAGTTCCCAGCACGGCTTCCGAAGGCAACGGTCATGCCTGACAAACCTTGTGGAATTCTTCCACTTCGTGTTCAGTGAGCACGATCAGAACAAGGCGGTGGATGTGGTCTACCTAGACTTTCAGAAAGCCTGTGATAAGGTACCATACCGCCGCCTTCTCCGGAAAGAGAGTCAGCTGGATCGAGAACTGGCTAAGTGGCAGACGGCAACGGGTGGTGGTGAATGGACAGGCTTCTGAGTTGGTGCCCGTTACTAGCGGGGTTCCTCAATGTTCTGTCCTAGGACCACTACTATTCATCATCTACGTCAACGACATGGACGGTGACATGGTTGCCAAGATTTCCAAATTTGCCGACGATACCAAGCTTGGTATGAACGTTGCAGAGGGTGGAAATACTGCCCGCCTGCAGGAAGTTCTTGGGAAGATTGGAGAGTGGTCGGACACGTGGAAAATGCCTTTTAACGTGAACAAATGCAAAGTGATGCATATCGGCCACAGAAACCCCCAATCTCAATATATCCTTAAGGGCACTGCTATTGAATCCACCGACACTGAGAAGGACTTAGGTGTAACAATCACTAGTGACCTCAAGTTCTCGAAACAGTGCATTGAGGCAGAGAAGAAAGCCCAAAGGATGTTAGGCTACATTGAGCGCCAGTTTGGATACCGTAACAAGGAGATAGTACTTTGTCTGTACAACTCCCTCGTTCGGCCGCACCTGGAGTATGCCGTACAATTTTGGAGTCCTTCGTTTCGAAAGGATATCGCAAGGTTGGAACGCGTACAAGCCAGGGCAACCAAGCTGATTCCCTCTATCCGACATAAAAGTAATGAGGATAGACTAAGAGAATTAAATCTGTTCTCACTGGAAACTCGTAGACTGCGTGGTCAGCTCATCAAAGTTTTCAAAATACTTCGAGGGTTCGACAATGTTGACTACCGGGATATTTTCACACTGAGTGAGAACAGAACGCGCAATCACGGCTTCAAACTTGAACTGAAACTTTACAACTGCAATCTGTGTGGAAATTTTTTCACCTACAGTATTTGCGGTAAGTGGAACGCACTTCCAGTGGAAGTTGTTAAGAGTGAATCTGTTGACCAGTTCAAGTCAAGACTAGACAAGGTCTTGAAAAGTGACCGTTCAGGGACGCAAAACAATTGAGCAGCCATGGGCCTGCTTGATTGCTAGTCCAAAGGTACCCTCTTTAAATGGACCGTGAGGTCTCCTAGGGTACTTCCTCTCCTTGTTACTCCTTGTTACCATTAATGTCATTTTGTACACGTGTATCATTTTAACTAGCAAATTATTGTAGATCTTACTTTATACTTTTATTTTTCTATTGACCATGCCATTGAACTTCATTATTGTATTTCACCTAAGTGATTATATTCGACTGAATTATATAATTGTTTTGATGCGAATATTCTTAATTATTTGTATTTTCATCTTATTTTATAATTTCTGTTTTATGTGTAGCACACAAATGTAACTACATTTGATAATTCAGAAGGTCTGGGTGTTCGTGGTAGTGATCCATGCACACAAAAGTTGTGCGAACTCATGTACTCGTTCTTGCTTACACTTAATTATCGCCTAGAGACTATGTGAGCTTCATTCATCTCCCCTTACCCTCCGTCGCCACAAGACCTCTATAACTACTTGTACATGGTAAGCCATCGTATTCCCATGCCTTCCCTTTCTCATCATAGTTTAGGGTGTTTACGCAGTCGACCCGCTTCGAGGCTACCATTTTTGGCCTAAACTTCTGTAACTTACCAGCCTAACTTGCTTAGGGGAAGCGACTCATCCCCACCTTGTGCCCCACTTCCCTTTTCTCCCTTCAAACTGAAGGATATAAATGGGGCCGTGAGGCCTTTTAATTTATTCTGTTGCGAGGATTCTGCCTTGATTGTTCTGCTGAATAGGTTTCCGTCACTTACCTTTGACGTTGTTAATTTTTGGAGACCCGTACTGGATTCCTTCGTGTAGTGAGGATCTTTTGCCATTGATTCCTGCCAGCGTTGTCGCTGCCACTCTGTCGGGTGAATCAAATTGTGCTCTCCCAGTTAGGTTTGCAAGCATTTCCTTTGGGAAGCCGTTCACACTGGGTACTTGAAAGCTCTCCCCTAGTCACCTCGCGACCTCCTCTTTAGGGAATTCTGTCATCTCGAATTCCTTCTCTTGGATCCTTGGGCATTCGAGTCATCCTTTCCTGTGGTATCGACGCCTTTCGCCCCGACTTCTCCTCGCCGAAAACCGTCATCGCATTCACCCCTGTGGACTTGGGTGGAATTCACTCATCGTCACTGAGCCTCTTTTGCCTGGGTTTCCAACGTGAGTTATTGCATCACTGCTCTGGTATCAGGTATTTTGGAGTATTTATTTCTTCTTACGTCCATTTTAAATTAATTAAGTTTTATTCATGTAACTTTGGGCTTTCGGGTAAGGGACGTAAGACAGGGAGGTTATTCCAGGAACACCTGTCACTAGAGTAACGTATCCTATTTCATCTTCAACGGCACGTGTCGTTTCGGCTTTAAGCAAATTATTCATAGTACCCAATTTTGTATGCGCGAATATCTATTTTAGTTAGAACGACTTGTAGTCGTTAGATGGTAATAAGCATTTGTGACTTTACTTATTATTTGATGTACCCCCGTATAATTTGTTAGCAGTCAATTTATTTCATTTTGATTTTGATGTAAATAATACTGTTAATACTTTTATGTGTGTATTTATTCAACTCCTTGCGGATACCTCGTAATTTAGCACCGTCCTGATAAATTCTGGTGAATTTCTGGTAGGCCTTCAGATCCCTGGTCTTCTATAAATTTTTTGTGTGTGTTGAATTTGTGCCATTTGAACCGGATTCTGCGATAGCTCTCACACAAATATTTATTGACCCTTGACTTGTAACACCAATAATTCTGCTTTCCAACTTCGTCCTCTTTCTCTCTTGACTTCTGGGTTAAATTACTTTGATACACAACCTATCTCTCTCTCTATCTACATACACGCACACACATAGAAAGAAGAAGCATTATGCCCATGGGATTAGATCAGCATTACAAGGGGTTCGATCACATCACTTCGTTTAACATTTATTCCCTACACTGAAAAATGGATCTAGGCTCAACGACTCAGCCTTTGATCTTATAAAAACAAAACTTCAACTTGAGAAATAAACTAATATTTTCATTAAGTTGTTTATAAAAATCCAAGTACGAAATATTTGGTCGACACCCACAAGAAAGAACAAACAGACCCCTAGCGAGAGGGGTCTGTTCTTTATTGTGGGTATCGACCAAATATTTCGTACTTGGATTTTTATAAACAACTTAATGAAAATATTAGTTTATTTATTATTTAGTTAGTTTATTATATCATTGCGCAGTTGACCATAAGCTCGTTCTTACCAGCCATTTCCTGAGATCATAATGTGATTACAAGAAGCAATATTATTTATTAATACCATATCTAGTTACTTTATTTGTGGGGTGTAGATATTATTTTATATTTACTTTGCCCGTAATTAGAATATTACTAATTCTTAATTGTAAATGGTGAATCTTAACGTAAATCAAATTAAGTGCTATTTATAAATCAAGTAATGAACATGTTAATCCCAAAAGCAGGCATAGCATTTCCCTCCTAATTTCATCACTTCATTCTCACGGAGGGCCCCCACCGGTTGCTGAGATGCCAAGATGCCTTTCCGAAAATGTTAAAGGTTATCAAGAATAGCATATAAACTCTGATGATATCCCGTTTTATGCCATCGAAAGCATCGTTTACTTAGCTGTCCCATTTTAAAACTAAATTTGGGTGGCGTTTATTGGCATTTCAATCATTTTGCGAGGTAAATCAAGGTTATGGCGGCTTGTTGAATATATTTCCGTAAGTAATTCACCAAATCCATGAATATCAGCAACTTTTATAGCGTTTTGGGGACAGGATAATCTTTAATAGCAAAATTTCCAACATCTTGAACAGCTCTTTTCAACATTAGTATCACACGGATTACAGATAAACTTTACAAAATGTATCTTTTCGGTAGACGCGGTCGATTTTCTTGGCTATCGAGTTGAGTCACAAGGCATATCTCCCTAATAGGATAAAGTCACTGCTATTAAAGATTATCTTGTCCCCAAAACGCTATAAAAGTTGCTGATATTCATGGATTTTGGGAATTACTTACGGAAATATATTCAACAAGCCGCCATAACCTTGATTTACCTCGCAAAATGATTGAAATGCCAATAAACGCCGCCCAAATTCAGTTTTAAAATGGGACAGCCAAGTAAACGATGCTTTCAATGGCATAAAACGGGATATCATTAATGCCACCATTTCGGCACATCCAAAGCGAGACTGCCCTTTACGTCTCACTACTGACGCCTCTAATCTTGGCTTCGGTGCCATTCTTCAAGAATATTATGGAAATAAGTGGGAGGTCTGGTCTTCTTAGGCAAACCTATTCGTGGCCCTGAATTAAAACCTAGTACATTCACTAAGTAATTGACTGCAATTTATCTCTCAATCAAGCACTTTCAACATTTACCTAAGGGGAAAGGTTCTTCGTACTCAAAGATTGTAAGGCCATAATTGGTGCCTCTAAATCCCTCAACACCGACACTTTCCTAAGGAAGACCGTTTATTCGAATTCATTTTACAATCCACAAGTAACATTGGTAATATTGCAGGGAAGGATAATCCTAGTGATGCCCTCTCTAGAGCCCTCATCATCGATAGCAAAATGCAATCTGCTACACATACACAAAAATTGTCATATGAAAATAACATTCTAGCTCTTTTATGACATGAAATGCATTCTTCTCTTCCTTCCTCTTATATTATTGATTATACAGCACTTACAAGATCCCTATCAACAGGTCTGCAGCTTGCTAAACTACAAAAAGATGATAGTATCTAACTTAAATTTCACAAAGTAGCGCTGAGCACGAAATTTACTCCGTTTTGCTCGATCAGGTCAGTTCAGCACACTTCCTCTTTCATCATATTCATAAAAATGATATTTTTTCAATACTTGCTAAGTCTTTTTGCAGTTGCACATTATAATTATAATTATCTATTAGTACCTATTTAAACTAATGTTTGTTTTTATATTTCAGATTTTGAAAGTAAGGAATTGGAATACCTTTACAACTTAACAAATCAATCAAGTAATATGTTCTGAAGCACTATAAAGTTCATGAGCAAACAATCTCAGGATTCATTTTGCTACCCATCTGGGAATTTTACACTTCCACATCAACGAGGAAATATGACGGACTTCGTGAAAAGAGCTTACTTAGTTATTTTGGAATAAAACTGGAGGATCAAGATAAATCATGGGTTGCACATAAAACCCGCACTGTATGCATTAAAAGACTGCGACATTGGACAAAGGATTCGGAGTCAAAAATACCTTTAGGAGTTCCGATGGTAAGTTGATGATTTCATAAAACTAAGTAACTTAGTCATTTGTGCACTGTAATTTATCTAAGTTTAATTGTAACTTAGGTGCATGAACAACTTTTGATCAAATTCGCTTTTGTTAATGGTTCACAATTTTTTTCCCATTTCGGTTAGTTGTCGCGAAAGCCTACTGACCATAAGACGGATTGCTACTTCTGCTTTATCATGATTTATGGTTTCACTTAAAAAGATAAACATTGTATCGAGTAAACCAATTTCGACACCACAATACGACCTGTGCTACATTCAAATGAAATTCCCATTCCCAAATTTAATAGTCTCAGGAATTAATTGAAACTTTTTCCGAAAATATTGTTATGAAGAGTCAGACACTGAATTCGACCTCAGCGTAGTCGTAAGTGAAAGTAATCAGCAAAAGTTAAATGATCTTGTAAGGGATCTAAACTTACAAAAATTCTGCGGAAATTTAAGCTTTAAGACAGAAAAACATGCTTAGTTCAAACACATAGATTTAATTTTCCAGAAACAGAGAAAAAGAACTTCTTAAATATTTTAGGATAGAGCATACTTTAGTATATTGCTGCGACATACAAGATTTGTTGAAGAAGATAGGGGTTCAGTCTTACAATGCAAGTGTTGGGCTTTGTTTTTAAACTGTTCCAAAAGAAGTATTAAGTGTGTGTTGGTGCATAATGGCAATCTATACTGCTTGATACCAATTGAGTGCTCAACAACATTAAAAGAAAAATATGAGCATATATAAACTGTTTTAAAACTTATCAAATATAGGAAGCACGAGTGGATAATATGTGTTGACTTAAAAATGGTCAGTTTTCTGCTAGGGCAACAAGCAGGGTAAACTAAATATCTCTGCTTCCTTGGCTTATGGGAAAGCAGAGCTAAGGAAGAACATTATTCTAAACAAATATACCAGCACGAACATCAATTACTGTCGGAGAAAAAAATTTAATTAATCCACCTTTAGTGTGCAGAGATTCAATCATATTTCCTCCTCTGCATATCAAACTAGGTCTCATGAAACAATGTCTAAAGGTTTAAGATACAAACGGCGAGTGTTTCCAACACATAATTTCAAAATTCACAAGTTTAATAAATTATGAAAAAATCAAACCTCGAATTTTAGACGGTCCACAAATAAGAACATTAATTTATGACAGCAGCTTTCCTAATGTCATGAATGAACGCGAAAGAAATGCCTGGTTCTCATTCGTGGACTTGAAAAAAGGTTTTAGGAAATTGTAGGGCAGATAACTACGAAGAAGGCGTAAGGAAACATTTAAGGCACTACAAAGAGCTAGATTGCAATATAGGCATAAAAATGCATTCTTTGAAGAGTCATCTTGACCAATTTCCAAGTAATTTAGATGCTGTAAGTGACGAGCAAGGGGAGAGATTCCACCAACGTATTAAGATTATGGAGGAATGTTATCAAGGACGCTGGGATTGCCACATGGTGGCTGATTATTTTTGATGCTTGAAAAGAGACCTGCCATCAACAACCAAATACTGTAGAAAGTCCTATAAAAGAAATGTTTGCCTCAGTGAAAGCCTCAAATCTCTTTGTTTTGTTTGATTTTAAGTCAGTTCTATCGTTATAATGTAATTTTACAATAATATGGACTGCATGTATTGATGAAAATTGGAAATAAATGTTAACGCATGACTTCATATTTTGTTCTAATTTAAAAAAAAACTAAAAAATGGCGCATGGGCTGTTTATAAGAATCAGGACCAGATAGAACCAAACCCGAGGTGAAATTAATTTTCAGCGCACAAACTTACTTAAAATCATGTGTCAGGTACCCTTCGTTTCCGGTATTTAATCCTGTCTCTGATAATATTTCTCTATTCTATCTTCTTTCGTTGTACATGGGCGGTGCACACTCTGTTTTCTCTTATATATACAACCTCTCTAGTGTAATACGTTATTCCTTGAGAATGAACTGAACAAGTTAGAAAGTACTTGGAATCCGCCTTTCATTATCCTGTAGGATTTTGGCATATATATATATATATATATATATATATATATATATATATATATATATATATATATATTAGGGCGGTACTTATTTTAAAATATTCATTTTCACTGGTCTGACCCTGCCAAAGTGTTCCTTTCTGTTGAAAAACTTCCAGTGCAAAGTTTTATTGATATGAATTAATATTTAGAGGTGGCTCAATGGATCCGATGTTCCCTAAGATGAGCTATAGAATGCAGTCATTTCACTAGATTGGTTTCTTCCAAACATTTGAAGATATTATCTGGAAAACGCAAGTTCTTGAAAAGAAGTCTTGATTTCTTTGTCGTAAAGTCGACTATAGTCTTCTCTTGAATTCGTTTCACGTGATAGCTGCAGGTTTCAGCTGCTTTTCCTACCCTTCTTTCTCTTTCATAGCTATAACTATCCTATTCTTGGTGGTATTATCCAAATCACCATCAATTAAACAATACCAAAGCACCCAACTCATAGAAAATTACCACAGTTGGCCTGCCATCTTCTTCGGGGGAGCGTGGTATATGTCGGTGTTAATTTTGCGATACATCTGACATTCGTTCAGCAACTTTAGGTCATTTCTCGGGACATTCACAGCAACGCTGGTTGTTATCCATGCTTCAACTTAAATGCGCGAAAAGTAGATTCGAGCGAAAAATTCAGACTTTCAAGGTGTAGATTACTTTTAGCATCCATCAGGCTTGGTGCATGGCTCCTGGAGCGGCAAGTGGATGACTCGAGGATAGAAAGCTCTAAGCAAGAGGATAGCCAGGTCCAGGAGCTCTCTGTAGTCATCTCTGAGCTCAGTGACTTTACGGTCGTCTCAAAGATCTGCACCATATTATCTTTGAATTCAACCACAGCGTTAGCCGTGCAATCATCAGTTGACGAGTCTTCATATGTGGTATTGTTAATATATTGCCATCTTGTTTTGAAGCGAAAGAACAAGACAACATCAGGAGCAGATTAAGTCCCTATGGCTTTAGAAAGGGTTGCTCCGGCAATCAGCTCCAAAACATGATGGTGACAACCAATGTGCAGAAGTTCACGACCAAGAAGCTGCTCCAAAGGAATGAACGTACCTCTGTGCCGACCAACATTAGAGCTGGTTGTTTCTAAGCACATCCTCCGGACATTTCCTCTAAATCTCAGTCTTTCAGAACAGAAAAGATGGCCTTAGTTTGCACTTCTCCTCTCCCCGATGGCAACTTTGGGACTGTAAGAACCTGTGATTGTCCATTACCTGTGAGTAGAACAGGCAATCTGTCCACAGTTTCAGTGCCAATTAGATCTGAAATAAGCTCCCCATCCCAGTACAAAATGAGTGGGAACTGTTGGTCGAACATATCTTAGATTTTATTTGAGATAGATTTACGATGATGATGTCGTTGCCGCCTGATGCTGGATCGGTTGAGGGCTAGTGGCTGGATTTCTTGTCCCAAACTGCGGACAATTTAACCAACTGTTATCACAACAGCTCTGTCTTCCACCTTATTACGGTCTAAATTTGCCAAAAGGTCTGGTGATAGCACTTGTTGGCACCCTCGTTAAAAAGGTCTTGGTGATGTCCAGCTGGTACTTGGCCTGGCAACTTGATATTCATCCTTTTCTGTAGTACTGTCACTTATGCTGCTTTCTACTACTGCTAGAAACTGCAGAAAGTGGACATCCTCTGTAGCTTCTTGCCGCTTCCTACTTTGCTCTTCTCCTTCTGCTTTTCTCTCTTCTTTCTTCTTCAAGCTCACATCTACTGATACCATCGCTCCCCAACGTCTAGGTTTGTGCTGAGCAATCAGAAATTGCCGCTTTTCATCGATTTGCAATCATTTCCAACGCAATGGCGTGGGCAGTATCAAGTAAATCTTAAACCATCGTTTCGAAAGCTGCTTGCTTACCATTTTGAGTTTGTATGGTGTCTACGGTGGTAAAACATCTAACATCGTGTATTTAAAAATATTGATATCAATTTGAAATCTAATAACTTTACAGTTATAGAAAGGCCATTCACTGGAAGTGAAAAGGCGTTTTGAAGAAGACGAGTTCAAGGAACGTCTTGTTTTCAGTGAAGAGGCCACACTTCATACGAATGGCAAAGTCAATAAGCATAATGTTCGCATTTGGGGCGAATAAAATCCCCATGCCACAGTTGAGCACGTGAGGGACTCACCGAAAGTGAATGTGTTCTGTGCCATCTCCAAGAACCATCTTCATGGCCCGTTTTTCTTTGAGGGAAATTTAACCGGCCATGTTTATCCGCAAATGCTTCAGAACTGACTAATGGATGAGATCATAGCAAATGAACAAAAAGACTTCATTTTTCGACAGGACAGGGCTCCACCTCATTGGAAGCTAAATGTGTGGGCTTATTTCAATTACTATCTGCGAGGGAGATGGATCAGGCGTGCTGGTGATAAAGTCAATTTGCTGTAGAAATGGCCACTACGTTCACCTAACTTGTCAGGTCAGGTGAACGTGGCGGCTATGTGAAGGGTGGTCTATGCCCCCCCCCCTCTTCCTGCAAACCTAGAGGAACTCAATCACAGAATCACTATCGCACTGGAGACTGTTACCAAAGACATGCTGCAGCGTGTTTGGGACGAGCTGGACTATCGACTTGACGTGTGCCGTTTCTCAGACGGTGCGCATGTGAAACATTTTGTGAAATAGTTCATGGAATCTACATAGCTTTGATTTTCTCATTCAAATTTAAAGGAATAAATCTTATTTTGCTTAACATTAAGCCTGTTTAGTTTCATTTGCCTTCCTTGCCTATGTAGTTTCTGTTATATTTATATCTCAAATTATATCGATCTTTTTAAAATCCAGGTATAATAATAATAATAATAATAATAATAATAACCCTTTTGAGTTAAGATTTGACTTCGTGCGTTTTTCTTGATACCTTTCCATATCTCAAACAGTCCAGTTACTTTTTTATACAATCTTCCTTATAACAAATGAGAATCAATGCCCAATCACAAAACTCTGCCACCTTTTCAACAGTCTTAGTAACAGAAACATGGACAGTTTCACTTAGCTTCCTATGATTATAAAGTAAGAAACCAAAAACCTGTTTGTTGGAGGGCAGTTTCAAACCCTTAATGTCCTCATCATAATTCTAAACGAGATAGCCACTTGAACGTATTTCACGAGCCATCAGTAATATCTAATAGTTTTTAACATTGATAGTTGTGGGAGGAAAAATATTTGGTTATTTAAAGACACAGGAGAGTGATAAATTTATGAATAAATTTCATTGTGAAGAAAGAGAAATACAGTAGTTTCTCTATTTTAAGTTATCTACGCACCGGAGCTATGCACACCTCTCACACGGGCAAAACTCAGACTGAGAGGCAGTGTTGCCAGATCGCACAGTTGACCTATGTATAGAACTCCCTGAAAATATCTGTAGATTAAGAAAAAAATAATTGGATCTCATTTTAACCACTTCTTAGAAGAACCCCGAAATCCTTAGATTAACAGATATATCTGTAAACCTGTCATAACTGCTGATAGGTTCAAGCTGTATCACAAGGCTTTAGAGAAACTTCGGATTCATTGAAACACCTTTAAATGTATAAATATATTCCAATGAATTTTTTTACATGATGCGTTTTAATCAAACGGAACACTTTGGTTTGATCAGACGGTGAAAATGATTTTTTTTTTTAAATAAAGAACAATCTCATATAGAAAGGGGCAACCCCAAAACACGCGCCCCAATTTCGATAGGCCTCATTTCTTAATTTTCTGCAAAGATTGAATGAAACTTTGGTGACAACTAGTTTATTTTGCTTAAAAAAATTATGTCAAAACATGAGGGTCTTTGGACTTTTCTTCTTTATTCTAGAGCACGTGTTCGAGATGACCTCCACTTAGCTCTGTGCATTACTTGAGACGCAGTACAAGGTTGTCCATAACGTCCTTACAAACCGACCAACTAATGGCACTGATCTCCTCTATGATGGCTTCTTTGAAATCAATGATGGTCCTGGGTCTTCCTGCGTACACTCTGTCTTTAAGATAGCCCCGGAGAAAGAAATCTGGGAGGCTAAGGTCTGGGCTGTTAGGTGCCCCCTCAAAATCTGTCTTGAGACTGATCACATGGCCACCAAATATCTCTTTGAGCCAATCTCGGGAGAGGTTGGAGGTGCGAGAGCTTGTTGCATCTTGTTGGAACCAGGACTTCCACATAGGCAACGGTAACAGGGTCTGCAGCTCCTTCTTGAAGGTTTTGAGGAACTCAACATTTTTCTTTTTGGTGACTGTCACTCTCGCGCCAGATTCATCAAAGAAGAATACTTCGATAATGTAGCTGGCTTAGATTACAGTCCATAACGTGCACTTAGGGAAGTGTAGGGGCTTAGGGGCTACCTAATTTAGTCTGTAGGTCCCCTAAAAGACATTTATCTTCAAGTTTACCTATCCTTTAAAATGGAAGTGAGCTTCATATGAGGTCGAAAGGAGGTTAAGGAAAGTTGGGGTCTCTTGAATCTTTCCAGTATCTTGACTGCCATAGCATTTCTCTGCTCATTTTCTGAGGCTGTAAGGGTCCGCTTATTCTGTATTTTGTAAGGGTAGGCCTTTACATCCATTACTAGCAGTTTCTGCAAGTCTCACGGGATACACCGAGGGACTGACTTCGCTTGCGCACAGAGCGTTTTGGAATCTGATGAACTGACTCTCTCACGCTCTCGACCAGTTCAGCTGTACGCTTCCTGGGGCGTCCTGAATGGATTGGACAGTTGTTACTGGCTGCATTGAAGTCCTCTACTGTCCCATAGTTCTCGAAGTGGTCCACCCAGTCCTGAATTATGCTCTTGGAGGGGCGTTTTCATCTTCGAACGAAAGTGTCCTGCACTTTCTTGAATGAGCCTGTTTTGTAGTAATGTTTGACGTAGTATATTATTTGCTCAAGCTCCCATTGAGATCAAGTTGTGTTCACAGGCGTTGCTTTTGTCATGTCCTGCAAAGTAATTGTGATTAATGGATGAATGAAGGATATATCACAAAAAGAGTGCGTGCAGGCCCGTTTTAGGGGGTGACCTTGTATATATATATATATATATATATATATATATATATATATATATATATATATATATATATATATATATATGAATGCAATGTTCCGCACGAAAAAATGAAATGGTGTTTCCAAGTAATTTAGAACTTTATTAAGTTTCTTATCAAGGATAACTACAAGAAATAATATTATATTACCTAAACTTACCAGTAAACTTACTAGCCCTGCCAGAGCTGGTTAAGCAGCATCCAACGGTCTTCTTGTTAATGGAGCAGGCAGCCTTCTCAGACTTATTCGTAGCTCCGGACATTCTTCAAATAATTTGCCAATTTTTGATTTGAATAAATTTATTGACCTTGCTACACCGTTTGGTCATCTAGATTGTTCCATTCATCAATAACTCTTTGACTAAAGGAGAGCTTTCTGATATTCAATCTTAATCTATCCTTTAAGATTTTCAGGCCATGACCTCTAGTTCTTCTATCATCACTTATTGTAAAAAAACTTCCTTTCTTAATCCTTCATAACCATGCATTATCTTAAAAATCTCTATTAAATAACTTCTATGTCGTCTCATTTCAAATGTCATAAGATTACAACTTCTTAATCTATTTTCATATGATTCATTTCTTAAATCAGTTATCATTTTAGTAGTTCTTCTTTGCCCTTTTTCTATATTATCTAGGTATTGTTGATTAGTAGGCCTCCACGCCTGTGAACAATATTCCAAAGTAGGTGTGACTAAGCTTTTGTAAAGATTTTTAATATTAAATTTTGACCTGTTGTCAATTGTTCTTTTTATTGTTCCCAGAACAAGATTTGCTTTATAAACAATTTAGGCTATGTGCTCACTTGTTTTAAAGTATTATGTACTATTACACCTAAATCCTTTTCTGTAACAGTATTTTCAATATTTTCTTGTGCTAGGCTATATAAAGCATTTACATTATTAAATCCTACATTTATAGTTTTACACTTTCTAACATGGAAAATCATCTGCCAATCCTCTGACCATTTGAAGTTTTTTTAGGTCTTCCTGAAGCACTCTAATTTCCTTATCATTTGAACTAGTCCCGAAGATCTTTATATCATCAGCAAATTTTAGAATATTTGATTTAATATTTTCGTCAATTAATAATTAATCATTAATAAATACTAGGAATAATATCGGCCCCAATACTGAACCTTGCGGCACACCACTACTTATATTACTCCAAGTCGATTTTTGCCCTTGTATTACAACTCTTTGCCTTCTACAAGTTAGCCATTCACCTATCCACCTCACTATTCCTTCTCCAAAACCATGACTCTTCAATTTGAGTAATAATCTCTGATGAGGCACATTATCAAATGCTTTCACAAAATCCAGGTATATGATATCTACTGGGTACCCTTCATCAACATATTTAGTTTCCTTTTCCAAAAATGTAAGTAGATTTGTCAGACAAGACCTTTTAGGTAAAAAAACATGTTGACTATCTATAATTATATTCCTTTCTAATAGGTGTTTTAACATATCTTTTCTAAGTAATTTATTCAAAAACTTGGCTGACTTGAAATGTTAGACTGACGGGTCTATAAGACGATACTGAATTTTTTGGTGCTTTTGACCCTTTATAGATTGGAGTAATGTTCGCTTCCTTCCAGTCACTTGGTATTTGTCCATGCACATAATTGTGATTAAACCTAATTTCCAATGGCTTTGATATCAAATGTCTAAGCCTCAACTCCCCACCGTTAAGCCAAGTCATGGTGATAACCTTCCTAGTTAACAGTGTCAGGTTAGAAGGAATCCAGACGGAGATTCGAACTACCGACCCAGCGATTGCCAGGCAGGCACGCTAACCACTATACTAGTCTCCCGGCTAGTAGAGTGGTTTTGAACTTTTCCCCAGATTTATTTAATCTTGATCTGATCATGAAAAACCTTATTATAAATTAAATTACCCATTATAACCAACAGTTTTGTCTTCATTTTCCGTATTTTATTCTTATTGAATAATGTATATATATATATATATATATATATATATATATATATATATATATATATATATATATATATATATATATACATACATTTTTGTGCCTTTTCGTATTCTTATTTTATTTGACGAGTTCATTTGACTCTAGCAGCGTTGTTAATGCCTCTTCTTTAAATTTTTGTCTCCTTATCCCAACATGCCCTTAAGTATTTTGGTCCTTTCGTTTGGCATGCAGAGGCGTATGATATTTTGTGTGTATTTACAGAGAATGACGAATGGTATGATTAAAGATGATCAATCTCAGTTTACTCACGTAGATGCTATGTAGATTAGTTTGTCTTTTCAATCGTTGTTTGGAAGATAACTCCGTGGGAAAGTGTTAAATATGCCAGTTTTAGAAAAGAAAAAACCCATATCAACTAGTATATATTTCAACCTTGCACCCAATTAGAGGGGAAGAGAATATACAAATGCATTTCAACATAAAGTTATATAATCTTTATTGTAATGAATCCAGTATTGCGACAAAAAATATGTTCCTAATTGAAGAAAGAAATCTCACTAAGTTAGACTGAATGAACTGAATTTAGATTTCTTAGAAACAAGATGAGGAAAAATGTCATTTATGCTCTTAACATCGTGACAGATTTCGTAAATGTTAGTAATAAAACGTCTTTCATCTAGACACAAATTAAAATCTAGGAAACAATAGATGGAAGTTGGCGCTGCTAAGTTTGAAACAAATAGTGAGATCTTTCTCATACAATTCTCATACAAAATAGGAAACATTTGAAAATACCGATCCAAAATAGTTGTTCGAAACAAACTGGATTGCAAAGCAGTCTCGATCACGACTATTTTATCAAATATAAAAATGATTTATAAAGGAAGAAATTGGTTAGGAGTGTCTCTATATATGTATATATATATATATATATATATATATATATATATATATATATATATATATATATATATATATATATATATAAAAATATATATATATATATATATATATATATACACACTCGCCAATGCTCTCTTTGGATGTATAGTTTATGCAGTCGTCCAAATGAAAATTTTATGTGTTAAAACCTGAAACTGAGTTTCAAAACTTTTATTTGAAAGCAACTATTGTTAGGCTTAACTTCTCATTCCGTGGACCTTATAAGAGTTCATCCTCTTTTAACCTTAAAAACCTCAACGATATTGTTCACAATACATTCTTTTCCATTATAAGGACATGCCATTTCCTTTGTGCAGTGTCTTTCATCTTCTTGGGGTGAAATTTAGGGGCGTTCTCACCTTGCCTCATCTCGCAAAACAGGCAATTTAGAAATTACCAGTGATTATTATGCCATGGAATGCTTCATCCCAAAATTGATGGAGGTTAGCAGCATCAGATAATTTCCTCCTCAAAGAGCGAACAACGTCGGTTTGTCGGGATGACTCAAAGATAAGGTGAAGAAGGAATTAAAATTTCGTCTTTCTGACGTAATCTATATTTCTTATTAGCTACTAAGTTTAATACTTATGAATTTTGGCTTCAGGATGACTAACAGTTTTCAAGCAGTAATATATTTTTTAAACAATACACTAAAGCAAATTTTAATTTCATTCTGCAAATGAAAGCCATGAAATACATCAAAAGCGTCCGGGATGTTTAGTGATATTGAGAGTAGATTTGAAAGAAGTTTGAGAAAGCAAATCTTAAGAATAAATGAAAAAATACTGGTTAAAGGGTCGGTACCTGTAAAGTGGGAACATAGTGATATAATAACAATAAGAGGGTTTTGTGGTGCAGTCCAAGGCCATAGGCCTCTAAAAGGCACCTGGCACCGAGAGAGGATAGGCTTAATAGAACAGGTGCGTCTTTAAGGCACCCTGGGATTGTGACTAGTATATACCTATAAGCACATAATTCCAAATTCAAAAATGAAATATGGAGAAAATCCGAAAATCATTTATTTGTTGGTTTGAAACATATCTCCCAAATATTGTGTGAGTGGTCAAAACATCATCAGGGATCCTTTGAACCTATCTCCCCCAAATTGTGTGAGGGGTCAAAACATCATCAGGGATCCTTTGAATCTATCTCCCCCAAATTGTGCGAGCGGTCAAAACATCATCAGGGATCCTTTGAATCTATCTCCCCCAAATTGTGCGAGCGGTCAAAACATCATCAGGGATCCTTTGAACCATCTCCCCCAAATTGTGTGAGCAGTCAAAACATCCTCAGGGATCCTTTGAACCTATCTCCCCCAAATTGTGTGAGGGGTCAAAACATCATCAGGAATCCTTTGAATCTATCTTCCCCAAATTGTGCAAGCGGTCAAAACATCATCAGGGATCCTTTGAACCTATCTCCCCCAAATTGTGCGAGCGGTCAAAACATCATCAGGGATCCTTTGAACCTATCTCCCCCAAATTGTGTGAGCGGTCAAAACATCATCAGGGATCCTTTGAACCTATCTCCCCAAAATTGTGTGAGCGGTCAAACACATCATCAGGGATCCTTTGAATCTATCTTTCCAAAATTGTGCGAGCGGTCAAAACATCATCAGGGATCCTTTGAACCTATCTCCCCCAAATTGTGTGAGGGGTCAAAACATCATCAGGGATCCTTTGAATGTATCTCCCCAAAATTGTGTGAGCGGTCAAAACATCATCAGGTATCTTTTGAACCTATCTCCCCCAAATTGTGTGAGTGGTCAAAACATCATCAGGGATCCTTTGAATCTATCTCCCCAAAATTGTCTGAGCGGTCAAAACATCATCAGGGATCCTTTGAACCAATCTCCCCATAATTGTGTGAGTGGTCAAAATATCATTAGGAATCCTTTGAATCTATCTCCCCCAAATTGTGTGAGCAGTCAAAACATCATCAGGGATCCTTTGAACCTATCTCCCCCAAATTGTGTGAGTGGTCAAAACATCATCAGGGATCCTTTGAACCTATCTCTCCCAAATTGTGTGAGCGGTCAAAACATCATCAGGGATCCTTTGAATCTATTTTCCCCAAATTGTGTGAGGGTTCAAAACATCATCAGGGATCCTTTGGATCTATCTCCCCCAAATTGTGTGGGCGGTCAAAACACCATCAGGGATCCTTTGAACCTATCTCCCCCAAATTGTGTGAGTGGTCAAAACATCATCAGGGATCCTTTGAATCTATCCCCTCAAAATTGTGTAAGAGGCAAAACATCATCAGGGATCCTTTGAAATTATCACCCCAAAATTGTGTGAGTGGTCAAAAAATTATCAGGTATCCTGTAAATCTATCTCCTCAAAATTGTGTGAGCAGTCAAAACATCATCAGGGATCCTTTGAATCTATCTCCCCCAAATTCGGGAGGGGTCAAAACATCATCAGGGATCCTTTGAAATTATCACCCCAAAATTGTGTGAGTGGTCAAAAAATTATCAGGTATCCTGTGAATCTATCTCTCCAAAATTGTGTGAGTGGTCAAAGCATCATCACGGATCCTTTGAATCTGCATCCCCAAAATTGCGTGAGTGGTCAAAACATCATCAGGGATCATTTGTGTTTGTCGCACCATCTAAGATCTTTTGCAAATTTTACCACTAATGCAGTTTCTTACGCTGATTCTGAATCGGCATTACTTTTTGGGGAGAAATTATTACTTTTAATGTTAGGCTAAGTTAAGCGATCTTATTAAGTTAAAAATAAAATTTCTAACATTAAATTCAAAATAACTTTTGAAAGTAGCACATCAAATCAAGTGAAATTCATTTTATATTACAACTCACTATTTGAATGAAGATGTGAAAACAACCTATACCTCAATAACGCTCATTTTAACCTGGAAGAAACAAGATCCAGATAAGACGATAAAGAAAAATAATGAGTGTGAATATAATACAAAGAGCCCCAACTACTAGCTGAGGAACCCTGACTGTTTTACATTTTCGACCAGATAGTCCATCTTTGCCCCCTATGGAGTGGAGGAAAAGTATGCGTCATTTTTCTTGCGTTCATTTGTTCAGTCACAAAGAGGTTTTATATATTCAGATATTTTGTTATACTTAAATATTAAAATGACAAAAACGAGAGAATCTTTATCAGATAGGTTTTAAAAGAGCCTGGTATAAAACTGGATAGGTTTGAAAAGTAAAGAGCGAGTAGGCGAAAGAGGACCCCTTGTCGTGCTATGGCCTGGGACCTCCCATAGTTCTCCAGCACCTGTCCCGATTCTGCCAAATACAACATATTACCATGCTAGGATTACCCATGACATGCAATGTGCTTTCACTACTATTTAAACCCTATTAAAATGAAATTTTACCCCATAACATTCTCTACATGTATTATTTAATTTTTTTTTTTAAAAAGCTTCGGAATAAAGAGAAATAAAACTAGCTGAGAAAAGATGTTCTTAATATCTTAAACCAAATAATTTCCTCTTCTTTTAACATATTAGAGAGTCAGTCAATTTGAGAGAGATAATTGAAATAAATCACCTCAATAATTGTTGGGCTTAGTGAAGGATGGTTGGGAGCCTGAAGAGGTAAAAATATTGGTTTCATAAATTTTTCATGGATATGCACATGATTATAAAAGTGCATCACTGTCAATTCCTGTTAAAAATATTAGCTTACAACATGGTTAAATAAATTATTCGCATATTGAATAATTTACTGAAACCGTAAGTTTGATACAACTTGATCTATAACCTATTTCCCACAAGGTGGAGTAAGATCACATCAAGGACATTACACCCACCCCGTTTCACCTTTAATTTAGATCTTATCAGTGGAAAAGACAGTCATCATTTATCTATACACCAAAACTGACAATTCATGAGTGACTGTGCACTATGTTGGAAAATTTTCCTTCGCTATATGGGTGACTTACTACTGAGATTTAAAATTGGCTCTACCTTATATGGGTGGATCTCTACTCTTTGGAATGTTGGAAGCTTGGCCATAGAGTATATTGAAAGCTGTGTTTTGAAGGTGAAAAATGGCTCTACCCTATATGGGTGAGAGAATACCAAGATGGAAAATTGTCCCTTTCATGGGAAGGCTGTGTGCTGGGCTGAAAAATTGGCCCTACTCTATATTGTTGGCTGTGTAGCAATGTGGAAATTGCCCCCTTCATGGCCGGTGTCTACCATGGATTAATATTGGGCTTACAATGTTTTTGTAGCTAGCGGCAAAATCTAGCAGTTTCAGACACTCATTTGACAGGTCTGTTTGGTGCTTTTATGCGAAGCCGAGGCCGAAATCCCCAATCAACGACACCCGCCTCTGTCTCGAGCCAAAGGTTTTTGAGCCCTTTTGATTTGCCTTCTTCTCTCTCTCTCTCTTTCTCTCTCTTCCGAATGAGGGCCTCAAGAATCTCCAAGCGATCTCCGTGCGTGCATCGTAGAAGAATACTAAGCTCGGATAGTGGCCGTGGATCTGGGAAGCCCTACACTCCAATTTCCTAATAATAAATGGGGGTAATGGGTAGAGTTGTAGCGTCCCCCCCCCCAGTTATGCTGCTTAAGCCTAATTTAACGAGATGTTATAACACATCGCACCCCACGAGGCCACCCCATAGATGGCCTCGTGGTTCATTGGGGATAAGAAGGGGGAGGTATGTAGTAGTTAAGTATCAATGATGTGAATTATGTAACAGTGTTGATAATCAGGAAGATGTCTCCGTTCTTGATCCCATCTTCTTTTAGTAAGCGAATTAGGTCCTGTATTATTTTTTTTTGGGGGGGGAGCAACATCAGTTGTAAGGTCATCCTTAAGTCAAACTTCAAATTTAGAGAATAAACTGTAGTTTCAATTTAGAGAATTGGGATTCTTTCATAATTTAGTGTTATTTATTTTGGTCGTAGAAACCCTTTCAATCAATGTTTTTTACTGTTTTGGGGTTAAACATTTTTTTCTTCTTCCGACTGTTCTCACCCTACTCCCAGAAAATATTTGTGATGAAAATCTCCTGTAGGAAAAATGAAGAATTGCCGGAATACATTGAAACAACTAACGCGGAACAGGGAAATTCGCCAAAATATATGAGATCCATTTCAAAAGCCTTATACAATAATTACCCATACATCCTCCTATAATAAAATTCAAAGATACCTGATATAAAAAGAGAAAAAAATGTTTAAAATTTTCGAAATAATATATAAATAATTAGATCCGAGAACTGTCTGTGCTAATTGAATGGTGCATAAAGTCATCACTAAACGATAAGCACAAACCATGGAATTTAAGGTTTGAATCATTATTTAAAATAAGAGAAGTTCTAATTAATATAATTTTAGGATAGTGCACAAAGAATGAATAAAAATAAATAAATAAATAAATGTAAAAGGAGGAATGAAAATAATTTAAAGTAAAGGCGATCGAACTTTATTTCAACCTACCAAATACCTTTCCATATGAAGGAACACACACACACGCGCGGGCACACACACACACACACATATATATATATATATATATATATATATATAATATATGAATGACTTAACCTTCATAATATATGCGCTGGGCAGAATTTTTAAATAAGCGTAATACCCAACGGCCAAAGAACGACGTTGCCTTTCCGATGTTATGTGTAGGTTTTCACGTGTACAGATTGATATATGAACGTTATCTGTGGATTCACAGTTTGTATTTTGTCTAGAATTAGTTTTCTTATTGGTTCGAAGGAACCTTGAATACAGATTGCTCATTGCGTGATCGTAATTTGGAGTGAAGCGGTCGGTTTCATTGTAAAATAGCATTTTCCTCTTATCTCTATCTTCCATGAGCATAAGTGTATGTACATACGCTTGAAATATATATATATATATATATATATATATATATATATATATATATATATATATATATATATCAAGAGAAGGAGAGATCATTTTTAAGTTTAATAGAAGCAGCGCATCATTGTCATGTTTCATCTCCATCTACAAAATTTATAATAGAGGGTCGTTTTTATTCCTTAAATCCTGAATTTTTGTCATTGATCGAGGAAATATTATTTGCTGGTTTTCATTGTCAAAATCGTTCTCATCTTTGGTCAGGTCACAGCAGGCATTGTGTCGACCTCCTCAGCTGCTGATCATAGTGAAAGAAGAGAGGAAAGCTTAGAACGGGATATGTTTGGGTGATAACCATAGTATAACCATCTAATCATCGTTTGAACAATGAAATCTTATCTTTACTGGTAAGTTTAGAATCCCCTTTGATTCCATTGCTGATTATATGCCTCCGTAAGATGTCTCTACTGATTCGATTTTTTGCAATTTTTGCCAGCTTTGTTTGTAGTAGAAGTAAAAAGTTCTGAAGTAGAAATGCGCAGGAGTAATTTCTGAATGAAACAAAATGGATATATGTTTATATTTTGTTTGTATTGTTCAAATATTACAAGTCTACAAAGATTTCGATATCTTCACATACTTGAAATGATTCGATGTGGTATATTTTGTTATGATTATACTGGAGCCTAATGCAAAATCTGAAGATCTATTATTCATTCTTGAGGATAATTCACAGCAGATACTGGAAATAAACGTGAAATAGATTAGTACACTATGCAAATAGAAATTATCTTTATATTATCCTGTAATTATTCCAATGTCGCTGGACTGTTTCGTCATATATGTTCTCTGACGTAGGATTGAAGAATTAATGTCACATTAGAGTTAGTACTATTTTATTATCAATTCAGTAGAATGCTAGGATTTGCATCGAACTAGGTTGGGACAGAGACCAATAGAGAATGCGCTTTGAATTAAGTAGCACTCAACAAAGAGAGAGTAAAACAGTTCACTGCGCTATTGATTGCGAAAGAAATAAAGAGAGAAGAATTTGAGTAGTATAACAGGGAATGTCACTTGCTATATAGAAAGGAAGTCACGATATCGCTTGCCTAATCATGAGTAGATTTCAAATCACTATTTATACGACTTTTTAGTAAGAATTATTCTTTGTACCATCGATTGCTAGATGGTTATGAAAAGAACCAAATAGAGTAAAAGGTGAAGTAGTTTATATAGTTTTTTACAGAAAAAAAATCATGTGGGATTTATCAGTATTCAATATTTTTATATTGACAGTAATTAGTAACACATCTGGAAAAAGATAAAAGTAGATCTAGATGAAGCTAGAACAAAGTTCTTAAAGCGAAGTACATAAAGAAGTTAGCGCAGACATACACCAGGAGAATGAACAGCACCGCGCCAGTCACATTCTGCTCCTCTCGTTTCGTTGTCTTGAAATGGTGTCGGAACAGGAACATCTTGAGGCTGTAGATGCCCTTTGACATCCATCTTCCCTGTTGGATTGCACCAAAGTCACGAAACGATGAATTAGTCGCTTTGCCCTCTCCGAGGAACAGGGCTGCGACCTGCAGGAAGTCGAAGTAGTCATCGCGCGGACACTTTGTTGGATCAGCCAAGTTAGATGCCAGGCATTCCTTCATCTGGGAGCGGTGCTGCTCCAGATGTCCCTCGAAGAGCGTATTTTCAGCCACCGTGTACTTTTGCTGTTTGATGGTCGGCCGCCCCTTCTGGAAACGCTTGAAAATGGCTACTTCCGGACCTACACTGTGCCCAAAAACGACTCGAAAGACGTCAGAGAGAACATTCTCTAACACGTGATGGCGGCACGCCAACATCGCCAACTCCCATCCAAGACCTTCCTCAATCCGGACGCACGCGTCATTGTGGAGGCCAGTGTTGCTTGTATTTGTATCGAAGACCAATCCCACTACTTCATTGCGAATCTTCAAAGACTCGAGCAATTCCAGACACGCTGCGGCCTGAGTTTCTCCAGTACTTCGAGCAGCACTTGGAATACCGGGCAAATTCTCGAATCCTTGACCAGTTGCCATAAGCTCCTCTTACTTGGAAGACGGGCACATGGCAGGAAATCAACAGGCTTCCCGAAAAGCCAACACTTGGTACTCGAACGAGTACTGATTTCCATAACCTAAAAATAAGAAGAAAAAAGAAAAGATTAAAATTAGGAGAACCTCTAAATATAATTGTATTGTGATGAAATTTCACACACAAGGATAGGAATGCAACAAAAAAAACAGCAGTGGTGTTGAGAAAGAATCAGTATTACTTTGAAATTTTCCCACGTTTTTGGACCACCCTAAATGTATAATATATATATATATATATATATATATATATATATATATATATATATATGCAAAAGATTCCCCCCAAAAATGAAAGACAGATTCCAAGTACTTTCGAACTTATTCAGTTCTTTCTCAAGAAATAACAAAAAATTTACAAAGCTGTTGTCTTTCGTTGTACAATTGTCGGAGCATTACTGTGTTGTTTCTCATATATATATATATATATATATATATATATATATATATATATATATATATATACCGGCTTTGTAAAATATTTCATTATTCCTTCCAAATGAACAAAACAAGTTCGAAAGTAGTTGGAATCCGCCTTTCATTTTCCTGTA
This sequence comes from Ceratothoa steindachneri, assembly GCA_963969495.1. NCBI lineage: Eukaryota > Metazoa > Arthropoda > Malacostraca > Isopoda > Cymothoidae > Ceratothoa > Ceratothoa steindachneri. The sequence goes on from OZ018326.1 coordinate 120,690,962, forward strand.
GATTTTTTGGGCATTTATTGCTCTACTCACGCGCTACTTTGTGAGTTTCTCATATCCATATATATATATATATATATATATACCAAATGAGAGAGAAAGAGTGGCAGACAACCAGGAAACTAGAAAAAGATTACAAAATATATAATATACATAATTTATTATACAATATAATTTGGGACATTCTTGTGTGAATGCAATTTATAATATTGTCATCGAGTTTATACAAGCCAAGACATATTAAATTCAAAGAATTTGCTAGTAAAAGAAGATTTGATAACATTGCGCACAATAATATCGTTAGTCTGACAGAAAATATTAGCTGTGTTCCAATCTATGTTATGATTAAGTTGAGAAAAATCAATATAAAATACATTACCTCTTCACTACTTTGAATATTGCAAACATTTACCTGATTGCTCAAAGTAATATTTGAAACAATCTATGCATTTTACGCAATATATACCGCCAATATTGGAAGGAGCATTCCCTACAAAAAGTTTTATTAACGTTTTTTTAGAATTAAATTCAATATAAATGTTTAATTTTGAAAATATGATGTAGAGTAGGAAAAGCTGGGTGAAAGGCAGTACGAGAATATTCTTGCTATTAAAACGAGATTACGGTGCGAGTGGGTGAAAAGACTTTTACGCTAATTCAAGACATTTATCAACTAAGGGGCTAACAAGCTTTGTGTCTTTCATTAAAAATTTTATAAATTTCGGTTTCACAGACTTCAGCACTAACTACACAGCGCAAGAAGAAACAGAGATATTACAGACCTTTTAACTTTAATATGATGAGAAGTGTAAAAATTAATTTGCGAAGAAGAATTTGTCTGCTTCCAGTAGTCTGAGAACTTTAAGCTGGAGAGAGTGCGATGTATTAATAAATGTAAGAAAGGAAGTGTTAAGTTTAATTGTAGTTCAAGAGTTAATTTAATAAAAGATAGAAGCGATATAAGTCTGTTAAAAAAGGTGTACATTTTCAGAATTGGGGTACAATCATAAAATATTATCGATGTATCAAAACCAGATTATAGGGAAATTAACACTAGAAGAGAGGTAAAATGTTTGTAAAAATGCTCTATAAGTTTCATAAATGAGTGATAAGAAATTAAACATTGCTAGACGAAATTTCTGGCAAAATAATCTAATATCAAAGGAAAAATATAATCTTTATACGACAGGAAATTTAAATCTAGGATGCTTCTTTGCCTTATTTTTATGATTCTTCTTTGCCTTATTTTTATCTACTTGTGAAACGGATTGATTTAATAACACTTCTCACGATATTTCTGATGGTTTTATCTTCTGTATCTAAATGGTTAATGACGTACCTTAGGCTACTTGCAAAATGGATCTCAGAATGCCATTTAATAGTTCTAATGTCATCATTCTTTTCTTATTTCCTATTCGTTATTCAGTATCTACCGTGCCACGCATATACTGTGATTTTCCCTTATATATATATATATATATATATATATATATATATATATATATATATATATATATATATAAAGAGAGAGAGAGAGAAAAGAGAGAGTACTATGTACACAACCAAAGGAGCCGAGTATTTTACTTACTACAATCATGTTCGTTCAACTTATGACGCAATAAATATTTTTACATTATATATGATACTATGACTATAAACTTATTATTTTAAAAAAATAAAAATTGAGGTTCCATCTTAATATACACGAAGTGCGTTTATCATCCGCGTAGATGCTGCATGAACTGTTTGTAGCTGATAAAAAGTGAACTTTCCCTTATCCTTTTTAATGCTCGAGCTGTCCAATTTACATGAAGAAAACCTATGATATAGGCGCAGGCTCATTTATCAATTAGCCGTTATTTTGAATATGATACAGACATTAATCCCGCATTTATTATGAATAATGAAGCCGTCTTTAAAAGAGTGGAGGATGTTAATTTTTTACGCTTTTAAAGCCTAATGGATGAATAAAAGAGCGGCTTCATTTAAAATCTCCATTTCCTTGACGCGTATAGTTTTTTTATACATATTTAACAGTAAATGTTTTCATAATTCTATGAATTTTCGTATTACACTGGCCTGCGTTTCAAAACTTTTTTCAAATGATATGGATTTACCAACTGAATTATAATCATTTTGGCATGCTGAATTTAAGAATATAATTAGTTTTTTTATTAGTTCTTATTTCTAAGATATGCCCGATTTATATTAGAACTTATATTTCAAAAATCTAAAATAGAGCTATCATCCAACCGTTTATGACGCGTATAGTTTTTTTATACATATTTAACAGTAAATGTTTTCACAATTCTATGAATTTTCGTATTACACTGGCCTGCGTTTCAAAACTTTTTTCAAATGATATGGATTTACCAACTGAATTATAATCATTTTGGCATGCTGAATTTAAGAATATAATTAGTTTTTTTATTAGTTCTTATTTCTAAGATATGCCCGATTTATATTAGAACTTATATTTCAAAAATCCAAAATAGAGCTATCATCCAACCGTTTATTACTTCTTTTTTGTCATATCTAGTGATGAGTAGCCATACATAACTAATTTTATTCATCTTTAAAGGCCTAGATTTGAATTACAATGTATCGTACATGTAAGAATCATCCGAATAGGATTTTTTTACATCTGAGGACATGTCGCTCTTCCAGACCGTCAACCAAAAATCTCGGATTTTGTTAAAAAGGCATATCATGCTTACTTTGGAGTGTAACTGGTGGAGCATGATAAGCAGTTTGCGCCACATGGGGGACACCCATAAAACGGGCCAGCATAGACTTTTTGCGATATATCCTTAATTCATTCATTAATCACCATTACTTTGCAGGACATGAAAGAAGCAACGACTGTGAACACAAGTTGATCTCAATGGGAGCTCAAGCAAAGAATATACTGCGTCAAACATTACTACAACACAGGCTTGTTCAAGAAAGTGCAGGACACTTTCGTGTATCAGGTCGAATGTTAAAAAGCCACCTCGAAGAGCATAATTCAGGACTAAGTGAACCACTTTAAGAACTAGGAGGCAGTGGAGAACTTCAATGCAGCCAGTAACAATTGTCCAAGCCATTCAGGACGCCCCAAGAAGCGTACAGCTGAGCTGGTCGTGAGCGTGAGAGAGTCAGTTCAGCAGAGTCTAAAAGGCTCTGCGCGCAAGCGAAGCTAGTCCCTCGGTATACCCCACGAGACTTGCAGGAGAGTGCTAGTGATGGATGTGAAGGCCTACCCATACAGAATACAGACGAAACAGACCCTTACAGCCTCTAAAAAGGAGCAGAAAAAGGCTATGCTAGTCAAGATACTGGAGAAGATTCAGGATACCTCACCTTTCCTTGACCTCCTTTGTACCTCAGATGAAGCTCACTTTCTTCTTGACGGAAAGGTAAACTTGAAGACAAATGTCTTTTCCGGTATCTCCAGACCAAATGTGGTAGCCACCAAGCCCCAATACTCCTCTAAGTGACCAGTATGGACTGCAATCTCAGTCGGAGGCAACATCGTACCATTCTTCTCCCAGGAATCTGGCGCGACAGTGAGAGTCATCAAGGAGAGGTATGTTGAGGGCCTCAAAACCTTTAAGAGGGAGCTGCGGATCCTATTTCCGTCGCTTATGGAACAGCTCTGGTTCCGGCAAGGTGGAGCAAGCTCTCACACCTCAAACCTGCTCGGAGATTGACTGAAAGAGATCTTTGGTGGCCGTGTGATCAGTCTCAAGACTGATTTTAAGTAGGCACCTCACAGTCCAGGACTTAGCCCCCCAGATTTCTTTCTCTGGGGCTACTTTAAAGATCGAGTGTACGCAGGGAGAACCAGGAGCATCCTGGAACTCAAGAAAGCCATCAGGGAGGAGATAACAGCCATTATTCGGTCGGTTTGTAAGGACGCAATGTACAACTTTATGCTGCTTCTCAAGAAATGCACAAAGCTAAATGAGGTAATCTCGAACACGTGCTCTAGAATAAAGAAAAAAAAGTCCAAAGACTCTCATGCTTTGATGTGATGTTTTTAAACACAATAACTAGTTATCACCAAAGTTTCATTCAATCCTTGCCGAAAATTAAGAAATGAGGCCTATCGGAATTTGGGGCCCATTTTAGGGGGGGTCACCCTGTATTTGCCTTCAAAAATCTGTGGAAAATTTGAAGGATTGGATTAATAAGAAAAGAATAAGTATGCCATTTGGTGTCCTAAAGGTTTGGAGTGCGGCAAACATCAGGTTACCAACTGCTACATCTGCATGACAAATTTAAAAGGCATTAATCGCAAGAACAAGCGCCATGCTCAATACCCAAATGTTCTTTCTGCTATGACACCAATCCCACATGGCCCTCTCTCCCTCTTCCTAAGATTAATTTTTCCATGGGTTCTAGCTCTGTCACTGAGGTTAGTGTTACTTCCGATCCAGCTGAGATGGATGCATACAAGCCAGAAGAAGATCTGCTCAGCTATTAGGGTCACGTCTTCGAGAGAAATGTATACTGTCACCAGAGACCACATTCTTTTGGTATCGGGACCGCGAGAGAGAATTTAGATAACTTTTGACGTTTGATGAAGCCTGTTTACCCTTCTACTGTATCAACATTGCTGAGCTGTTCAACTTAATTGGCCTGAAGTATAATGATATGAAATGGAGAACTTCAATGACTTATCTAACAGAAGTACAAGGCAGTTCTTAATAACGACAATAATTTTTTATTCATCCCTGATGGACACTCAGCTGCAATGAAAGAAACCTGCAACAGCATGGACCGTCTGTTTTCTTCTCTAAACTACCACTAATACAAATGTCTAATCTGTGGAGATCTTAAACATATTGGACTCATCCTAGGCTTTAAGGTGGGTACACAAAATATGCATACTCTACATATATACTTGTGGAAAGGTCGGGGTGACGACCAGCATTATGTCAGACAAGACTGGCCGTCAAGAGAAGGATTAGAACCCAGTTCATACAACGTTCAGTCCTACCATCTGGTTCAACAGAACAATGTATTGCTTTCACCCCTGGAAATCAAACTCGGTTTGATGAAGAACTTTGTCAAGGCAATGGATAAGGAAGGTAGAGGATTTGCCTTCCTCCTTCAGAAGCTTCCATGAATCAGCATGAAAAAAATGAAAGCAGGTGCTTTGGAAGAATCACTGAATCATGCTGAACTTTCTGCCTGGTGGTCCCTTAAGCCAGTCATTGCAAACTCCAAACTTGCTTGACAACCACAAAGCTTCTCATATAACAAGGCGGTTGGTAAGTTAATGGAGAATTTCTGTAAACTTGGTGCGCATATGTAAGTGAAAATGCAGTGTCTTCGGTTTCACCTGCACAATTCTCCCGAGAATTGTGAAGATTTTAGTGAAGAACAGGGTGAGCGTTTTTACCAAGATATCCGTGTGATGGAGGAACGCTACCGAAGGCATTGGGATGACAACTTTATGGCTAATTACTGATGTTGGCTGAAAAGGAATTTGGTGTCTGCTAGGCACAATTGGAAGTCCATGAAGAGACCATTCATTCATGAGTAGCTTTTTTGTATGTTGTACTCTTCATGGTATCAATTTGAACATTCTGTAAAGCTTCTGTACACCTTCAGTTCAAAATTTAATATTGTGGGTACATTCACCTAAAAATAGATGGAAATATTGTAATTTCTGTCCTGTGCTTATATTTCAAAACTTGATCTAATTAGATAAGAAAAGGCGGATTCCGAGCGAAAGAGTCGCCTGAAGCCAGATGTCATGTGTTTGACCTTGAAATCAACGCAGACCAGTGTCATTATCTGTTTGGATTTCTCGCTCTTTTCTTTCCTTCGTTCATTTGCCCCTTTTTCCTTCTTTCCGCCTTTGCATTCGTTATAATTTCCTTCTGCTCTTCTTTCTTTCCTTCTTCTTTATTTTTTCCGTCTTTCCTTATTTATTTCTTATCTTACTTTCTTCTCAGTTCCAGTTTCTCTTTCCTTTGCCAGCTTTTTTTCTTATCGATATTTATGGGAGCACATTGCAAAGCTGAAAACAGTTCTCTATTCTTCTCCATAGTGGCCTACCAGGTTTCTTGATTCACTCAGTTTTTGCACAGATGTAGGCTTTAGCAGAGTAGAACTTTCTTAAAAATACAAATAATTAAAAAATATTTTTAATGGAAAATAATGAGATAAGAGAATTCTATATTAGGAATAATAGGAAAATGAAGGAGTTAAGGCAAATTGAATTGAAAATATATCAAAGGAAAAGGAAGGTTAGAAATAGTTTGAAATTGTTCAATATATTGCTAACAAATTAAACTTCATATTTCAATAAAATATTTATTACAAATGACACTTTTATTTAAAAAATGTTTGTATAATTTTGCTACACGGAAACCAGAGCTAAACTATAAAAAGAGGCAAAGGTATTAGATGAGGCATGGCTAGAGCATCAGTCACGAAAACCAGGAAGAAACAGTCAATAATTTCTTTATTTTCTAATGTACACAATTTCATTATATATATATATATATCTCTCTCTCTCTCTCTCTCTCTCTCTCTCTCTCTCTCTATATATATATATATATATATATATATATATATATATATATATATATATATATGATAGTGAAACTACTGTTTAGGAGCGAAAAGTTTAATTTACGAGACTAGTTTTAGTATGTAATTTATCAACTAAAGAGGGCATGATAAACTACATACAGAAAATTGTCTCGTAAATTAAACTTTTGGCTCCTATAGAGTGGTTTCACTATCATATACCATAAGTTGCCATTAAGTTCTTTTATTTATATGTATATATATATATATATATATATATATATATATATAAATATGCAACTTTGGTATTTTGCCTTAATTAATTTCCTTTGGCATCTTTCTCTTCTTCTAACTATCTTTTTTATTCCATCGTTTTGATGGTGGATCACTTGTCTGGCATTCATCTCTTTTTTTAAATGAATGTGTTTGGTAAAGACCGAACTAAATTGCTGAGCTTTCGACCTTATTCGATCATCTTCGGAGCGTTTTGAAATGTTCTTGCCTCCTTTACCGATGTAATGAGTGGAGTGAGGATCTGGCAGAGTGAAAGCATTGGACATTGGACAAAATAAGAGATAAGGTATAGATAGAATTAGAGAGAGAATAGTAAGAGAGTAAAGTGGTTAAAGGGTGAGGTTAAAGAATAGATGATGTGTAGGAGACAGAATAAAAAGATCCCTGGTGAAAGGGTAGCTCTGTCAATGTGTAGCTTTGTGTGTTTTTTGTGGTTGTTTTGTATTGTTTGATAAACTATAAATTATAAAACCATAGTTTATATAATTAAATTAAACATGGTTAATTTAATTATTATTTCGATCCTATTGATCGATTAATTGATTTAGGCATTCAAGCCTATATTTTTGGCGGGGGTTTTATTCCCACTGTGACTTTAGTAAAAAGTTTTGAGAAGTTTTCGTTATCATTTTGAATGGATTTTAAAAAGTGGATGTGAATTTACTTAATATTGCATTTTGCAAGTGGTTTTTAATTGAATTTGAATATGCTAAAGGAACCTGCGCACTACTTTGTATGTTTGTCAGTTCTGTCAGGTGTATTTCGGTATCACGTCATTTTCTGTCTGTAGCTTGCTACTTTTGAAAGATCTTATTTGTCGCTCTACTTCGATTTCTAAGTGTGTACGAAAGAATTCAGGGGTCAAGCGGGCGCCAATGGCTTGCCATATCCTCTTAGCTCTCTCGTGAAGCGCCACGTTGGTCGGAGATAATCCGACCGATTAGTGGAGCTCCCTCTGTCGTTTACGTTCTCTTCTTCGGGTGAATGTAATAAGTAGAACCGCTTTGTTCTGGATGACTTGTAGTTCTGCTATGTGGGTCTTGGCGCTCGCGTTCAACGGCACCGGGGAGTACAAGAGTCTCGAGAGAATGCACGCATTAAATATCTTGAGTTTATTTGAGCGAGTTATGTCAATGAACCTATAAAACTCCCTCAAATCTCTCTTGCTATTCGCGAATGTCCTCCCGATAGGACTCTTGTATCTCCCTGTGGTGATTTTCAGCCCCAGAACCGTCCCTTCCAAGCAGTAGGGGATTCTCTCCCCCTCTACCCGTATATCGTTGAAGGTCTTGCGAAACATGGGAATTATTTTGAATTTTGGGGCATTGGTTGATATCTTCCATTTCCTCTCGTAAGAGTTGATGTGATATATCTTCAGCGAACTGGACGTATATCGTACCTTCGGATAGAGGTTGTGGCAGGTTACGTGTATAGATGTTGTATAACAGGGGACTGAGACAGCCCCCTTGCGGGACCCCAGATTCGAGCTCGAACTCAGGGCCTTTGTGTTCTTTGATCTGTATATACGCTCTCCTCTCCATTATGTAATCGCATAGAATCCTTTCAAGAATGGGGTCGAGGCCTACTGGCAGGATCTTAAATTGCAAGCCTCTCTTTCAAACCTTGTCAAATGCTTTTTTAACATCGCGGAGCACCAGGTCGGCATGCCTTTTGCTTGCCTTGATGTTTGCAAGTTTTTCCGTAATAACGGCGAGTGCCGTGTCAGTCGCTCTTTTCTTTCTGAAGCCGTGCTGTTGCTCGTTATGCAAGTTGGCTTCGTCGAGAAAAGAGTTGACCCTATTTGCCAATATCTTCTCGAAGACTTTGCCAGCAAATTCTAAGAGAGATATCGGTCGGAAGTTTGCAGGGCAGTCCGGGGGCTTTCCCGATTTGGGAAGGAAGATCATCTTGGCCACTTTCCACTGATCGGGAAAATAGCCTGTGTTCAGAGCGGCATTCATGATGTTAAGAAGCCCACTCAGAACATTAGGCGGGGCCTTGATGAAATTCTCCCTGGCCAGCCCCGTGGTACCCGGTGCTCTTTGACGAAAGGATTTTAGTGCGACGGAGAGCTCTTGGGCAGTTATTTAACTCCCATAGCCCTCCATCACTCTTTCCTTCGACACACAATGATGAGGGGAGGTTTTATGTATTTGTGTGTTTAGTTGTTGGATAATGTCTTTTTCGAAATAGATGTAATAATTGTCATTTTCTTCGGGGGTAATTTTAAAGATTGAAGATCAGAAAATCCTAAAAATTTCCTCAATCTCTATAGTCTCGTCAATTTCTTTCTCGTCATGTTTGAGTAAAATTTTCTTCTGGAGGGGGGGGTTGTCCTTTTAAACGCTTGTACGTCTGCCAAAAAGTCCGTGAGTCCCTCTCTATGTCGAGTCCTTCAATCAGTCTGCCCCATACCTGAATTTGTTGGTCTGTAATAAGTGTCTGGAGTTCGTCTTTTATCTGTCTTATTCGTCTATGGGCATTGTGGTTGGGGCCTATCAGCGCTACTACATTGGACAGGTCTTTATATTTTGGGGCAAGGGCTTTCATGGGAGGGGTCCAAATAGGAGCTGGAAGGGTTTCATATTTAATGCGGGGAATGCTATTTTTATCTGCTTTGATAAGGAGGTCAGTGATTTTATCCAGCTCTTCATCTATTTCTTCTAAATTGGCATCAAGTAAATGGTCTGTGATATAATTTAGATGGTAATTTTTGTAGCTTTCCCAGTCCGCCTGCTTATAGCTTTTGCGTTCTGGGATTGCAAATTGAATGGGGTTTACGCCAATTGTGATTTTAACTGTCTGGTGGTCGCTTGGAATAATGGGGCCTGGTTCAATGTAGTAGTTGTACGGAAACCTGATACTGGATAAAACAATATCAGGCTTCGTTGCAGCATTTCCTGTAATGAATGTCGGGAATTCTGGTCCAATTCTAGTCCCGTATTTTCTGTCAAGTAGGACTTCGATGTTTCTACCTGCATTGTTGTAGGAGGTATACCCTGATGCTGCACATCTTGCGTTCAGAACTTCAGCAAAGATTACACTTTTCTTATGGCTAAAGACCTGTAGAAGGTTGTGCAGAGGTACATAGCCGCGTCTTGGGGGTTGGTTCCCCGTGGACACGACCAGACCCCCAGGGTAGTGCCTACCTCAATAGCAAGGTAGGATTCATCTAAGTCGGGTAGTCTTTTGTATTTTATACCTTTTTTGACGGCTATTGCGCAGCCGTCATACCGTTCCTGGCTGGGATTTTTGCTAATGACGTCGTATTGAAATATTTTAATCTCTTTATGAGCGGTCATTCCGTGTTCGTTAATAAGTATAATGTCAGGGTCACTTTGTCGCAGAATGTTGCCATAGATGGAACCTTTTCCGTCTCACCCATCGACATTCATCTGTATGATTGTGAGTCTGTTGGTCATTTTGAGTAATGTAGGTTCTTTTAGTGTGTGGGATTAAAGTAGACGCTTATTCGCGATCTACTTTAGCCCCATGTGGTGTACTGGGTAGGGTGCACTCCCTGCCCTTTCTTTTCTTTCTGAATTCTGTGTCGGTTATTGTGTAGAAACAGTCCGTGGCCAGCTTAACCTTGTTTTGTGAGAGGGCCTCCTCAACCTGTCGTTTCGGTACCTCGTCAGAGCATTCCCATTTGTATCTTCCGGTCCTAAGACCTTCCGATACTTCACGGGAGTCCAACTCAGTTGGGAATGGAGCAGATTCAGTGGCGTACAATTTTAGGTTGAAGCCTCTGGAGTGGTGTTTTAGTTGGAGCTCCCTTCCTCTTAATGAGGAGGTAGACTGTGGGCCGCGAGTTTTTGAGATTTTTCTCGACCTGGGAGATCTAAACTCCTTGGGTCGGACTGCCTCCTTTGTTGGTGTGGGGCTGTGTGCTTTTGTTTTTACTGGTGTGTTTTCTTGGGGAGTGAGTGGCGCTTGTTTCTGTGTTTGTGTTTCCTTTGGCTTTTTAAGTCGGAGGTCACGTGAGATGGCTGTGTTTGTGGTTTGCACTTTTTGGCACTTTTCTTGGCACTGGGGAGCAACGGTTATGCGCATAACCTCCTCTGAAGGGGGGTTATCGGGGAACCAGATCTCCACAAGCCCGTTCTTTACGAGCATACGGTTGACTTCTGTTGCGAAGGTACCAGGGCGGGGAATGTTTTGTATGTGTGCATTATATATGCAGCACATAATTTTGGTGAAATGTTCGTTCTCAATGTGCAGGTATGTCTTTTAATTATTTGACTCGGCAATGGCGGCTTTTGAAACTTTAGCTCTTCCGTCTCACGTTGGAGTTTGGTTTGGTTGCTCATCTCTTGTTTTTTAATCGAACATGCCATGGACATGGTCCGGTGCGGGCCTTCACAATTTAGACATTTGATGCTGGTGTTCTTGCACTCGCGCCCAAAATGGTCGCGACCGAAGCAGATGGAGCATAACTTGAGGTCTTTGTTTTCGGGACAGTTGAACGTGGTGTGTTTGTTGTATTTGTAGCACCTTAAGCACATTTGCAAATCAACAAACTCCTCACGTTCCATCTGGTCCGGGCAAATTCTCAAGTTAAACAGAAGCAGTCCATTATCTTTAGCCTTTTGAGCCATAGCCGTGTCTTCAAAAACAACCTTGAAAACGTGCGTGTATGATTTGAATTTGAATACCTCTGCTACCTTAGCCCATTCGTGGTTCGTTTCGATTTCCTGTTTGATAGCGTCTGAAGAGTGGCTCCCAACCCAGGGGTCGAGGCGCCTGCAGATCAAACTGCGGTGGGTTTTTATTTGTGGTGGTGAGGTCGGTTTTAGGTTGATTGTTTTCAGGCATTCAACAGCTTTCCCAGAGGTCAAGGCTTTACAATCGGCCTCTTTTGCGCAGATAGCTGGGTAACCATTATTCAAGTCAATTAGTCGTACCAAGGCAATTCGTAGGGTTCCGTATACTTTCTCAAATACTTTTTCTCGGTCTGGTACGACAAGCGCCACTCACTCCCCAAGAAAACACACCAGTAGGACCCGAAGAGTTATACGCAAGGTTTCCCTCATCTCAGATGCATCATATGATGCGTAATGGTTTGTATGTGTGTAATGTGTTCACTGAGTACACTTGGTGTTTTTAGAGTCGGGAAGGGATGAGAGAGAAAAAGAGGGTCAATGTCCAAAATAAATTCACTTTACCTCAAAATACTTCCGTCAGGCAAGCGGGTGGGCCAGGGGAGGCTTCGGTCTTCGTTTCCACGAAGGAGCACAAAGTTCTTCCGTAACCGTTTTCAAAGGTAAGTGGTCCACTTATTCACGAAGTATCGAGCTACTATCAACAAGTAGGGGCACTCTGTTCACTTTCTCGCTCAAAATTTACTTTATAATAATCCGTATAAAATGCTGTCAAAGCGGGAGTCAGACTAGCTCAGGCAAGCAAAGCAGTCTGTTAGAGTGAAAGCAAACGATTTTTAATGGGTATTTATTTCGCTTTGGTTAAACGTAACGTTAGAGGAAATGGACCACTCCTGTGAGTGGAATTTTAAAATAGTTTTGATGTGCGATTCCAGGTTGTCGCTTGATTGTTGATGGCCGGCTTATCTTCATTTATTAATATGGCTTCTAAGGTGTCAGCCTCGCTTTATTGACCTCTTTTCCTTTAATAATGGTGTTATCAACCAGTATATCTCTCGTTTGGTTAATAAAGGGTGTTCCAATAATGTGGACCGATTTTAAATGTAAGTTAACTTTAAGCGTCTAATGAGTTTTTTCTTTTTTTTCAGATTTAATAACTTTAGCCTTTGGCAATTTCAACCATGGAAAGATTAACAATCGAACAACGTGTTAAAGTAATCGAAGCCTATTACGAAAATGGACGTTAAAACAGAAACGCATTTCGGGCACTTCGCTATTTTTTTGGTCAAAATAATCGACCAAACAAGAGTGTAATTGGGAAAATTGTTCGTAAATTCAAACAAACGGGGTCGGTGGCAAGTATGAATACGCCATTGCGTGCTCGTTTACGCTGTTCAGCTGAAAACATTGCTGTAGTGCGCAAGAATGTGGCCGAAGATCCAGACACCTCTATTCGTCATCGCGTGCAAGAATTGAACCTCTCCACAACAACGTTACATGGAATTTTGACAAATGATTTGTCTCTACACGCTTACAAAATTCAATTGACACAATAACTGAAGACTGCTGACCATTTAATGGCGCCACATGCCACACAGCCAATGCAACAATGGTTTTATTGAATGAGAAGTTCCCAGGTCGCATCAGCTCTCGAAACAGCGAGGTCAATTGACCACCACGATTGTTTGACTTGACGCCTTTATATTTCTTCCTTTTGGGTCATCTCAAAAAGTAAGATCTATGCCAACAAGACAACAACAATTCAACAGCTGAAAAATGATATGATAAGGCATATTAGTGAGATCGAGGAGCAACTATGCAGAGACGTCATCAAATATTTTGACCATCGAGTGGAGGTATGCCACCCAAGCCTTGGTAGACATTTAGGCGATATCATTCCTTACTCATAATTGCCAGGACTTAACTAACATGATCCATAGTGAAATCAATAAATTTTCACCAATAACACTGTTTTATTTACTGCTAACTTCGATCCGTCTTAATGGAACACTCTTTATTATAGGCACTCTTCATATGATTCTTAGGCCCTCCGCTTTGTAGATGCATGGTTGAACGTGTTGAAAGTGTAATGGTTGTCATTTCAATATAATTTGAGTTTTTATAAAGCTTACAGTCTTTATTGGGCAGATGAACTCGTAAACTATGTTGGTTGACTTTAGATCCGAGGAGTTTAGGCAGATGTTGTTTTTCATCAGGAGATTGCTGGCTTTTGTTGTTTTATAATAAATGATGAGTTGGATTTTATCCGTTTGATTTTTAACCTAGATGTTACGGTTAATAATCTCCTTGAATTTTTTTTCATTTATTTTATAGGCAGTGGATATCTGGTTTCTGTAATACACTTTGATGTTGTTGACTTCTCCATGATTACTTTCAGTTTTATCCATATGTTTGTAATGATTATTTTAAAATGATTGGAGCTGTTTGTCAATCATGCTGTTTGAAAACCATTATTTACGAGTATTTGTTTTACTCGTACAATCTCTTGGTAGAAAGTTCCCACATAGAGCAGCATTTATAAGCTCGGGGGATGTATGAGCCGATTACGCTTATTTTATACCTTTTAGGACATTCCCTCTCCGCATTGAGGCATGTCCCCATGTCCGTACTTTTCCTATGTACTTTAGTGATGTAGCTGCCATTGATGTTTTAAACTTCAACGTCCAAGAAAGGGAGTTTATTGCACGTGCTCAATTTATAAGTAAACTTTAGCACGGAGTTCTCCTTAAAATGCTGCTTGATGTTAACCAGATGTTCTTCGTTTCGGACGCTGATATAGATGTCATCTACGTATCGGAAATATGTTTGTGGAAATAGCCAAAAGCGAGCTGGAGAAAGTGAACCGTTTCCGAAGCCTCAACGTGCCAAATAAGAAGAAACTATACATGGCCCTGATACGCTCCATCCTGGTGTACCAGGCTGTGATCACGCAGATGGCAAGCTGTACCTCTCTCAGGACGATGCAGAGGGTACAGAACAAAGCCACACTGCTTATAACTGGAACAAAAAGGATCAACCATATTTGACAATCGGTTCTACATGAAAGAATTGGATTTAAACCCATCAATATGGAGATCCAAAGGCTAGGGAGAAAGACTTGGGACAAAGTCGATCACGAAATACTCCCAACTATTAACAACAATTTAGACATAATGGAACACAGAATACGCGCAGTCTCTCCAGCAGTCTCCATTCTCCAGCGGAAGAACCTGTGCGAGAGAGAATATAAGACCTATTACACCTAGCAATATACAAAAGGAAATTAACTTTAATAAAAAGAGGCAAAGTGCCCAAATAAAAATCACAATTCAAATTCAATTCAAATCAAATTCAAATCAAAGACAATTAACTTTAACTAAAAGAGGCGAAGTGCTCGAATTAAAATAAAAATTTAACTAACACAAAAGAAGAGAAGAAGTATAAAAGACAATAAACTTTAACAATAAGAGGCGAAGTGCCCAAATTAAATTTAACAAACAAAGAGAAGTGAAAAAGAATAAATCAACAAAATTAACCAAATAATAATAAGAAAAGGAAGATAGATTAACATAAACGAAAAGAGGCTCAGTGGACAAACTAAGATTTAAACTGAAAATAATAAATGAATAACTAAATACAATAAAACAAGAGATAATTAGCAGAATAAAAACCAATTCGAAGGCTGAAAGCCACGACGCAGGAACATATTAATCAAATTAAATAAATATATATATATATATATATATATATATATATATATATATATATATATATATATATATATATATATATATATATATATAT
>OZ018326.1:121311185-121531185 GCA_963969495.1 Ceratothoa steindachneri
TCATTTCGGGTAGCCGAAATACTCTCCCCTGGACCAGAAGTTACCCCCTCCCCCTTGCTTTTGGAGAACCGTCATCACTCCAACCTCTCGCTTTGAAGTCCGAGCGGCCTCACCTCAAGTGCAGAAGACATCCGTAAGCCCACCCCTCTCCCCCTTTCAGTAACCCAATTGAGTTAATCCCCCCCCCATTTAAATAGTCTCCTTCCGGGAATACCTTAAGTTCTAACTTCATAGCCTGATATATAACTACAATTCCCTCTTTCATTAACTGATGTGATTTTGCCCGTTAATTCTCTGAGGTAATTTTACCCATCAATTCTCTCATTATTTTTGTGTAAATAAAATTATAATTTTGTATATGCCTCTTTAAATAACCTTGAGCTTTGCCATTGTCCATAATTTCCCTGACCTCGTTGCACTCTCTTGCTACTCAGCCTGTCTGAACTCGTGGTTTTCCGTCCCTTTTGTCGGTTCGCTTTCAAGTTATTGGTCCCTCCCTGATAGATATAATATGGTATTGATATAATGTAATGTCATACCACGACATATATATATATATATATATATATATATATATATATATATATATATATATATATTAATATACGTATTATATAAATCTGGTGTCAAGTGTATTGGGGTTTTTACGAACCCGTGTCATTTTAATTTCGACATAGGAAGTTCCCTTGTTATTCACGTACATCTCTTTTATTTTAATTTTTGTATTGTACTAGCAGAAGGCAAGTTCAAGTTATTTGAAGAGCAGTGGAACGTAATCTATTTAGATTTTGTGTTTTACCCCAGGTAATAAATTTTTTTTATTGCGTTCGAATTTTGGAGACTCTCCTAGTTATTAATCCAAAAGAGTTAAGGTCTTTGGTGTCCTAATTCCGGTAGGACCATTTAAATTTTTTTTCCGCTTAGAAACAGCAGCGGTAGGTAGCTGTATTTTAATTTTTTTTGTGTGATCAAGGCCTTCACGAATATTTAAGTTCTCGTTTCGCGTGGGTAGTGTCCTAGCTCGTTCGCGTATCAGTGTTCCCTCAGTTAACTGCGTAAAAATGTCATCCTTCGAAAACTTCAAGAGTCAGCGTGAAATTTTAGGTCTTTAGGGCAAAGACCTGCTAAATTACGTACAGGAACAAGAGAGGAACGAACGGGCAGAGCGAAGGGAATTGAAGATGGAGAAGAACAAACTGAAGAGGGAGATGGAGGAGAACAAACTGAAGATGGAGATGGAGGAGAACAAACTGAAGATGGAGATGGAGGAGAACAAACTGAAAACGAAGATGGAGAACAAACTGAAGATGGAGATGGAGAAGAACAAATTGGAGGAAAATAAACAGAAGATGGAGATGGGAGAACGTGTACAAATTAGGCAGCATGAGCTGGAAATGAGCCGAAATCAAATGGATTCTCAGTCCATTGGTTCCCGGGATGAAATTCCCCAAACTCATTCAGTCCACCTTCACGTTTTTAATGATGCAGAGGACTTTGGGTCATTTTTGGCCCATTTTGAGAGAATCTTTCAGATCAATAGATGGGATCTCAAAAATGATGGCGTCGCTCGCTTACTTCCCCTCCTAAATGCCAAGTTAAGAGATATCTTCGTATCCCTTCCCCCGGAAACAACCTTGGACTATTCCAAGTTAAAGTCCGAATTGTTAGTCGCTGTTCATATGAATAGCGAATTTTACCACTCCTGATTCTGCCAGGAAAGGATCCTCTCTGGTCAAACATTTCGACAACACGGGTACATCCTCCAAAGAAACATTCAGTGTTGGCTGGATGCGTGCAAAATTCCCGAGGTCTGCGAGTCCTTCTGGACTTCTTCCTTAGGGATCAGCTTTTAGCTGCCGTGACGCCCAAAATTCACGCTTTCACTAAGGATAAACGTTGCGCCACTTTCAAGGAGTGCTTGGAAGAGGCAGATGTCTACGCGGGTAGTCAAGATTTATACCCCAAGGATGTTAAAAAGGCTCCCCAATCACCCCCAAAACTAAATTTTATGGCCCTAAGACCCCCCTAATTTGGTTTTAAGATTTACCAAAGTTCCTAGTCCCTCGAAGCCAAGAAACTTCCATCCATCGGAAAACTGGAACGTTAAGCCCCTAGTTTCTTCTCCCCCGGTTGTGCCGTACAAAAAGAACCCGATGGTCTGCTACGCCTGCGGAGTTCCCAGCCATTACCGCACGAACTGTACTCAAAACTCCCGATTCGCAAACTCTCAGTCCCACTAAGTGCACTAAATCTGGGCCGCCCCTGATCCTCCTCCGTCGCCTCAGGAGACTCCTGATCCTCCCTCCCCCGCCAAAGACCCGGTCCATCAGGTAAACTTTCTCTTTAATGAGAACAGCTTTGGTGGATTGAGGTTCGAAAACGGAACTGTGAACGGTCGCCGAGTATCCAACCTCGTCCTTGACACCGGGTGCACCTGAATTATAGTGTCTGAGGACCTACTCTCCCCTGTTGGGCCCGACCACAAGAAATTTGCGGTAATCCACGATTACCTTGGCCGGGCCAGTCGTTTCCAAGTAATTCGTTGTCACATCGAGTGTGACTATATGTCCGGTTGGGCTGAAGTGGTAGCGGCCCCAATCCAGTTCTGCTCCATTTTATTCGGTCAAAACCCCGTAATTCATTACCATCTCGTGGCCCAGCCCGTGATTACCCGTACACAGGCATCCCTGGAATCCCGTACACCCGTTCCCCTGAAAACCCCTATCGACCCGAAGTTCCAAGCCCTCCGGAGCGATAAGTTTTCTCGCGCCCAGAAGGAGTGCACAACTCTCGTCCCCTTTGGGAGAAAACTAAAGCCCTCGAGCGTGAGTCCACCTGAGGTAACAAACGAGTCTCGTATCCCGTGAAGAAGGACTTATTGAGAGGTTTGAGACCTAATTGGATCTTAAGTCACGAGAACGAAAATTCAAGCCAGGCGCGAAGGAGCAGATGCTACTTACCACGGGAAGCAACAAAATCCTTAGCCAGTAATAGGGACCCTACCCCGTCCTCAAGGCAAGAGGACCCGTGGATTACCTTACTCCTACTCCGGTGGAAGCGAAGTTTTTCGACGTAAATTGTATATATATATTATATCATCAATGTTCCTAATTATGATTTTTTTTCTGGTCCACTAAATTGATTGATAAGTGTTTTTTTTGGCCCATATTTATGCCTCCATTTAATTGTATCCTTTTTTTTGGGGGGGGGGGTCCACTAAAATGTCGCCAATGTTCTCCTGTGATTTTTCTTTTGTTTAAAATTGTATTAGTTAAATTCTTTATAATCGACCTGTTTAAGGCTTATGCCCGTAAATTCTCTGCTGAGCTCAAATTTACGTTTTTTTGTGTGTACAACTGTCGTAGCAGGTCAGAATTTCGTTAGACCTTTGATAATTCTAGTTTGACGGGTTGGGATGATCCTTTCCTACGCAATTGCTCTGTAAAGCATAATCTTTCGGTTGGGAGATGTGTGAGGGAATCCCCACGTGGAAGATCTTTAGCAGAAAGGAACTCCCATGTGCAGCAGAAGGCCCGGCTTGGCCTAAAGTGGTAAGCCTAACCTCCCCCCCCCCCCCTTCCACAAGCGGAAGCCTCGAATCGAGTCCAACACGATTCAACTTTATGCGGGCTAAAATAGCTCTGCAAGAAGATTCGAGGCCCTTCGAGAGTAGAGGTGTTTCCCGCTAACCCCCAACTCCGGGGGAGAGCCTCGGATATAAATAGCGCTAGACTTCCCGGAAGACACACAGAGTTGAGAAGTCTTGTCCAGAACCCAGAAGATTTTCCCATGGTTCCAAGTCAAGTGCTAGCAACAAAGCAAAGTGACAGCTGGACTATTTTGTGAATTTGGAATTAGCCCCAGCCAGGAGGTAATTCCACTGAACGATCGCCCCGAGTGATTTTCCCGACTTCTTTCATTAACTCCTGTCGAAGCCCTCCTCATTTCGGGTAGCCGAAATACTCTCCCCTGGGCGGGAAGTCATCCCCCTCCCTTGCTTTTGGAGAACCGTCATCACTCCAACCTTCCGCTTTGAAGTCCGAGCGGCCTCACCTCAAGTGCAGAAGACATCCGTAAGCCCACCCCTCTCCCCCTTTTAGTAACCAAATTAAGTTAATCCCTCCCCCCATTTGAATAGTCTCCTTCCGGAAATACCTTAAGTTTTAACTTCATAGCCTGATTTATAACTACAATTTCCCCTTTCATTTAGTGATGTGATTTTGCCCGGTAATTCTCTGTGGTAATTTTACCCATCAATTCTCTCATTATTTTTGTGTAAATAAAATTATAATTTTGTATATGCCTCTTTAAATAACCTTGAGCTTTGCCATTGTCCATAATTTCCCTGACCTCGTTGCACTCTCTCGCAACTCAGCCCGTCTGAACTCGTGGTTTCCCGTCCCTTTTGTCGGTTCGCTTTCAAGTTATTGGTCCCTCCCTGATAGATATAATATGGTATTGATATAATGTAATGTCATACCACGACACGGCTCTATTCGATTTTCTCGCTGTTTTCAAATATATTTTTTTTTAGGAATGGAAGATTATATGATTGTAGACCAATAAAAGTTTAAAATATTTCAATTCTCTATCTTAAAAATGATATTAATATATTCTTAAGAGTATGACATAACAGTATATAGGCAAAATATGCGCAAAACGATGCATATTGTTACAGGTCCAAGAAAATGAAGCCTTTTAGAGTAACAAGGAGTAACAAGCAAAGGAAGTACCCTAGGAGACCTTACGGTCCATTTAAAGAGGATACCTTTGGTCTAGCAATTGAGCTGGCACATTGCTGCTCAGTTGCTTTGCCTTCATAAATGGCCACTTTTCAAGACTTTGTCTAGCCTTGACTTGAACTGGTCAACAGATTCACTGTTGACAACTTTCACTGGAAGTGCGTTTCACTTACCGTAGATACTGTAAGTGAAAAAATTTCCACAGAGATTGCGGTTGTAACGCTTCAGTTCAAGTTTAAAGCCGTGATTGCCCGTTCTGTTCTCACTCAGTGTAAAAATATCCCGGTAGTCAACATTGTCAAACCCTCGAAGTATTTTGAAAACTTCGATTGGCTGACCACGCAGTCTACGGGTTTCCAGCGAGAACAGATCTAATTCCCTTATTTTATCCTCATAACTTTTATGTAGGATAGAGATAATCAGCTTGGTTGCCCTGGCTTGTACGCGGTCCAACCTTGCGATATCCTTTCGAAACGAAGGACTCCAAAATTGTACGGCATACTCCAGGTGTGGCCGACCGAGGGAATTTTACAGAAAAAGTACAATCTCCTTGTTACGGTATCCAAACTGGCGCTTTATGTAGCCTAACATCCTTTGGGCTTTCTTCTCTGCCTCAATGCACTGTTTCGAAAACTTGAGGTCGCTAGTAGAAGTTGGCACCTAAGTCCTTCTCAGTGTCACTCGATTCAAGAGCAGTGCCCTTAAGGATATACTGAGATTGAGGGTTTCTGTTGCCGATATGCATCACTTTGCATTTACTCACGTTAAAAGGCATTTGCCACGTGTCCGATCACTCCCCAATCTTCCCAAGGTCTTCCTGCAGGCGGGCAATATTTCCATCCTTTGCAACGTTCATACTAAGCTTGGTATCGTCGGCAAATTTGGAAATCTTGGCAACCATGTCACCGTCTATGTCGTTAGTGTAGATGATGAATAGAAGTGGTCCAATGACAGAACTTTGAGGCACCCCACTAGTAACGAGCACCCCCTCAGAAGCCTGTCCATTCACCACCACCCGTTGCCGTCTGCCACAACGCCAGTTCTCGAAACAGCTGGCTACTTTTCCGTCTATGCCCAGCGCTCGCACTTTCCGGAGAAGGCCGTGGTGTGGTACCTTATCAAAGGCTTTCTTAAAGTCTAAGTACACCACATCCACCGCCTTGTCCCGATCGTGCTCATTGAACACGAAGTGGAAGAATACCCCAAGGTACTTCAGGCATGACCATTGCCTTTGGAAGCCGTGCTGGGAACTCCTCAGTAGCAGGTTTGACTCTAAATACGACGTCATTTTGTCTAACATCATGCTTTCCATGAGTTAACCGACTATCGAAGTCAGACTGATAGGTCGGTAGTTTGTAAGTTGGCTACGGTCTCCTTTCTTGAAGATAGGAGTCACCTCCGCCTCACGCTAGTCTCTAGGAACGCATTCGGTCCGGATTGACATATTGAAGATTGCGCTCAGGTGTCGTGACACTTGATCGCGCACTTCTTTCAACACTTTAGGTAGAAACCCATCCGGGGCAGGTGACTTATTCGTCATTAGGTCACTGATCTTCTTATTTTAACTCCGCTTCGGTGAAGTCCATATCCTCCAGCTTATCCCCCGAGTAGGAATCCATTGGCTGGGGGATGGGACCACACTCTTCAGTAAACACTGAAGAGAAGTAGTCGTTGAGGAGGTTAGCATTTTCTGCATCTAAGTGAGTTAATGCCCTCTCCTCATTTCTCAAAGGGCCAATCGTTCGACGGATTGGTTTACGGCTGTTCACATATCCAAAAAACTCCTTGGGATTCTCTTAACAGAGTGTCGCCACTCGGAGTTCCTCACACCGCTTAGCCGACTTTATGCTGGACTTCACTCTCCTGGCTAGCTTACGGTATTTATCAGTCACCCTAGATCTTTGATTGCCGGTACACAGTTCTCTTCTTCCTAAGTAGTTTGGCCGATTTCTCGATTAAACCACTTTGGTTGAACAGAAGACCAATGGGAGCATTTTAGAGGGATGAAACACGATTGAAGACTCATGAATGTGGTTTTGAAACTGTTCCACGAGGCTTCAACAACATCGCACACTTCTAGCCCAACGTCAGTCAGTCCAGCACGAGGACCTGCAAAGTCTGTTCTTTTCAAATCGAGTTTCCTCGATTTACTAGTTGCATGCGCTGCCTTCGGGACTTTGACTACAAATCTAATTAGTCGGTGGTCACTGCTACCGAGCTCTTCGCCAACAGAGAGGTCCTCAACGATGTCATTTTCAGAGGTGAATCCCAATCAAGGATATTATCTCCTCTTGTTGGCTCTCTCACCCATTGAGTCAGGAACTCGTTGTTCGTGAACTCCAGGAGTAGTGCGTTGTCGCCACAGGGTTCTTTGGTTTCCCAGTCAACTTGTGTGTGGAAATCACCCATGACTATACACACTCTGTCTTTGACAAGTTTTCCTAGTAGCTGGTACAGATCTCTGTCCTTTTCAACGAGTTGGGCAGGAGGTCTCTAAAGCCCCAGGGTCCTGTATTTGGCAGGACCTATCTCTAGGTCAACACCTAGTAGTTAATGGTCGGATACGATGTTGCAATCCGTCGAGTTGAGAGTATCCTTGACATACAACATCACACCGCCACCCTCTCTATCTGGCCTATCTTTCAGAAGAGCTGGTAACCGGAAATCGTGAATTCACCTTTAAAATCTCGGGTGAGGTTTGTATCCACGACTCCGTTATGGCCACAAACACAGGTTCCTCTGTTGCCACGAGGCCACGGAGCTCAAGAAACTTATTCCTGATTGACCTCGCATTGAACAGAAGAACTTTCAGGGAGTCCCCCAGTGTAAGACTCCCTACGCTCTTTCGTTTCCCGGCTTCTTTTGCGTGGCAGTACCCCTCTTTGCCACATCTAAGAACGTCGCTCCAGGAGTGACACGGGCATACTGTCTTATGTCCGCCTTCACTCTGGGTCGGACGCTCCTCTGCATCCGCTCTACGACATCCTGGATTAAGTTACAGAGTACAGCCTTTCCCTTGAATAAAAGGTGCACTCCATCCCTTTGGTAAAGGTCGTTTCAACCGTAAAAAGTGCGGTAAGGGTCCAGAAAGAAGACCCCCTCCGCCGTACAAAGGTCGGACAGGTGCTGGTTCAAGGTCACGTTCCTTGAGTGAGCTGTCCGGCTAGGACCTCTTCTTAAGAGCATCTCTACAACGGCTCGTTTGCGAGTTCTCAATACGCAGTCGTCCACGGCTCCCATGATCGTGCTGATAATTTTCTCGCTGGGGCTTACTTTGCCTCCTCGGAGGTAGAGGTCATGTCCACTTACCATCAGGGCAACGACTGAATTCTCGGAGATCTAATATTTCTCAGCCTCTACCCTGATGTGGTGGTTCCCCCGTCCTGGCTGGCAGCATACCTCCACACCAGTGCAAAGGTGGGTCGCTAGCAGGGGCTGCAAACCTTGTGCTTTGGAATCGCCCACAAGGGTAACACTCAGAAATTTCCGTGCAGAGGTTTGAGGCTTTCCTTCCGGAAGAAAACTCTCGGTTCCCCCTTTCTTCTCCATCTTATTTTTCTTGTTCTTCTTTTTCTTCTTCTTCCTTTTCTTATACATCTTTTCCCCCCTATCTTCCTTTGTTATATACTCTTCTGTTTTTATCTTTTCTTCTTCTGCTTCAGCTTCTACTTTATTTTCTGTTTTAACCTTCTCTTCTTCCTGTTTCTTTCCCTTCTTTTTCTTTTTCTTTAAGGGTTTATTCGTAGCATGCTGACCTAGCTCTGGGGGTAAAACTGCAGATACAGTGTTTACTACAGGGCTTGACGTTAGCTCTGCTATTCTAACCTCAAGCCTGCGAATCAGTCCGGCGTGTTCCACTCTTAGGTTGTTTATTTTCTCCTCCAACTTCCTAGACCTTTCCTCGGAAGCCCTGCATGTTTCTTTTAGTTCCTTGATTTGGCCGTTTAGAATACAGTCGGTGCAGGAACTGGCCAGGTGGCATTTGGAATAACACCCCTCCGGAAAGTCCACGCAACACTTATCTATGTGGCATATTGCGCACGTGTATTTTAGAGTTCCTGGTCCTTTCTTGCCGGTAATTTTGAACACTTTCTCTCTCAATATTTTGCAACCAATCAATAATAAAAAGGGAGGTTGGTGAGTTCTCCCCGCGTGAGTTGCTCCCGTCTATCCATCGGAGAGGTTTCGGATCTTTGAGAAGGCACGCTCCATGTGCTGCTGTTCGTCCGACCGATTCGTCAAACCTCAGCGTGCCGTGGCTCCCAACCAAGCAGCACTGACCGTCCCCGAAGGGGCCATCGATTCTCACCAGGTGAACAACGGAGCACGCCCCGTACTAAACTCCTACTAGTTCCCTTCACGACGGCTAAAATCTCGGAGCAGCGTTCAATGGATATCCAGCCACACCAAGAGACTCGACCCAAGGCTTTTTATTGGCCTGGCAACCAACCTAGGAACAAAGGGGCGTCACCTCGGACCGATGCTACGAGAGGCACCCGTCAACGGTCACTGGTAATGGTCAATAATTACGCGCCAGGGAAGGAGTTAACGGGGCACTACCCTCATCCCATTCATCGTGCCCCAACGCCTTGGACACCTCTAGTCCTAATCTCTCGCAACCAGTAAGTAGCTGCTAGGTCCTTATATGTAGAAGAAATAGGATTAATGTAAAAAAGGGGGAAGGATAGAGTATGATAAAGAAGACGCACTTAGTCTGGAACCTAATTTCCGACCAAATTGACAAGAGAAGCCCTGCCAGGGGTACCAGAAGATAGGTACCCCCGCTGACATAGCTCGAAAAGTCTAGGGTACGCACAAGCTCTCTTCCCGCGACAAGGGGGCGTCACCCCTCTCCCTCTATTTTCTTATTTTCTCAAAAATATTATATATATATATATATATATATATATATATATATATATATATATATATATATATATATATATATATATAAATGGTGTTAAAAATGTTCCTAATGTCATTTTTGTTCCTTATGATAATCTGAAATTGCAAAAATCTAAGCATACCAATTAAATATAGGTTTTAAGCTTCAATTTCTTTGGTGACCCACTTTTCTTCAACTCACCTCCATTGGCGTCTCACTGGTGGTAGGTTGTAATTTCCTACCACTAGTGAAGCTGTCTCCTCCTCGCTCAATAATAATGGCAAGGACTGACTGCAAGACTCAAATATCGCAGGAGATATTGGATTTTCATCGATAGATAAAGAGAGTATAATAATGTCCTCTTATTAAAAAAATGTTTCATATCATCCTAAAAGTAGTCGTTTTGGGGTGTAAGATTTAAAATGTTACAAGAGATAAGTAAATTGATAATTAAATTAAGTATACTTTGTATTCTCTATTCTGTTTAATAACGTTCTGCCAACGGTTCGGAAAGCTTCGAAATTAATCCTTTAAAATATTAAAGAGGTTTGGGGCTTATAATAAATAATAGTGTTCAGCAACTTATTAAGTTTTTCATTAAATCACCGGTTGAGTTGTTCACATTGAACTTAAGCTCTATCATTGTTTGTTCGGTGAAAGGATTTCAAAATGAATATAATTACCTCATATTCCACCAAACGCTGAGCAAATTCTTAATTTGAGATAAAAACATCGTTTGAGTTGAGGTCTTGCTTGTTGGCTTAGTGGATTCAACTTTCTTCACCACCTAGCATTTTTGTAAAGCAAACACTTTTTATCACTGATAACAACGTAAACCAAAAACGGAAACTAAACTTGCCGAGAATAAAGAGCAATCAATGCAAGTGTTCTGTTCTCTCCGATTACAATCTGTCAAGTCGTAGAGAATCTATTTACAGAACTTAGAAATCATGCGTAGTTTTTGTGAATGCAAATCGACGGTAGATGATGTTGAATCTCTCTTTAAGCAAATATTCAACAGTCCCAGTGCTTTTTCTTTTAAGAGATGATGTCCCCTGCTCCGTATCAAGAGAAATCGTTGGTACTTTCATCGAAACAATATCACCATACAGTTCCTTCATATAGTTTACAATGACGGTAATACGATTTCCTTTTTTGAACTCGTAATCATGAGGTAGCCTATGTACTCAACGGGAACCCCCTATTTGTAATGAATTATTCCAGTAGTAGTCAATGAATACCTTCCCATACGGTGATTAACGTTAAAATGATTTTTTTCTGCTTAGTGTTCCCTCAGATATGTCAAAACACACCGTTAGATAAAATTACCAAAATCTGTAAATAATACTTAAATTAAAAAGTGTATGGACGGAGGATTTTGTGTTTATATTTTTAATCTGGAATGGCAAATATGAATAAATTCTAACAGTGTGTAAGGGATGGAGCATATTTTAAAAGTGGTGTCATTCATTAATTAAAATACACAAACTCGATATAACTACATAGAAACATCATTTTCTACTATGAGGTAAGTCGAACCACATGCACAGAGGTTAGTCATCGAAATGAGAGGAGATTCGAGTCTCACGACGACTTGCAGAGGCTTTCATATGTTGTTCGGATCCTAGGGTAAACTTTAAGCCCCCCTTCAAATACGCACAAGATTCTGGAAATTGATAGTGAAAATCAACTACAAAACAACTATTATGGTCATACAACAGACTTCGCATCTCAACTAACAATTAACAAATATATCTTACCCTTCGATATAATATCTAGCAAAAGAAGTGACTTTAAGGCTTGAGGATAAGGTGAAGTACGATCTAGAAAATTGATTGGTTCTGACAGAATTATTGATACTGATTCAAAATCAGCTAAGAACACAAGTTGAAGCTTACATATTTTAAATCCGTATCGAGCCCTCACGCAGTTTGGCGACCTGAAGTCGCTTGAAGAAAATACTTAAAACTTAGCACACGCCCCAAACCGACGAAAATTGCTTATATTAGAGCAATATACATCAAAGAAAAGCAACTTAAATTAAATATCCAAAAAAATTCGGAGATCATCTTACCACCCTCCCGTCCGCCAGCCTCTAATATTAATCCCTCTCCATCTTAATCATATAAGCGATGAGCGCTTGATGACACAAGTTCAAAGCCAACCTCTTGATTTATTTTCATATAACGATTAAAATAGTTTGCCCTATCTTTCCGTTCTCTACTTTTCCCATTTTCCTTCTTAAATTTTCATTGGTACATGTAATATTCTCCTTAGCGTTTTTCCGGGTTGTGTTACCAATTTCCATTTCCTTGGGCCTTTATATATATATATATATATATATATATATATATATATATATATATATATATATATATATATATATATATATATTTATATATATATATATATATATATATATCCCTGTATTTTATTCCCTAGCCACAATTGTGTAGCCTTTTAAAATGATGTGTATATATCGAAACGCGTCAGGCTAATAAAGAATTTCATTTTGCTTAGTGAACCAACAAGCACAATGTGGCCCGTGTGGAGAGGATGTTCCCCGAAAATCGACGGGTGAAGATCGAAGAAATCGAGCGACAACTTGGAATATCACATGGAATTGTAATCAACATCATTTACGACAATTTGGCCATGACCGAGGTCTCTGCCCGTTGGGTCCCTAGAAACCTCACGCCCCATGATTGACTTCCACGTCGTCAACGTCCACAAGGCCAGAGTTGCCCAAGCTGCCCTGCGCAAGTGCGGATTCGAAGAGCTCAACAATCCCCCCTACAGTCAAGATCTGGCACCTAGCGACTACTTTTTATTCCGCCAGCTCAAGGCTGCACTGCGTGGACGCCAGTTTGGGAACGATGAAGATGTCTAGCTCGCCGTTCAGGAGTGGATTGAACAGCAGTCGGGAGATTTCTGGTTGTCGGGAATTCGAAGCCTCAGGGACAAGTGGCGCAAGTGCATTGAAGTCGAGGGTAGTTATATTGAAAAATAATAAAACACTTTTCCTCAAATCTCGTTTCCTTTTTTCCTTTTATCCGAATTGCAAAACTTATTGACCGCCCCTCGTATATATATATATATATATATATATATATATATATATATATATATATATATATATATATATATATATATATATATATATATATATTTATATATATATATATATATATATATATATATATATATATATATATATATATATATATATATATATATATATATATATATATATATATATATATATATATATATATATATATATATATATATATATATATATGGAAAACTCACAAAGTATCGCGTGTAATAAATTCAACAATGCCCACAGGTAAAATTAATACGAGGATTCCAAGTACTTTCGAACTTCATTTCGAATTTTTTATCAAGGAATAACAAAAGTATTGAAAATTGTAATATATATAAGAATGACACAGAAGAGAGGGAACGCCCACAAAAAAAAACAAAAAAACAATTACCAAAATGAATTAATATGAAATTGAAACATTAGAGGAGCGAAGAGTGACAGAACAAAAGGGAGGATAAATACAAACCAAGATCATTAAATCAGATAAATTCAAAAGGCTAAAGGTTGACAAGCGGGGTAAAATACCACCTAAGCAATTAGTTTATTTTCAGTTTGTTTAAACGCCCCCCAAATTCAATTTTTAAGTAAAAGGAAACAAAAAATAGATATAATAAATACTTTTTTTGTTAATTATTATCCCACACCCTACAAAAATTATTCATTCTCAATTTCTTTCTTCTCACCGCTTCCTTTTTTAACAACCGGGAATTTTTCAATTTTGCTTCTTCTCCTTCTTCTTCTTTTTCTTCTTCTTCTTCTGATTATAATTATTATTATTATTATTATTATCCTCTCCATCTTCTTCTCTTCTCCTCTTCGATCTCTTCTCCTCCTCCTCCTCCTCCTCCTCCTCTACCTCTTCTCCTCCTGCTCCTATTCATTCTCTTGGGTCTCTTCTATTTTGCTCTTTTTTTTGTCTCTCTCTTCATTTTCTCCTCTTTCACCTGTCTGCTTCTTTTTTTCTTCTCTTTCTTATCCATCTCCTATTTTTTCTTTCTCAACTCGTCCTATTTCTAATTCTCATCCTTCATTATTTCTTTTCTTCTCCTTACCTATTTATTCTATCTTTCCTCCTCTATTTTCCACTTCTTGTTCTTCCGTCTCATCTTCTTCTCCTAATCTTTCTATTCTTCTCTTCCTTATCTTCATCCTTCTACTCCTCCTCTCCTTTTTTCACTTTCTTCTTCTCTTCTCCTTTTCTTTCCCCATTGATCTTCCTCTGCTTATCCTCACCTTCCTTCTCTTCTTCTTCTTCTTCTTCTTATCCTCATCCTCCTTTTTATTTTCACCAATCCCAAAATTCCCCTTCTTAAAATATATTGTTAGAGACAAAATGGAGCGGCTTTTTCACTCCTCATTTTCCTCTACTCGTTTTAAGGTGACAGTGGCTATTTACTCCTAATAAAGATTAAAATTTTAAATCAATTTTAGAAATAATTTCAATAAAAATTTAGAATATACCAAAAAATAAAATAAAAATGCAGCCATGGTTAAAAATATTTTTAATTTTCTGAACTTCTCCAATAATAATATATTGGGGGGGGGGAGCATTCCTTATTATCAGTTTATGTATTTATCAATATTATTCTTCATCTTTATTTTCATTATGCATTTTCTTCTTCTACTTGACTGAATTTCCTTTTTTCTTTTAAGTTGCCCCTTCAAACATTTGTCTTCACTTTTCTTGACTTAGATATTCTTTTTGAGTCGGTTGGTAAATCTTCGTTTTTCTTTCTTTGATGCATCTTCCTACTTCA
Source organism: Ceratothoa steindachneri (assembly GCA_963969495.1). Lineage (NCBI taxonomy): Eukaryota > Metazoa > Arthropoda > Malacostraca > Isopoda > Cymothoidae > Ceratothoa > Ceratothoa steindachneri. The sequence continues at coordinate 121,325,676 of OZ018326.1, forward strand.
TGCAATTATCTTGGGTTGATGATTTCTTGGTCCTTCTTGATTCTAGTTGAGTTCGTCCTTGAAGCGTTTTCCTTGACTTGCGTTTTTTTCTTGAGTTGATTTCTTAGTCCTTGTAGATGAGTTGGTCTTTCGAGCCTTTTCCTTGACTTCCGTTTTCTTCATGAGATTTCTTCATAAAAAGTTTTGGACTATTGAGTTTCGAACGCGGTACCGGTAGATTTAAACGCCGATGATCTAGCCATTACGCCACGGCTTAGTCTGTCTTGAGTTGGTAATTTAATGGGCTATTTATATTATCGAGTTGGAAGGAACTTTTCTCTGATACATTTTCGCACCCCTACAAATAATAGTTGGCATCGTTCTGTCTCGAAAAACAATGGAGATTGTGCCATGGCGAAGCGTATAGAGATCCTGTGTTTCCCAGGCGCCAAGATCTCCCTCTCGGCCCAACCGGTGTCATCCCAAGGAATGCAGATGCGTGCGTTTTGCACCAGGCTGGCTGCAGAAGAGGCCGGATTCAGTGAGCACGCCGAACCCCTCCGCCTTCTGGACTTCACTCCTAATTTGGAAGGTTTACTCCCTTACACTTGGCCGTTGGATTAGTCCAGAATCTCCTTCATACAGCTAGTCGTTGGCTGCTAGAGGTAGCTCCTCCGCCTAGCTGGATGGTGTAGTGTAAACACCATTCCGTCACGTGTTTTAGCCAACGGCTAAGGTGGTGTACCGGGGTGTGGCGCTTAGAGCTAGTACGTGAGAGTTTAAAAGATGGATGTTGAACTGGTGGAACTGCAGCACCGGCTGTGACTGTATATCCCAATCCTTGAACGGCAGATCATCAATAACCCATAATAATAAGGAAAAAATAATTTTAGAAACTGAAAAAATCATACCAGGTCATTTCTCTCTCTTCTTGCCAAAAAATACCGTTCTAACAAAAAATATAGAGTTATAAAATATATATATATATATATATATATATATATATATATATATATATATATATATATATATATGTAGCGAGAGGGATTGTAGTTGTTAATTGATATCTGTAGCAAGATGAGTTGGTTGATGCTTGATTGTGGGAGAAGAAGTAATTGATTGTGGCGGGGTGACGAGTTCCAAGGTGGAACAAATATTTCTACTCTGCTACATGATTAGAGGTCGTTCTTAAGGGTGTCCAGGAAATAAGTTCGTATTTGGATTTTTATAAAAAACTTGATGAAAAATAACTATTTTTGAACTTGAGATTTAATGATGAATTGTGAATCCTATCCACCAACGGTGGATGGATCACAATCACGAAGACGAAGTGATGTGTTCGAATGTGAGGAGAATAATATGTATCTGTTTCATATGAGAATACATCCTTGTGGATAATATGTGACTCTTTTTTATGTGTGGAGAAAGTGTGTGTGAACAATGGGGTTTTCGGGGGAGGAGTTTTGTGTTTGAAGTTAATGTTTGTTAAAGAGAGAGAGAGAGAGAGAAAGAGAGAGAGAGAGAGAGAGAGAGAGAGAGAGCAGAAATCGTGTTTCAAAGGAATTTGAGAGAGAGGTGGAGGGAAAAAGATAACAAAGTTGGAAGGCAAAATTATCAGTGTTACAAAATAGCGTTAATAAACAAATGGAATGAAAATGTTCAAATGACAGTTCTCTGGAAACGGAGTCTTTTCACTTATAGGAAATTAGCCTTCTATTTTTGAGTTAGCAGATTGGTCTGTTATCTCACGATTATGTTTAAAATATTTCCTACATATATTACCTTTAATTTTCTGTTCACCATTCTGCCCTAAAGATAACCTACTACTAGGTCGAAAGACGTCGAAGCAAATATATTCATGCCTCTTCCTAGTAATTTTCCTCGCCTACAGCCATTAATTAAAATTATTAGAGTTAAAGCTATACAGAAGCTGCCATTTAAATTAAACAATGCACTCGCTGTGGAGTTTATATATATATATATATATATATATATATATATATATATATATATATATATATAACATTGAGGAGCTTTTCCAGGTTGTTGACTTCGTCGAGCGGCTGAATCTGATCGACCTTACATTATATTACTTCTTGATCTCTCTGCAGCCTCCTATACTTTCGATCGATCTGTTTTTCAGCGTTTTCAAGAATTCTCGGAATTTTATGTAACCGCATTTATCTGTTTCGCTGTCACCTATTAACCTATTTCCTCATGCTCAATCTGTTCGCATTAGTACTGATATATCTATATCAGCAGCAGATGTTTTTTTTTCGCAACATTCGTTCTTGGCTGAGGCCTTTCATATTTCTCATTTTCTCCTTAGCATTCAAATGCAAAACCTCGGTCTATCATTTCATTTAGACTACCTATCAAAATAAGAGATTGATTTTCCTTTATTAAAATATTTTTAAAAATATGATTAGTAAGCAAATGAAATTTCCATGGTACATAAATGCATGCATTTAATATATTTTATGAAGATTTCACATGATAGAATCGTATATTCAAGAAATTTGACTAAATAAAGTCAAAAAACAAGATTAATACCTCAAAAATAAGAGGACGATCATTCAAAAAATTGCTTGCAAAGAAAATACAGAAGAAACAAAGCAAGATTTGACAACGATGAAATTTAAAACACTTAATATAAAATGATTAAGCCTTTCTTTTCTATTACTTTGGCGTAACGACAACCAGAGGACCTCACTAGTTTCTTGCAAAATTCTGGTGTTATTTTGTCCATTGATGGTTAATTATCGTCATAAATCTTATTTTTTCTAAAATTTCCTCCTACAGTCTCAAAGGGATCCTTCATAGAAAAGCGCCTAATAACTCTGTCTTCTCGATCGGTGGTTATCCGAGGTCGACCGAATTTTGCATGAGATTTTTATGGGTGATTTTATTTAATAACTTCAAAGCGAGCGAGTTCACACTCTTGGACCTTCCTACCTCTCTTGAACTCGAAGAAAGTGTCCTTCTGAAATTTTATGCAAACAATTCTCTGACTGATGTTAGAATTCACTTTCACGTGTGGGCAAATCTCAGCAGAGCGTGTACGACAACAATAGCGGTTGAAAAAAATGTTGCCAGATGATTTCAAGAATCGTCTAAAATTTTCAATGAAAAATATTTCTCTTATTTCGCACATGTCAATATTTAATAAAATATAGTATATGCATGCCTTTACGTAAGATGTAAATTTCATTTACCTTCTTATCATATTTTTGTAAATATTTGAATAAAGGAAAATCGTTCTCTTATTTGGCTCAGTAGTGTATATTAAGGGAATTATAGGTGGACTACCAATTATGGAGGATAATGCTATATAAATGTCCCTTAGTTATGGGGTTACTAATTATGATAGTCACAAATTTATAGAGATGCACCGGAGGAGAATTAACAATTTATGGGTAACCATCTTATATGAAGTTGAATGAGGTATCTGACTACAAAGAGGAATTCTTCGTCTTGTTCTTATTTTGGTGGGGCTTAGCGAAGGTTTCAGGGTAATTGAGGTAAGGAAAGAAGTTGCAAAAATGAACTTCATTCTAATATTGGCCTATAACAGGGCGGGCGCTACATCACGAAGTTACTTTGTGGGTAATAAGTAGTCTATATATATTCAACGCGAAGTATTGAATTCTAGAGCGACAAGACTTAGTGAACTTAAAGGGGGAAGTGAACGAAATAACCTTCTAAACGACTATATTCTAGCAATCTTAACAATACAATAATCATTCTGACTGAGCTGCTCCGACTATATATATATTCCTATTCCTAGAGGGCATTGCCTAGAATAAGAGTTATCCAACCCAAAGGCTCAGGAGCTAATGAAAGCTGTGCAAGTCAAATTACTTGCATATCCCAAGTTTTATCAATATAACAGGATGCAGTTGTCACAGCTTTGTGATACAATACCTATTGGCTATCGGGTATGTTTACTCGGGTGTTTCGTAGACTTCCGTCTTTCGATGAATATATTCTGAGAAGCGAAATGTTTGTTTACGCGTTTGTCTTATTGAAACAGTTCATTTTGACCTCTTGCGGTCCGTACATTGTTTGTCTCGTGCTTACTTCCAACGCTCGGTTGCCTTCTATATATATACATTAACAAATATAATACATTCCTTATTTTTTAATTCAAATTCATAGATTCAAATTAATCTATACATTCTTAATTCCTTATTACAATTTACGCATTTATTTTATATGAGTTGAGTGTTCTGACATTTAATAAGACCACCGCGCGTCCATTTTGTGGAGGCTTTCGCTGAGCCTATTGTAGCCTGCAATTTGGTGCAAGTAACCTACTATTACATAATCCGATCACTACATCCCACACAAACTTAATTTTCTTTTTCTGGATTTCTTATAAATCTTTAATCCGCTTATGACATCATTATTGAACGGCTTTTGGACATCTTACTGTAAATCTATATTAACTAAACTGAGGTGTTATTCCTTTGGATGTGGCTCTCCTTAAAAATATTACTTGAATTTTTTACATTGATTGATCCTGTTTCCATTTCTCTTTGGAGCAAAAGACCTAGGTGTCATCTTAAAAAAATATCAAATATCTCTCAAGGTTCAACTCCTCAATATCTACAAATAATATCTCTCCTTTCCCCGAAATCTTACCCGTATCCGCTTCCCCTTTGATCATAATTGCTTCGATATTGCAAAACAAGTTTTTTTAACCCTCTTCCCTCTTGACTACCGGAAACCCCTTGTCGCTAGCTCACTTGCTTGTTATATTTAATCTCTTCAACCTGTTAAAAATTTTGCTTCTCAGGTTTTGATGCCTAAGGGACGTTTCCCTTCTTCTTCGTGAAGTGCACTAGATAATCATTCGCAAACGCATCGTGTTCACGATCTTCCGTTTAACAATCGCAAATTCAACGGTAACTACTTAATACCTTCCTTCCTTTGAATTTATTCCGACTCTTGCGATTCCAGCGTTCGTGCTCTTCCCTCTTTATTTATTATTATCACTATTATTATTATCATATAGAACATGTAAAGAGCCACACTGAAAACTTTGGAAATTATAACACAGAGAGGTGAAAGAAAGAAAGGAAAAAGAATTAAACAGCCCCAAGGTTACGCAACAACTTTTAGCCAATCTTTTAAAATTATCAAGTGGAGTGACAGTAACAAGATTTGTGACCAAGGTATTCCACAATCTATATATGCCTGGTAAAAAGCACTTAAAAACTCAGATGTAGAATGACGACCAATTTCGAATGCCATAGAATTTACAGTCTCAGAATACATAGTAACTCTGGCAGGTTGGTAAAATCTCGGCAAAAAATTATGCAGAGGATGATTGACATCATCCACTACTTTAAATAAGATACAAAGAGCTCCAACATCTCTATCATGCCCAATCTCTAAATCTAAAGCTGAGAGGAAAAATTTACAGAATTAATTGCACGATCAAGCAATCTCAAATGAGTGTCTGCAGCATAACTCCCTACAGCAGAGCAATACTCAAAATGAGGTAAAATAAAATAAAAGAAACACTTGCGAAGAAAATCATCATTCTCATAAAGTTTCTTAGATTTACGAAAAATGCCCAATTTCTACGAGATATCCTGAGACATGTGTTTTAGATGCGTTTCAAAAGTGAGTTTCGAATCTAGAGTTACTCCCAAGAGATTGAGCTGGTCAGCCTTGTTTATCAAAGCTCCATTTATTAAAAAATTGGGATGTTCAGGTAAGAGAGATCTAGAACGACTCACAATCATTTTCTTAGACTTACTAGGGTTCAATTTCATACCCCACTGAAGACACCCGCAATGAATTTTATTCAAATCCTCAGTGAGGCTATCTGCAGCACTCAGTTTCATTGCAGGAGATGGGAATGAGCATAGAAAGAGTTGTCATCAGCATATGCTAGAATTTTATTAGTGATATTAAACCAAATGTCACTAGTATATAATATAAAAAGCAAAGGCACAAGAATGCTACCCTGAGGAACTCCAGAATATACTCTAAATAAGGACTAAAATACCCATCGACAACAACACGTTGTTGTTTATTTTGTTAAACACTCTGTTTAAATTACTTAAGACTCTACCACCAATGTCAACAGATTTTAATTTAAAAATCAAACCATTATGGTTGACAGTGTCAAAGGTGGCACTTAAGTCAAGACAGACAAGCCTAGACTCACAATTATTGTCTAAAGCAGACTGCATTTCATGTACCAGCAATATTAGTACATCGGTAGTGCCTAGCCCCTTTCTAAAGCCAAACTGAGTCACTGTAAGAAACTGTCTCAAATATACAATAAGACCTTTGGACAGCAGACGTTCAAAAGTCTTAGAGAAAATCGGTGTGATACCAAACCCATAGATTCTTAGCACCTCCCGACTACTGAAGGCCTGCTGGAAACTGGGGGCAATGGCTAAATGTAGTAGTGTCATATTTCAATAGAATGAATTAAGATAGAATAAAGTTTATGAAATTAAAGAAAAACAAGAGATGCAGGGCTGTGTCACCCAGCAGAAGAGAAGTGGCTGAATTCAGAAATGCTGGACACACCTATGGCTATAATTCAGTAAATCCACTTCAAGGATGCCGTTGGTAGTAGAACTACTCATCCGCCTTAGCTAAAGCATGGATACTTAGAGCCCTTAAACATGAACATCCATGCGCCCACTGAAGACAGACAGTGACCAGTGTGCTCAAGTGAGACCAAGGGAGAATTTCCTCCACATCCAAGTTTCTCAAGACCCTACCAAGTTTTTCTGCACAATTGACCGTTGGCAAACATGGTCTGCTAAGATATACCGCCTAGTCTTTTATGATGCATATGGAATAGTGCTTTATCACTTTTTGCTCATATGGAGTGAAATGATTGATTTGTTGCCACACGATCCTTTTGTGCCTTAAGGTATGATGCCTTGAAGACTGATCTCATTTCTCAAGCTTTTTCTTCGTTAGTAGAAGACATGCGCTGACTGAAGTCCAGCGCTCTTATAGAAAACCGTACAAAATACTTATCGATTGATTCATTAAATTAACTTCTAATAGAAACTCGGAATCAATTAACAAAGTTCATTTTTAAAATCGTGAAAAATATAACTAAAGCAATTATGTTTTATGAAAATATAGCCATTAAATTAAGCAAACTCATTTTACTTCTCAGCATTCACTAACTTATGAATGCGTTAAACAACATTTAGTTCAAAAGTGTAATTAAAGTGGTTCAAAATTGCGTGAGGTAGAAATAAATGAATTCCGTCTAAACTAGGTTAGATTGTAATGATAGTATAAAAAACAGATTTAGTTAAATAAAAAACTACATTTAATACAAAGTGATATATATATATATATATATATATATATATATATATATATATATATATATATATATATATATGGAAAACTCACAAATTATCGCGTGAGTAAGCAATAAATGCAACAAAGCCCACAGGAAAATTTATACGAGGATTCCAAGTACTTTCGAACTTTTTTTCGAGTTCATTATCTTAAAAATTGTAATATTTATAAGGATCTTTGCTCCTCCTAAGGTTTCTGTTTTATATTGATTCATTTTGTTAATTGGTTTTCTGTTTTTTTGTGGGCGTTCCCTCTCCCCTGTGTCATCCTTATAAATATTACAATTTTCAATACTTTTGTTATTCCTTGATAAAGAACTCGAAATAAAGTTCGAAAGTACTTGGAATCCTCGTATTATTTTTTTCCCCTGTGGGCTTTGTTGCATATATATATATATATATATATATATATATATATATATATATATATATATATATATATATATATATATATGCAACAACACTACGGGGCGAAAGCCCTGTATTGGTTGTTATCACCGGTAGAACTTGTATTTGCTTTTTCTTTGTATGTGACATTGAAAATGAGCCTTTAAATTGTGAGCGGGTAAGAAGATGTGGTATAAAAATTCCTTGGAGGCTCCTAGCTTAGGGAGATATTGGGTTTGATGGGGTATCACTTTGGGCGAAGTAGAGTTACTGTGTCTGATAGCTTAACGGTGGAGCATCTGACCGGCAATCAGCAGACCCGGGTTCGAGTCCGGGGCAGTAATTTAAAACCTTTTTCCCCTGGCGTTATTTCTTTCTTCTCGGTAAAGGATTGCCTTCACTGTGCTGCCCTTCGCTCTCTTCGATTCTAGTGTTCTTCTAATATCCCTTTTTCTTACTTCTTAAAAAAACATCCTGTTTCTTGTCTCATTGCTCATTCGCGTCTAATATCTTTTTCTCTTGTACTATGAGTATATAGTTATATAGTCAGTAATACAAGGTTTCTGCATCTTTCTTTGTCTTCAAAATTGTTTAGAAAGGCAGAAAATAAATATGGCGAAAGCCCTGTGGTGGTTGTTATCACCCGCAGAACTTGTTTGTATATATATATATATATATATATATATATATATATATATATGAACAAATAGCCTGTGACCTCTCCTACCAAAAAATATGCTTGCTACTCACTGGAACCCAGAAAAAGAAATCATTTCGTTCATAGTATCCCTTAGTTCAGAGCATGGATACTGCAAACGAGATACCCCTGAGATTCTAAATGGGCGCCCTGTGTCGCAAATCCTTTTGATAATACTCACAAACTAGGAGTAATATTTTCATCGAGAGGGATATTTTTGAGGACTATCCAAATTCCCCATAAATTATTACAAAATGTCACCCCTTCCTTCCTTAATAGAAAACGCCTAATGTCGATGACCCTATGGATAAGGCCCATTAAACAGAAAAAAAAAACCAGTTTCTTGGTTATGCATTTACTGTTGTTGACTTTTTCATTCTTACCTTAGAGCCATTCTATTTACATTTTGCCCTGATCACGAGCTAACCAGTGTGTTGTGTTTTTAGTTTGATCAATCATTGAGATTACATCAATTAATATTAAGAAACCTTCAGCCGTTTAGAGATTAAATTTCTAACCATTAATCCTTTAACAACTGACGAGTCTCAAATTCATTTTTCTCCATTAAGGCTATAAGTATAGAATGTAAATTAATTGGTTACTTCGTTGGTCAAAGTAAGAAAGTATTTCTCTTATAATTTCGTACTAAACCTCCTCTCCAACTATTTAAGAGTTAATTGCTTGGGATATGATCGCTGATTTCGTATCGGTATGGTTCTAAGTCATCATGGTTTTGGCTTCGATTACTGCCACTCTGGTACTAAAAGAACATACATTCTTTTAATAGACCCACGGGCTTTCTTTTAGGCTCGTTTATCCAAGATTTAATAAATTTAAAAGTTTTCGCTTGGAAATCCTCGACTAACTGAAGCGTTTTGCCTCATGGTTTAGCTCTGCATTGCTGGAATCTGTGCCTTAAATTTTAAGTTCATTGAATTCTCTTGAACCTTACTCAGTTTTATTCAGTAATTAGGCTGCAAGTTAAAACTTTTAAGTTATTTTTATAAATTACTACGTGGTTCAATATATATAATTGACATTATATCTATTCGTTTGAAAGGTTTTAGAATCCCTAAGAGTTAAGTTTCAGTCATCATTTATGTGCAAATTTAGGTAATCTAAAAGGTGTTTATTTAGTCTCTAGGTAATTGTGGTGTCCGATGTTGTTATAATTTGAAATCCTAATTTGTTTCCTTGATTCCAGGGAACTACAGTGGACATTTCTCTGTAGCCTGTTTGCTTGTAATATTTCACGGTGTGAGTAGTTAATATATTCCATGTCGTGCCGAGAATAGGAAACAAAATGGGTGTCATTATTCTTAACAATTGAATTTTTAGAGTCGTTATTCATGACATGGTGAATTGGGTTCTTTACCCTTTCATGAAAAGTCGTCAAAGACTTTGTTATAAGCTTAGACGGGACTGAGGTCCCCCTTGGTGATACAGTCGATATTCACGGCAAGAGGAGTGACACTTTAGACACTAGTAGGATACTCTCTATGTGAAATTGAATGTCTCTTGTGGTATGTTGTGAATGTATGTATAAAGGCGATAATATGTAAGATCGAACTTCCCAACCTTTTTAACAAATTTCCATGGATCTGTCTTTAGTCTCGTTTTCCGCTTCTATTATCCCTCTTATAACCAATTTCTATGATTTTTCTTTAGTCTCTCATTTCACTCTTCTATTTTCCCTCTTTTAACCAATTTCCATCAGTCTTATTTAGTCTCCTTTCCGTCGCCTATTTTCCTTCTTTTAACGAATTTCCATGACTTTTCTTTAGTCTCGTTTCCCTCTTCTATTTTCCCTCTTTTAACGAATTTCCATGACTTTTCTTTCGTCTCGTTTCCCTCTTCTATTTCCCTTCTCTTAACCAATTTCCATGACTTTTGTTTAGTCTCTCTCTTCACTCTTCTATTTTCCCTCCACATGTGAATGAAGAGAGTGAGTGAGCGAGATTTGTTAGCAGAGGGATTGCTCGTTAGGATAGGTGGTTTTTGGAGGCAGGTAATATATAAATTTACCTTTCATCTTAAAATATAATTAACAACCCTCTGTTTATTAGCATCATTTGCCATTAACAAGTTGTATAAACTTGATAAGCAAGTTCTAAAACCTTACAGAGTTGATCGATGAAAATTGATAACGGGCAAAATATTTTGAAATTAATTAAACTACAACAGCTAAACGAATCATTGGGCTTACGTTAAATAGGGAACATCCTATTTATTTTTTTTAATTTGAAATTTAAACCAATAAATGTAAATAATTTAATTGGCTAAACCTAAGGTATTGGTAATTTCTATGCTGGGGCGGCCTGAAAAATATTGTATTACAACAAACCTACTTGTAACTTCTATATTTAAAAGTTTTTCTTCAACAAAACATACTTTAAAATTTAATATGGTTATAATTCAGTTAATGGGTGCCCGATAGGGGACACTATTTCTGAGCTACACTTTTGGGCTACAATTTAGGCCTTATGACGTCAGACAGTAGCTTTAGATGTCGCCAATCAAGGTGTTGTATTTGTTTTGGGGTCTCTCTATTATTTAGTAAGTGCTTACACGTTTACTCGATTTTATTAATTAGTATTGTAATGAATTTTTCTGTTTCTCTTAATATTAAAATAAACTATCATTTTCACACACTAGCAACCCTTAATTCGGCCTTATTTCAAACATTGGCAATACTGGAGCCAAGCAGTTAAAAGAGGGCGATTCTTGAGCATTCTGTTTGGTCGACTTTAATATGTTGTCAATACCTCGGTCAATTTAATAGACATTTCTATAGATCGTCGCCTCATTTTAGAATCGAAGATTTGCCACAGGTGTGGAAAATAAGCGTTGCTCGATTATAATAGTGAAGGGTGGAGATGGTTTAGCTTTTGCTCTGAATTTATTATATTATTAGAAAATTTAAGCGAACAATATCGCTGCCGATATTTAGCAATCGCCCTTTGCATTCAAAGCTAATTTTAGCATTTCTAATTAAAAATATTTACGAGTTTTCTTAAAAGTTGTGGGGTGTGCAACCCCCCACTATTTAGTGGGAGTATGGGGGCGAAGCCCCCTATTTCGAAAGTAACTAAAAATTTTTAATTTTTGGCGGCAAAAGCCTAAATTAGGCGGTACTATCTTCTTTGTTATTTCAATAAATGTGCGATCGGCTCTGCATGTTTATCGAAATAATAAAGACGATAGCCGCATATTTTAGGATATTTCCTCCAAAAAATAACATTTTATGCTACTTTCAAAATGACATCTGACGTCATAAGACTTAAATCGTAGCTCAGAAACAGCGCTCCCTATCATCGTCCCTAAAATGAAGTATTACCATTAATATAATAGAAAGATTCAGGTATCATAATTGATAAATTAAGAAAATTAGCCTAACTTAAAATACTTTCAAAGGGAAACATAAATATTGTCATTAGGTTAAGCTTAAAAATTTGTTCCTGGTAAGTAGTATATATTTTCTTTAGGACTTAAGCTTTGCCTTTCTCTTGTATTAGGCTCTAATTGGTAGTGCTCTAATAACCTTGACTGGTTCAGAAGGCAGCCTAGGGAATAAGGAAGAACTACAATTCCGTCCCAAAATAGAAAATTATATCAGTCCCTCTGTTTGGCTACGGAAGAAAAAATTACTACCAAAGGAAGAAAATGCTATCCCCTCCCCCTTCAATTGGAAGTAAAGCAGAGTAAATTTATTTAATTGAACTGAAAAATTCATCGACGTCTATCAAGAATACATGAATGTGGCAGCGAGTATAGACGTGAGAGAAGGATAGTATCACTTATTAATAGCTGGTAATAAAGTCTGATTATTTAGTCCATGATCTTACTTTTTTAAGAAAGTTTTTGATTTGTTTTGCAAAAAAATAGCAACTGACATGAAACAAAGGTATCTGAGATTAATTTATTTTCGGAAGTGCTAAATATTGGAATCGTACCATTATATATTTGCGTTTGTACATTTACAATTGCGAGTTTTGTTTTAAAACCTTGATTGCCGGTAATTATTTTTGACTATATTTTTTGGTTTACGTTTTTACTTTAAAATTGTATCAGATTTTTTTTGTATGCAATCTGAGTAAATAAAGAGAAGTTAAAGAAGATTGAGTTTTCCTTACTTCGGTAGTATCTTGACATTCTCCAAATCAAAATTGATGTGACTGCCAGAAAATCTATTGGGGATGCATGATTTGGCTTGGGGTTATAGGCTGAGTTTGTTTATGCCGTAGAGTTAAATCTACCTCAAATTGAAAGTTCAACATGACTGCTGGTTTGTAATTTATAGACTGGGCTAACGGTAACAGACTCATTACTTAGCGGAGGTAAGAAAATTAGAAAAATGGCGGTTTTCGAGATTTATACTTGGTCTTATGGCCGCCTTTTGTATTCGGGCAAGTGAAATCACTGATTCCTGGTTTGTATTAGGCTCATTTCCTTGCATCTGGCTATCGGTGCTAACAGCCTTAATGTTATTGTACTCTCTTACTCTCTTTCTCTCTGTCTCTCTTTCTCTCTGTGGAGCCTATTTGAACAGATGGTCTGTGCGTGTATTAAGTGTAGGAGAGTATACACCAAAAGAGTGTTCGAATTTGTAAATCTGACATATCTATCAGGCCGATATTTGTAGCAACATAAAGTTTCGTCTTTCGCGGCTCCATGTCAAAGCTGGTGGGTCAGATTCCCTCTCTGTATCAGATACATTACTTCTATGAACAGCTGTTTCAATTTTCTTCCTTATCACCCAACCAAAACTGTCGGCTGGCACCTGTTTACTAATGTGTGTGTGAATGTTTGTAAGTTAGCGTCAGAGCACAGTGATTTCATTGCCCAGCGGTTTCAAATTATTTACAAGTATAAATTTTGCTTTGCATTCATACGCGAATTATTGACTAGTGGTTTTGCATTATTTACAAGTATACAGTTTGCTTTGCATTAATTAATTATTAAAAAAATGGCGTATTTCTTTAGTGTTTGGTTTATGTGCCCTTCTCAAGATTTCATAGGGCCAACGGGGTGCCTAATTTGTAAGGTTCCTTGTTGGCTCTACTCCACACTGTAATTGTGCACTACCAAGCTTCGCAAATATCACTCTCCAACCTAAGCAGATCATACAACCAGGAGTAAAGCTTCAGGAAGCAGCATTGTGTAGAAGACTGACAACCTCTCTTAGCTAAAACACATAGGGGAAGTACATATAAGGAGAGAGAAAAGGAATTCTTTTTATTTTTTTCCCACCTTCTCTGGTACCTTGGTTTCCCGTCATATCTCCCCCCCTCCTCCCTGAATTCCCCAGATCATTTTTCAATTAATTATCCCTTGGTTCAAACTTAATTGATAGTCTCATTCATCTTAGCCGTGAACCGTCAATATTTAATTGCATTACCATTTAACTTGCCCTATATGTGTATGCAATATTTAGTCCTATTAAAGTATATTTTTGTAGCCTTGTTTGAATATTCCTTGGCTTAGCAACTGTATTTAAAGAACTCTTAGAGCCATTCCCAGGTGAAGCCTTAATTTCGGTCGGCCAGTAGTCCAGTTTGCATATAACAGCGTACACCTGATCATAACACGACACACATTATTAAAGGTTTATTTGCGACTGCAGATGAACTCTGGTTACTTGCCTTTAGTAAACATGCCACGATTGATTTGAATACAGGTTAAGTAGCTTCTTGGCTAGAAAATGTAAGAAAATCAGTCAATAAACCCGCCACGGTCACAGTATCCGAGATTTTGGTCATTACTATCAAGAGAATGGATGGATGTCTTGCGTAAACACATCTTGCATAAAGGCTTCTCTCCCATTAAGTGAAGACTTATTCCAGCTAAGAAGAGCGAAGAACTTACTTCGTATGTCACAGAGTCTAAAATATCGAAGACGGTGCTTTTTGCGCTTATAGGAATCACGTTTCTCTTCGAGGGCCTTCCAACGCTTGGACGTGCAATACTTTAACAATGGGCATACAAAAGGGTAAGATGTTCAATAAATAGAAGCCAGGCCCTTAGCAATGATGATGCAGGAGAATAACTTAGCGGCCTCATCTATCGATCTAAATTCCGCAACTAAATTAGAAATATCCGTCATATACTCAAAAGCGGAGCAGTTTGCGCAATCTAAGCAACTCTACGGGGACCTCCTGAGTGGCAGTTGCCTGGCAAATGAAATTTGAATAAGAATGTGATTGATTCCGACGATGTCGTCGGCCACCACATATCTGAAACTCACTTGTGACTTAGGAAACCTCATAGACGCCCAAGGGTTTGTAAATTTATCCATATTAAGAACAATATCTCCGACTCTTCGACAAGTTACGTTAGAGCCAGTCCGTAGAACTGAAAAAATTCATCCCCTGGTGCCTAAGAACGAGAATGGGCATCTACAAACAACATTCGACACGACGGAACTCCGCCTCATCGAATCTAGATGACGTTAGAAAGTAAAGCGAAGCAAGAGAAAGCTTTCCATCCAGATGGAGCTATATTGCAACTACCTGAATGTAGGATTATCCATAATAAAAGATCAGAAAAAGAATAAAGCCATCGTATCGTGTTGTTTATCCTTCCCACAAGCTATGCTCCCATCTTGGATGCTAACATTGTTAGGGTTGGTGTGACTTTTAATACATCTATTTAAAGCCGATCTAGTCACGTCATGTTAACTAGCATTTAAAGGTAGAATTTTCTGAACCTGCCATATTTGCGGAAACTGGTTATCTTTTCACGAAGAAATAACATTTTAAAGGATTTCTTTCATTTAATTTATTACCGCAATTTAATTTTCGATATGCGAGTGTCTAAGTTTCCCTCTAAAATATATTATCCCCGAACCGTTATAACTACTGTATTAAAGTAGAAGGTTTTCCTAAAATTTCCCTATCTCGAAAATTCAACATCCAAGTTCAATAAACTACTTTCTACCCTAAACAAACCAGGTTTTTTGTATTAATTCTGACCCTGTTTCCTTGCATTCCTCTTTGGCCAGATTGACTCAATTTCTATGGGCTTGGGATCCTGTGCAGTTTATAATTATACATACATGAACTGCCATGTTTGTTATGTGAGCCAAACTGGCTGGCAACTAAAATACAGGATCACTGAGCACTTGGGTTTGTCTCACCGGACTGGCATTCCCATTTCCAACCCAGAAGCCTCTCCTATTAGGCAGCACTCTGATAATGACAAACATCCTATTAATCCAGAATCGTTTCGCATCTTTTCTTCAGTTTCTACATCATTGGAGTTGAAAATCATCCAGTCGTTAGTCAGTTGTTATCACAACTTCAAAGATACAGGCCAGTTACTCTTTGTAATTTGTTCAGATTTGTGTTTTTTGCTTTTTAGGTATAATATAATGGGTTATTTTTTTGGTTAATTCCATTTAATTTGTTTATTAATTTTCTATACTCAAGTAATTTTATATTGAAATTTATTTTCTTCCCCGTTTTTGCCAAATTATACTAGATATTGTCAAGTAATTTTGCGTATTTATTTTTTTTCATACTACTCAATATTTCTCTATTTTATTGGCTTACCTTTCCTTGCCACACTTAAAGGCCTTTTCAAGGAATAAGAAAAGCAGGTCATAACATTAGCATAAAAATATAAAGAAGAGGGGGGGGGCTAGATTAACATTCTATAAACATTAATTAGGGGGTACAAAATTCTAAAACATCGGGTCTAGCGTGAACAAACCAGAGCTAATATTGAAATTGACGAACGTGTTAATATATTTACACACTAAAATATTTCTATAAAATGTAATTGCTGCATCTGACAGATTTGCGACTATTCCAGTTATTAGTGTGGTTATAGTTATACATATACATTAATAGAGTAGATTTCTCGCTGTGGTTCAGTACATTAATTTGATGTTGTTTCTACATGTGCTCGTAATTCTTTCCCTATTTGCCCATAATAGCATTTATTACAATTGTTAGAACCTATGGAAAAAACAATATATGGTCGGGAAGAACTTTTAATCAGCACTGTAATCTCATATTTGAATATTACGGGGTTTTTTAATGGTCTGATTAAATGATGTATTTGATTTAAAAGTTGGTATAAGGTATAATTAATAAGTTTTTGGTTAAAACTTTTGGTTATTAGGATCAATTCTAAAAAAGGGTCGTTTGGCGGACTTATGGCAATTATCAAGGAAGTACATTGGGTAGCTTAACTGTAAGCTACCAGACATCAAAACTAACAAGGTTAAAGTTATGAGAGTAGAGTAGGACAATCATACGCCGCATTAAGTTATGAATTAAAACTTTCTCACTCATCTCTCATTATGGCGTAAAAAATGCAAAATTTATTTGCACAGTTATGAAAATTACGTGATGTGCCAGTAATAATAATTCCATTGCTAAAAGTTGTGCGCATAATATTTTAAGCCAAGTGAACAATAATTATCCAGCTTGGTTTCAAAAGGCGATAAGTTCTCTTAAAAATAATAATAAATAAAGAAGAAAAGGCTTTTGTTTATAAGTCCAACAAATTTGCCGCTGTTGTTTTAATTGATAAATCCTTGTATTTTGATGAGATGAATATCTTACCTTCTGAGGTCCCTACTGTTATGAGACTCTTAGACGGAATCTTAATACCAGCTAAAGAGAGAATTATACACAACTATTTGCACTCTTCTTAAATGATTGCCTGATTTCATTAACAAATTTAAATCATCAAAGGCATTTCTTCCTTACCGCTATGGTGTAATTAAAACTCTCAAACCTGGTAACCCAATGCCCCCCATACTAAGCTCAGTTAAGTGTGCTGTGCTTCCTATAAATCAATTATATCAAAATGGTTAGCATCCAATTTAAGCCCTTTGGTTAGGACTATAACCAAATATTTATAATTATTCACGTATTAACTCTCGTGATTTTTACCCATATATATATATATATACGGAATAAAATCAAAGACAAATTTGTTCGGTTAATGTAATGGCATTATTAGACATCTGATCTGCTTCAAGTCCAGCGTGACATCCTTCGTCCTCGAACGAGGTGCCAATAGTTAAGGATATCCCATCCATCAGTCCATCTTTCGAATGTATTTGGCAAAGACAACGCTGCCATTATACTAATAATAATGGTTTTGTCCGAAGTTAAACGAGTCTAACATAAAAGGGTACCTTTGAAACTATTTTTTTTTTTAAGGGGGGGGAGGGACTGGTGGATGGGATATCCTAAAGTGTTGGCACCTAGTTCGAGGACGAAGGATGTCACGCTGGACCTGAAGCAGATCCGTTGTCAAATAATGCCGATACATTAACCGCCTATATATATATATATATATATATATATATATATATATATATATATATATATATATATATATATATATATATATATATATATATATATATATATATGTATATATATATATATATATTTATATATATATATTTTTATATATATGTATATATATATATATATATATATATATATATATATATATATATATATATATATATATATATATATATATATATATATATATTATATATATATATATATATATATATATATATATATATATATATATATATATATATATATATATATATATATATATATATATATAGGTGTGTGTGTATGTGTGTGTGTGTGTGTTTGATTTTGTGTAGAAAGAGCGAATTGAAAAGGTTAAAAACATTAATTGAATTTAGACATTCAATTTCTTGCATGTCACAGAGAAATAGGAACGTGAAAAAGGGCCTTCAATTGTAATATCCTGCAAGTAAATGAACTCTTTGCAGAAGAATTCCTTATTTTTTAGTTTTTTTCATTCTAATCCTAATTATGTAAACTTTGCGAGGCGATTGGAAACTTGATTATCAAACGTGTCGAAATGAAGTTATTTCAATTTCAAGAGTTCATATTTTTGCTTCTTTATTAAAATGATAAAGAAACACCTTCACCTTTTATGCAGCTTCGTGTTGGTTATGGCAGAAAACGCCTAGTGTCCATATTATGGTTTCCTTTAGTCGTTATTGAGTGAATTTAGCACACACTACCATCCAGAATTTGGACCATTTTTATTCACATTTGTTAATTCACTTTTTATTATCATTTAAATTATATTCTAATTCATGTCGAGCCTCATTTATGGAAGCTAAATCTCCACTCCAATTAAATATGGGTGAAAATTCGCGAGGCGGAAAACATGAAACCCCCATACAGAGGGCTCTTACATTCAATTTATCTGCCCATCACCCAAGTTGATTTCCATCCTCTTTTCAAAACATTGTGGAAAGGGTATCCGGAAGAAAGATGGCGTGAAATATGTTATGACAGAAACAGAATAGATTCCGTCCTCGCCTTTACAATCAGGCTAATTCCGGCCTTAGAGGGGACACAGGAAGCCCAATAAACACAAATCGAATAAAGGAAATCAGAAGCACCACACCTTTGGCCGGCGAAAGACCCCAGAGCGTCCGTTAGGGGGACGGCGGAAATGATCGTCGGTGAAAATTAGCTGTGGCAGGTATTGTGTTTCTCTTTTGTGACTCTTTATTGCGTTGTATGGCAGCAAGAAGCGAATGCCCAGGCCTGTCACCCATGCTTAACCCTCACGTTTGATCCCTTTTCAGGTGAAGTTTGGCCAAGGGGGAAGCAGAGAAATAATCAAAGAGCAAAGAGACACAAAATACAGACACATGTAAGAAGAACGGCTTCGTTATCATTTTGAACGTATTGGGTTTCATCAATTGCTATTATTATTTGGGTTCAAATATGAATAGGGAAGGAAATCAATTTTTAAAATAACCAATTTCGCCTCCTTTTCAGCTACTGAAAAGGAAATGAAGACCGATGGTGAACAAAGACTTTCCCTTCCCTATAGAAACGGTACTAAAAGAAAGATCAGAACAACCCCTCTGTCTCTATCACATATGTATGTGAGTACTGCGTCTTGATAGGCCTAAATGACCACGAGTTGTATGGATCAGCTGCGAAACCCTATTACATAATATGAAGAGTGAGGAAAGAACTTAGAAAACATGAAGGTGTAGGCATGTACTACAAACTGCTATATTACAAGAAAATAACGAAAAGAATAAAGTTTAATGAAAAAAATAAAAATAAAGGAACATATGCAACCTTTGGTCGAATAAATGCCATCTATTAAATAAAGACAAATAATAAATATTCAGTGGCATGAAGCCCATATATGCACTATCTAGCCTACGCATAGTGATAAATAAATCAACCAAATTCCCGTATCCATATAAACCACATAGCCTACGCATAGCGTTAAATATATCAACCGAATTCCCATGGATATAGAAACTAAATAGCCTACGCCTAAGCCTTAAATAAATCAACTGAAAATCCGAATCCATAAAGACGACATTGCCTAGGCATATCATTAAATAAATCAAGCGAATTCTAGTATTCTAAGACAAAATAGCCTACGCAAAACGTTAGATATATCAACCAGATTCTCGTGGATATAGAAACCAAATAGCCTACACCTGGCCCTAAATAAATCAACCGAATTCCGTAGCTATAGAAACCATATAGCTTACACATAGCCTCAAATATATCGACCGAATTTCGTAGTTATAGAAACAGCATAGCCTAGGCATAGTGATAAATAATTAATTATTAAGGCATCGCAATTACCCGACAAATTAATAATAATAATAATCTTCATCAAATATAATAATAATCAGTTACATTGTTTTTCTGTTAGGTTTTGCTATTAGCTTGCAAGTGAAAGTGAATTCCATTTTTATGTAGTTTTTGAAATTCACTTAATAATGATGATGAAAATAGTAAGATTCACCTTTTTGTTTAAATATTGCTGTCATTTTAGGCGGCAATGATAGAAAACTAATAATATATTTTGTATGGCGCGATTTAAGGTCACTCAAGACAAGAATTAAGAGAAGAGGTTGTTCTTCAAGGCTTGCTTGAAGAAATAAAGGGAGGGTAAGGAAAGCATCAGATCAAACGGATCATTTCACAACTTAGAGACGAAAATTTGGTAAAATGGTTACGTATTATTTAAGATTTTGTAGGCATAAAGGAGCAACTTGAAGTCGATGTGTGGACGGATGATTAGACGGTGCAGTTCGTGGAGCATGTAGGTGGCATATGAGGAACGAACTCGGCGGAGAAGAATAAGTGAGGCAAACCTTTGATCAAGTTGATGATTGTTTTTTAAGTTTAGTCATCCCTTCTGGTTAATAAGTTGAAGTAATCTAAGAATGAGAACAAGGGATCCAGCGTGAAGAGAAATAAGGTAGTCAAGAGCGAAAGCACTGGAAGCGTTAATAAGCGATCTCGAAACTACTTTGGTCAAAATGAGAGTGGATATGGCTAAGATGAATGAGTAAACCGAGAAAAGATTTATAGACATTTCCGACATGAATTTTGAGAGAGGTAGTTAAAGATAGAACCAGTGAAGCGGTAAAGTTAAAAAAAGGGTGAATAATTTTAGAGCGAGAGAATCTGAATGAGTGTTGACTCGCATCACCTCAGTTTCTTCACGATTGAGTTCGGAAGTTGGCCGTGTGCCATTAAGTAATGAATTCCTAAGGAGATAGAAAATACTTAATATATTGTCTCAGCAAATGAAGTTAGTGAGAGAGATAAGTACACTTGCATGCCGGCGTAGAAATAAAAGAATAGGCCGAGACAACACATGAGAATGTCTAGTGGAAGAAAATAGTTATGAAAAGTAGTGGGCTAAGAACCGAACCCGACGAAGCACCAAAACTCGTCTCCTCCCGCCTAGATCTATCACTCTCGATAAGAACAGATATGATAGGAGCGCGAGATGATAGTTAATAGCAGAACCAATCAAAGATTTTAGGAAACCACTAGAATTCATTAAGCAGATGAAGAGCAATTGAGTAATCAACAGTATCAAAGAGAACCGAGGGATCACAAACTACTTGAATGGAAAGGTAAACAGCATCAGCCGATCGAGGAAGGTGTTTGGTTATATTTAGGAGAGTAGATTCAGTGACCTGGTCAGCCTTGAAACTAGACTAAAATATCTGATTAATGTTGAAGAATGACGTATTATCAAGAATCAGGGCTGAAACTAGCAATTCAAGTTCATAGAGGTGCCATAATTAAGAAATTAGGCGTTACTATAAGGAAGAGCAGAGATAAACTCAAGGAGAGAGAGAGTTATATTGAAGGAGTCAAGAGTGAGACAAGGCGGTTTTGACAAAGTAGGTAACATTCTCAGGAGACACAGAAGTGAGAGAGCGAAATTAGGCTGGAGGATTTGACGGAAGTACTATATAGCGAGTTTCAGAATAAGATGGAATACCAAGTCGAATATGAACATCCTTTCCAGGAAGAAATTAAACATTGGGTTAGGTGATAAAGGAAATGCACTCGTGATTTACTGAGAATTACTATATTTATCTTTATTCTGTTTAGCTGTTTATTTAAGTGCCGAGTAGAGAATCTCTTCTGGTAAAAAAAATAATGTACAGATCAAAGTAAGAACCAAACAAATGTTAACTTTATAAATATGGCTTTGAATTCTTATGCTTGAGTATTTACATTAATATATGAACGGGGCTATATTTTCGCTATAGGTAATTACTCGTACGTTGTACCCCTTCAATATTATCATAAGAAACCGTATTTAAAGCAAACTTGCCGATTCTCTCATTAAAGAGATTTCTAAATTGACCACAGCGTATATATATATATATATATATATATATATATATATATATATATATATATATATATATATATATATATATATATATATATAAGAAAGAAGAATTGGACGCGAATGAGCAAATGAGACAAGAAACTGGAGTTTTTTAAAAGGCAAGAGAAAGGGACATTATAAGAATCCAGAATCAAAGGGAGCAGAGGGCGGCACAATGAAGGCGATCCTTTACCGAGAAGACAGAAATAACGCCAGGGGAAAAAAGTTTTGGAAAATTCCTGGCCGAGAGTCGAACCCGGGTCTGCTGATTGCCGGTTAGATGCTTTACCACTAAGCTACCAGGCACAGTAAATATATTTTTTCCCGCAGAACCTGTAGTTGCTCCTTCTTTGTATGTAACATGAACAATGAGCCTTTAAATTGTGAGCGGGTAAGAGGATGTGGTATAAAAATTCCTTGGACGTTCCTAGCTTAAGAAGATATTGGGTTTGATGGGGTAACGCTTTTGGCGAAATATAGTTACTACAAAAACATGAACTGGGAAGAGTTCAAGAGACACATAACAGAAAACACACCACAAAACTTCAACTTAAACTACACCAATCCAGATATGTTAGACGACCACTGGTGTTCAAACTTAAACACTATAAGCATAGCCCACGACCTACACACACCACATAACACATACACATGCATAAAACAGTTTACATATTCCATATACACTCAGAGACTCATCAAAAGGTACAACAATCACTACACTAGAGGCCCAAGAAAACACAACGTCACTCACCTACATGCCCGCATCCTACAGTGCGTGCAACTAGAGAGGAACCGACAGTGGTAAGAGGTCATCCGTGTCGCGGACGACATTCGTTGCATTAACTCCGCCCCCCTCTTCTGGAGGCACATAAAAAGAACGCTAGGCACTGCTCCACCCAAACCCATCACCCTCCAAGTAAATAACGAAGCAGTCACAGACACGAACGTCATTCTCAACGCATTTAGGTCCCACTGGGACACAGTACACACACAACCCACCAAAACCACACGTGCAAGACCATTTCCAGGAAGTCCAGGAGTGGTGTCGGGCACACGCTCACGATCTAAGGCCCGCTCCCCTGATACGAATGGTGCTGCTCGACAACACATCTACACTGAGCACTCACATCACTGTCCAGGAAACAAAACACCCATTAAAACAACACCAAAACATGCACCTGCCCCTCCGGGCTACCAGCCGCACAAATACACAACCCCCCGCAAACATATACCCTACACTTACATACCTATTCAACGTCTCACTAGCCTCAGGCCACTTCCTCCAAATATTTCAAGTCTCTCACAACATATTTCTACACCAAACGAACAAAGACCCCAAACACCCAAACAATTACAGGCTTATTGCTCTATTAGAGCACCTAGGCAAAATACTCGAACGTATGATAAACTGCCGCCTACGAGACTACCTGGAAGAGAGGGACTGGTTCTTCCCCCGCCAATATGGGTTCAGGAGAAGCCGGTCCACTCAGGCAGCTGTGATCATCGTTCACGAGAGAATACAGAAAAAACGCCAGCTACATCAAAAGAAACTCGCTATCAGCAAAGAGGTGGAAAAGGCCTTTGATAAGGTGTGGCACGAGGGACTTCGTTGGAAACTCGCCAACAATACGGAGTTACCTCTCTGCACCTGAAGCCTCCTCTCGCACTACCTCACTGAACGGAGATGCCACATAAAATACAACAATACCCTCTCACAAATCTTCACATCACGCTCAGGCGTTCCCCAAGGAAGCATACTGCCGCTCACACTTTACATCATGTTTACAAACGACACCCCACGCCCACGCGAAAACTGATGTCACACACACAGGGTCCTACGCCGATGACAAGACTATTCTCGTCAGCGGACGTGGATCAGACGAGATTGCCCTCCAAACTCAAATAATACTAGACGCAAAGACAGGATACGAGGATAAATGGCTGATTGCCACGAATCTTCAGAAGACACAGATAACACTCTTTGGCGCAAGAGATCACTTCATGCATAACCTACAAATCTTCTCACACACACCAGACATGAATCACCTAAGCCCAACAAGGCTCGACTACACACAACATACAAAAATCCTTGCGGTACTTTTTTCCAAATCCCTTAGGTTCAATATACACCATAACATAACACAAGCAAGAGCCGCAAGTACAAGAATAATTCTACACGGGTTCTATCCTGCGGAAAGAAGCTACAGTTACACCTATATAAAACACTCGTGCGACCTCTTCGCACGTACACCTCACTGTCACTCGTAGCTGCGAGTGCCACGTGGCAGCAGAAGGCTCAGCGCAGTCAGAACTCTGCTTTGAAGCGCGCTTGCCGCTCTCCTTTGTTTGCGAGAATGTCCACACTACAACCAACAACAAACTAGCACCACTCAACACATACGCTCAGACCAGACTCACAAAACAACTCAGGAAACTCGTCAGAGACCCCACCTACACCCCACTACACGTAAGACGCTATGTGGGGATGGTACTGCGAGATCCCGCAGCCCATGACAACCCGCAACCAATACCGTTCTACGTATAAGTCAAGAGCATCATAAATAACGCATTTCTGACTAAGCGGACAGTCACGAACACCCCGAGACTCACCCAGCCACACCAGGCATCAGTGTCTAGCCACCGACCTATCAACTCTTTCTATGCCCTCTCAAGTCTTTCCGTACCCTTTTCCTCTAAGACTATCTGTTTCCCTGTGTTACACAGTGATACCTCTCTGTCCTCTATATATACATCAGTAAGTCAGTCAGTTTTCTTTCATTCTGTCAGATCCTCACACCTCTCATTACATCAGTAAAGGAGGCAAGAACATATCAAAACGCTCCGAATATGATCAAATAAGATTGAAAGCTCAGCAATTTAGTTTGTTTTTTACCAAACACATTAATTCAAAAGAGATGAATACAGGCCAAGTAATACACCATCTACAAGATCGAATAAAAAAGATAGCTAGAAGAAGAGAAAGTTGCCAAAGAAAATTAATTAAGGCGAAATACACAATGGTCTTCAACAAGATTTACATTTAAGAAAGACTGCTACCCAACTACACTAATATATATATATATATATATATATATATATATATATATATATATATATATATATATATATATATATATATATATATATATATGACCTGTTCAAAATGTCATATGTTGCAAACACTTTCGGGCCATATGTTTTTTTGTTCCACTAAAATGGTAAAAGATTCGTGCCAAATTTTATTGTAATCGGACATTTCTTAGGGGTCCCCACGAAGCAACAATTTTTCAAAAACAAAAAAAAAAGCAAACAAAAAGTTAGCAAATAGGAAAAAGAAAGTTTAATACATTTCCTTTCGCACGCAGAGAAGTCCAAATAGAATGACATCACTGAGAGCTGAAACAAGACAAAAAAAAGTTCCGAAAGGACCTCCTTTCTTTATTCGGAGTCTGATCGCTCGGGCTTTAGTAGGGCTGCCTTGCAGGTCGTGGCAGGTCCACTCCCCGTCCGGCAACGTCGTTAACCACATTCACCTGGTCAATCGCCTTCTTCATCTTGCAGAAGAGAGGATTCCCCTCCCATCTGGCGGGGCTCTTAGTGGAGAGTGTGGCCAGTTCCTCTCCTTGTCCTAGGAGTAGGATTTCCAGCGCCTTTCTCGACCGAGAACTGAAGAAGCCTGAAAGAGGCTTGTTGGGATTGATGGCTTTTCCATCCAGACGTTTCAGTTTCCTCCCCTCCCTCTTCATGTTCTAGACCATAGAGGCTTTCTCTTCCTTTGTAACTCTTTCGGCGAAGAGAGAAAGAGGCACCAAGTGTTCTGGCACGTACCAGAGATGCCGCTTGAATACCTTTAGGGCCACTTCAGCAACGCGCTTATTGAGTTTTCCTCTGCAAAACTCCCTCAAGATGGAGAAATCATTGTAGGGAGCATGGAAAGAAACCATGGCCTCGTTCCACGGAATGGCCTACAGGAAGACGACGAAGAGAAACACTTGTTCCATGGCTCAGAGTTCGTGAGAGGTCAGCCGAAACTAAAAGATAAGCAGGAAAACCTTGAGAGCGTAGATTCCCTTCGACATCCATCTCGCTCGATGAAAGGCTACTGGCGCCCTCATCTTAAAAGTCGTCCCAATATCGCCTCCCAGGAAGATGTAAGAGAGAATCAGAAGCTCCTTGTTGTCGTCTCTTGGATGGCTTTCTTGTTCGGTGGCACTCTTGAGCTCGCTCAAATCTGTCTCCCGTGCATCAGACAGCTCGCCTGTCAGGATACAACGGAGGTTTTCTTCATCCATGGAGGACGTTAATATTTCTTGTCGAGGAAGTCCCACTGGTCATGGAACCGGAAGAAGAGAGGGACCCTAGGCACGCCAGATGGTCAATAACAGTGATTGAAAACGTCCCCAAGGATCACTTACAGGATATGTTGCCTAAACGCAAACTAGAGGAGATTCCTTCGCAGACCCTCCTAAATCTCAATTCAAGTTTCTTCATTGGGACCCACGTTTGAGGCCGTAGTGTGAAACACGATTCCTTCAATGCGCGCTTCCAGTCCAGCGTTGGGTACCGCCTTGATGACAGCCTCTACTACGGGATGCCCAGTGCCTTGGGGTACATTGGCTGTTTCCAAAAGGTACTCCTTGTCCCATCCTGTGACGTGAATGGCAAGCCTTTCAACGCATTCACGTCCCCCAGCGATGTCAGACAGCTGCTTGGCATCCTAGTGAAGTAGCACAAGGCATCTCCCTGGGAGTTCGATCTTCTCTGCACTGGCCATCTTCTTTTGGTTATTTCTCCTATGGCGGCGGACGGGCTCGCAGAGAGGGTGATGTTGTAGATGTTCTGACCGGTTTCCTTGGCAACGGCTGCTCATACCACTGCCATCGTAGCAGGATCTGAGACCTTAAGGCAATCCGGTTTGGTGGTCACTTCTTTTGAGAGTATCATGGCAGACTTATCTCCAGCTCTTCTCTTAGTAGGACTAGGCACTTGAACTCGGCACCGCTTCCATCCGTCTCGCCGTAAGAGGACAAAGACGATGAGATCACCTGGCTTGAAGTTACAACACTTGAGGAGATCTTTTTCTCCATCACCGCAGCCTGTCTTTCCGCTTCCGCTTTTTCTCTTGGAGCCTCGCTGACAGAGTGTCCAGTCCTGTCATGGAAGAAGACAATCGATCCTCTCTTTGGCTGATGAAGGAGGCCTTGTCCTCCTCGTTTGTGGTCTTCTCTGTGTGCCACATTGAGCAAGTCATCAAGGTCCCATTGAAAGATTTCTTTATTCATCCTTGCTGTTTCTGAAGCTCTTTTCTTGTGATTCTGAAGACACTCGCAGGCCTACACTAACTTAAGCTGCTTCGCCTTGCGGCAACGCAGCCTCCGCCTTTGTTTTCTTTTCCAGACCATGGTGGAAGTAGAATTTTGGGAGCACTTGCTCCTTTGAGGAGAGACGCCTCCCGGTGATATTCTCCTCCGGGGGACCAATCAACCACCACTGTTTTCGAATAGAAACCATAGCACCTATGAAAGAAAAAATGGGAATATTAAAGTTCTGTCTTCTGTTATTGATCGCAACTGAAAATGATGACTTCCAGTTCCCTAAACAACAAGTAATGTTCGTACCAATTTACCACCATAAGAATGAATAATTTGGTGACGTCTAGACACCAAAAAAACACTTCCAAAGGCCAATTCACCTGACTAACTGCCAACGTCACCTCAATAATGGACCAGGTGGCGGCCACATGTTGGAAGAGGAGACTTTTCGCTCTAAGGGACCATAATATCTTATCCGATCAAGTTAAAATTTTATGTGCACCTATACGACTTCAAGGGGAACAAGAACAACATGTATCCTGATGTCTCCCAAAACTTTTATATTTTCACAATATCAACTTGAATACCCCTAATATATATATATATATATATATATATATATATATATATATATATATATATATATATATATATATATATCATAACTGCATAACTTATTTACATGATCGCTCACACAAATTTGAATACACTAAATTTTGCCAGGCAAAAATCTTCTGTGTGCCATAAAGATTTCCTTCTCTGCCTTCGATCAAACATCTGCACCTAAAAAACATACAGAGAAAATATACGGAACATGCCTCAACCGAAAAATGATAGAAAAAAACACCAAAACTTTAGACTATGCTCCCAATTGGCGACAACTGCTCTTCCTTGAAGCTAAATATGTATATCCAAGAGAAGCACCCGAATTTTAACATACAGTCTAACTCAAATGAAATCCTGCCCAGCGCAAGAAAATCGAACAGAGAGACAGGTGTACTCAAAGCTCCCCTTAGCCACTAATCCCCCCTGGCAAGCAGCTTAATCCAGCCCCCCCCCCCTCTCTCTCTGGCTACCTACTTCTCCAACCTTTTATAACCTGGATACATTTTGTAACATATATAAACTTAATATTTTTTAATAATTCCCCATTGTAACTCTGAAGATGGTACTCGATGTATCGAAACGCGTCAATTAAATTAAAGAAAGTGCGAAATTACATTAATTTACTTCTACCTTTGGCAAAAAAACAAACATCAGTCTTCGATGAACTTCGGTACGCTTATCCACAGGTTAAACAATGAAGAAAAGGTGAATATCAGACAAATCGAGAAGATTGAAAAAAGAATTATTAATTCGAAACTAGCGGTCGATTTTAATAAAACATGCTATAATGAAAATATACTGCCCAAATTCATAAACATATGTATATATATATTTAGGAAAATTTTAGGAATTTTTATTGTAATATTTAGAGAATTGTAGGTTTATTAAAGACTCAACCTTTCAAATATAATAAGAAAAACATTGCATTCTTTCGCTGAAAAAAAATGACGCCTTGGCCCTGTTGAGGTATAAGGTGAATTTCACCACCTGAAATTTTACTATTCGATCCAAAGAGTAACATAATGACAAACACGGCTTAATTGAATGATTTTGTGTAATTATAATCTATTTCCTAATATTGTTTTAGATAAGTTTGAATATTTTCGAATTCCAGAAATTGTTGTTTCAAGGAAAAACGGTACAACCATTGTTGCTCATTACCAAAGTGCTTTAATATAATACCAGGAGATAGTTGATAAAGGAGTCAGGATCGACTACTGGTAAACTCCCAGCTAGAACATTGGGTTGCCTCCAGTGTGCCACACTTGCTCACGATTGGAAAGAGCCATGTGTGAACGCTTCAGCTCTCACTGTGAGGATATTTTTGACAAAGGTCTCCAAGCGAGAGGGCTCCGAAGAAGAAAGCCTTGTGGATAGAATCTATTTTTGTTGGAAATATAAAGAATGAAGTATTAAGGACAAGGGCAAAGTGATATTCTCTGGTAAAGCTCCCTTTCTCTTGTTTAGGGGTTCAGGAAGATCCCTAGTTAGGAGAAGAAAATGGGAGCGCTTCCGCATGTCATGTGTCGTGCCCTTGGTGAAGCATCCGTACATTCTCCATGTGGATGGCTGCTAGTCATCAAGGGGAATAAATCAGATGACTAACAATTTTGCCAAGGACAATGTTTTGAACTCAAAATTTAACAAAAGTTTCCTTTTATGTTGCCTCCTTTAGTGGAGAGATAGTGGGTGGATGGTCATGAGAATCCACCAAACAACTATCGCACCGTTTAAGAGGGCAACATAAATGTGAAACTTGACATTAATCCCGCCTTAAAAAACAACGAAGACTTCCGTGTGAAGAAGCCTGAAGAGAAGCAAAAGCTCATAACCAAAATTTACCTTATGGATCTCCTTCAGCTTAGTTTAGTCTCCGTCAGGTACTAAAAATTGCATTCTCCAGTTAGAATTTACAAAATAAAACTGTTAAAGTCAAAACACAAACTGGTCCTTAGCAAAAAAAAAAAATATATATATATATAGGAGTATATATATATATATATATATATATATATATATATATATATATATATATATATATATATATATATATATATATATATAAATATATATATATATACATATGAATATATATATATATATATATATATATATATATATATATATATATATATATATATATATATATATATATATATATATATATATATATATATATATATATATGTACACTCGTATAAAGGCTGTAACCAGGGGACCTTTATTACTCTGCTGCCTAAGCGATCAACCTTTCTCTATATTTGTTCCTAGAAAGGGGAATGATTTGCCGGCTGTTATATGGTTCCCTGCTTTGAAGAAGCACCTTTTCTCTCGAACCTTCCCTTACCGATGGCCTTGAAGAGCACTACAAAAATCCTCATTATTATTTTTATTATTATAATTATTATTATTATTAGTTTCCTGAAGACTTTTTCGTGCGAGGAAGATTTTTGTCAACTAGTTTCTATCATATTAAAGAGGTTCTTTCGGAATTAAAATTCCGCCATGACTTAGAGTCTTGTAGATTTTTTACTTCTCTACAGAATAAGAAATCTTTAATTGTAATTTACGGTAGAAACGTTGCAAATGTCTGGTTTTTATTATTTGCTAGTCTCCTTTTTTCTTTAACTCTTTCATGAAATCGTTATTACTTAAAAATTACTTTGCCTAAATTGTAATGGTATTACAATAAAAACAACAATAAGGTAACACAATATGTTGACATGTTTCTATGGTACCCTAGTAAGAAAGAAAATAGGAATTAGGGTGTTACCTCAAGTTTAGGGCTATACAAATCAATCGCAATGCACCATTCAGAATATTGTATTCAGCCATGGATTATTATGAAAGGATGCAGTGGGTAATTTGTCGCCTAAATTCAATATTATCGAAAATAATTTATCTGGATACATTTATCATTGTTACATGTTAAAAATTTGAATGATCGTACAATTCATATAATTCAATGAAATCGCTCTCGGCCTCAACCACAGAGTCGAGCCGATTCGAAACCTGCTGCAGGCCTTCTCGATGGTCCCGGTGTTTTAACTTATTCAAAACTGTCGATTCTTAACGTAAAGTCCACTTTGGTGTTACACGAGGGATTTTGGGTCTAACTCTCAAACAGGCCCTACTCATAATATTCCAGGGGATTGCAGTCTGGGGAATTAGAAGCCAAATGTTCGGAGTGATGTGTTCAAAGAAATTGTCTGACTGTCAAGACTGTGTCGTCCTGCTTATGTAGCACACGTACGGTTTTCTTCAGCAACCTCTTGGATTTGAGGAAACACTAACTTCCCCATTCACTAGTTAATAGAGCCCACCGTATTAAGTCTTAGGCCACTTGGGAGGTAAATAGGGGTATAACTTGGCCCTCGTTACTGACCATCCCAAACACCATGATGTGTACCGGGAACTTGGTATCCATGACTCTCGGTACATCCTTTGGAGACAGAGCAAACGAGTAGTAGTTTTGCGAGTTCACCTCCTGGTCCTGGTAGAAAGTCTTCCTGTCTGAGAAGAACCAAAGCATGCATGCCAGACTTGAGGAGATGCTTCCATTTGATCACAAGCTTCGCATCACGGTCCTTTCACTTGTCCTTCATCTTCAGTGACAGACGTTGTCCATCTCTCATCTTGTAAGAATAGTAGCGGATGTCCTTATACACTAATTGCCTCATGAGAGACTGATAGTTCCTTCTCCCTGGCTATAGAAATCATTGAATTGCTTGGATCAATATGAATAATAGCCTGGATCTTCTCATTTCGCATCTGTACGCTCAAACTTAGGCTCCAAGCTGCCGTACCCCCGTAGTCACAGCTTGACTATTGTAACAGTCTCCTGATCCTCTGTTCCGTCATTAGATAGACACCCGAGTAATCGGAGATCTTCGGCTTGGAGCTCTCTTCGAATTGGGCGAAATTCAGAAATGACAACTGCACAAATTACAACAGACCCCTAGTATTATTAGTCAATTATAATTCAATCGTTGTTTTATGTATGAGTAGAACATCTATTTAACAGGTTTTATATTCTCTTTTTCACTTTCCTATATTTTCTTTTCTTTTCTTTTCTCTTCTCTTTTTCTCTTCCGTTCTACTATTCTCTTTTTCTTTCTCTTCTAAATCTTTCTTTCTTGTTATTTCTTTTCATTTCTCTCCTGTTTTCTCTATTTCTAAAATTCTGTTAAGTTCTATTCTCTCATTTTACCTGCGCTTCTCTTTCTCTTTCATCTTCTCTCTCCTTCGCCTTCTTATACTCCTTATCTCTCTGTTTCTCCTTCCCTTTCTTCTTCTTCTCATATTTCTCCTTCTCCTTCTGTAACTCCTTATCTGTCTCCTTCTCTTTCTCTTTTTCTCTTCTCTTGTTTCTCTTCCTTTTTCCTTTCTCTTCTTTCTTTTATCCTTTTACTTCTCTAGCTCCTTCTTTTTTCTTTCTTGTCTTTTTTATTCTTGGCTTTCTTTTCTTCTCTTTTTCTCTTCGTTTATTCTTTTTTCATTAAATTTCCTCTATTCTTTTTCTCTTCATTTCTTCTCTTTTCCTTAAATTTCCTTTATTCTTTTTCTCTTCTTTCTATTCCTGTCATTTTTTATCTTCTACTCTCCATTTTGCCTAACCTGACCATTTGTTCAAAATAATGAATGATTTTTTCTTCCTTTTTTCATTTTAACATTATTAAAATCCACTTCTCTGTGCGTTGGTTCTGTATAAAAGCAACATAAGTGAATCACAATGTCCATTATGCAGGTGAAAAGTCTGGAAACCTTTGTTCTAATATTGATTTTATTTTCTTGCTTAATCACCGTGAACAGTACGCTCTATAGATTAATATTCACAAGAAGTCAAAAAGTTAGCAACCTAACATTTGAACCATATTTTTATACCTGCTGGCTGAATTCAAGCCCGTTCTTTGATTATACACTATGTAACAAAATTTCACTTTTTTTCTTAATCCTGGGTTAAAAGCTTATCTCTTAGTTGTTCTTAACAAAAGTAAATGAAAAAAGTCTATTTTGATCCCCAAACTTTACCTCTGTAGGTAGGGCACTGAATTTCTTAATATGCCAATTTGGAATTATTATTGAAAATAATATAGAATGCGGGAATGTTGTAGAATAATCATTGTCTTAAGAAAACCTTCCAAAACATTATATTTTTAATGAAAATTCTATGCTTAAGTAGAATTTTATAAAGTTTCAAGAATGTTCTAAGACTTGCCAAGATAGACCAATGGACACTTCTAGGAATCTTCTGGAATATTCTGAACTATTAATACACATATATTTATACGGGAATTCACTGATCAACGATTATTTCACCTATAGCTACCATAGTTAATACATATCCAGAGAAATATCATTCTTCAAATGCATTCTGTTTGATTTGCGAACAGTTCATCAAAACAAGGCAAGAAAGTTCGGTGTGACATCATCTATGAGAATGTGTGAAGCTTACAAGGCACAATTTTGCATGCCAGTTGGGGAGAAAGACAAACCCTCAGCACCAGACTTTACTTGTGAACACTGCAAGAAAACTTCGGAAGGTAAGAAAATTAGTTGTTGTAAAACTTCCTGTACCTACCTCTCCATAAAGAAATAAGCTACCCTGAATAGAAAGCCACAATTCAGAAACTAAAAAGATAACTGAAGATGTAGACTAGAGTGGCAGAGATATGGCTGTTAAGAGTAATCTAAAATCTCTAAACCAAAGAGATCTCAATGACCTTGTCAAAGATCTTGGCTTGCGAATGTCAAAGACTGAGCTTTTGATTTCCAGACTCAAAGAGTAGGATTTTCTGGATGAAAATGTGCAATTAACAAGCAAAAAGAAACATAACATCTGGACATTGGGAATATAATGCTGTATCCTCTCTTTTTGAGTTGAGGCTCTTCATTGAATGCTACTCAAGGAGCATAAACCTCTACTTCTCCATAAGTGGAATGAGCATACATCCCTTCCCTTTGATCATTCAGTTTTTCTCAAAGGTGAATAAAACAGTGGCAATCTCTTGCTACAAGCTATGATTTATAAGGACTATGGCTGGGAATTGATTAGGGACTTTAAAATGGTAGCATTATTTATGGTTATCCAGGAACGTTTAACTAAGTTTCCATGTCATCTCTGTCTTTTGAAAGGTGGAGGTAACACAATACATTAACATAAAAGCCGTGGACGTAGAATACTGTTGGAGAGCATAATGTCAAGCATGAGCAATGATAGACTCTCAATAAGTGTTGTTTCTTCCATTTCATTTAAATCTAAGTCTCATGAAGCAGTTTGTTAGAGCTCTTTAAAAAGAGTCAGCAGGCTTCAATTACCTTCAAAATTGATTTTCCAAGCTCTTTGAGGCAAAGGTGAAATCTACTATCTTTGTTGGACCACAAATCATGAAAATTATGAGAATCAGAACTCCCTAAAAATCTTTACAAAAGGATAAATAACCCTGGAAGAGATTTGTTTCTCTGTGTCAGTGCTTTATGAGCAGCCACAAGGCTGACAATTATGTAGAACTGATTGAGAACTTATTGAAAAGCTATAGCCAAATGGGCTGCATAATGACCCTCAATATATACATCCTTGATGCACATCTTGACAATTTCAAGGAGAATATAGAAGTACACTCATATGCCCAACGGTTAGGGCTTCCATCAAAATATCCTGAACTTTGAACATAGATCCCAAGGAAAGGACAATGAAAACTTGATTGGAAATTATATATCGGACTTTGTACAAGAAAGTGATTTACATTAAAAACTATTTTTATTTATTTTTATGTATTTCTCATGGAAGTTTCAATAAAAACGTATCAATTAAACCTGAATGGCTGAAAAAGTCAAATTTGCCTATTTTTTAGTGAGTATTTTTTCATCATATAAGCCACAAATAAATATTTATGACAAATAATGCCGTTTCTGTTGTTTTGCAATAAAAGGAGTTCGAAAATAATACCTAGTGGCCAAGAACAAAAATTGTGTTATATAGTGTTATTATTATTTTGAAGTATATTTTGTGACCAAAGAATTAAGATCGTTTCATTATTTCTGCTTGCTTAAATCTGTGCGGTGACCAATTTTACTGAAACTCATGATTTTGCCGGACGTAGTTTCACATCTGGATGCAGTAGCGTAGCTCTCTCGTTGGCTAATCTTTGTAAAGTAGGCAAACGGCATCGCTACCGCTAGGTCGAGGTCAGTTTGCGCAATACACATTGAGCAATAGTCGTTTTTAGCGATGCATTATATGCGAATTATATGTACATGAGTGAATTTTCCGAAACCTTTGAGCGAACCCATATCATTTTGCTAACGAAGCATCACTTAACTCACTTTGTTGTTGTTAATGAAGTTATTGTTGTTATTTTAGTTACTACTGTAATTGTAGTTATCGTTGTTATTGCTTTAATTGTTTTTATTGTAATTATTGTTAAATTGTTGCTATTGAAGTGGTTTTACTTAAAGCTAGGACGCACAAACCAACGAGAGCACGTTTGCCAGAATTTTCGTAAAGGTGGAGAGAGAGAGAGAGAGAGACAGAGAGAGAGATGGAAAGAAAGTAGCAAAGATATTGAAGTATCAATATATGTAAGATATATATCTTTAGATACACCCTACGGACGTTAGGCTGTAAATGTACATAATGCTCAAATATGCCAGCTGCAACATGGTTGTTCACGTTACACCCGACAGCTTCTTCTGCAAGTAACATTTATTCACAGTGTCTGGTTGTTGTCATGACATTTAGTTCATATTGTGCTATATCCCATCGTGGAAATTATTTTGTCAAGACGTGTCCTAAACAAAGTATCATAAAATGGGTTTATGATAACTTAACTTAACCTAACCTTGTGTGGACAATTGAATTACATTTTCTTATAATCCATCATGGAAATTATTCTTTCGGAATGCAACCAAATCGAAGTATCATATAATGGACATATCCTAATCTAATCGTGGCTGGTGTTATTTTATAATAAATAAATAAAGCCTCAGATTAAATTTATATACTCTAATTCTGGGTTCGTCTATTTTCTGAAGCTAAAATTTGGCTAGAGCCATTTTCGCTCATAACGTTCCGAAATTTCGTTCAAAATAACAATCGTTCAATTTGCATCGCTCAATCGAATTGGGAAAATTCGCGCAAACGACCGCCGAAGTAATAAGGGATTAATGCGGTTTAATTTTATAGTTCGCTGACAAATCTTCCGATTAGAAAGTAATAAATGCTTAGAATCAAATATCGGGAAATTTACATCTCACAGACAAGGTGCTATCGGTAAATGGACCCCCAAAATATGGATAACTCGTCAAAACCAAGCAACAAATATGAATTTTGATTCAAAAATTCATTACAGATTTTGAAGTTGCTAATGTGGTAAGATGGTTGAATGGCTAAAGTACACCTCCAAAGAAAAGGACTCCTTTTTGCAGGAATTGCTCTATAACCAACAGAAATGAAGGTATTTTAGTAAGAGAATCTAAAACTATGTTGATTTGCCTGAACGAAAATAGAAAACTAATAACTTAAAATATAATGGAGATGTGAGGTGTCAAAATATTTTTGGCTAGTATTAATTTAAAAAAATAAACAAATCCATAGATCAATTTATTTTCATGAAGTCATCTTCAATGCTGAATCGATCATTTACTGAAGATCGACCACTTGAGACGAAGAAAGGCTTTTAATACAAGTTACATCCCTAAAACTGTTATACCCCCCCCTCAAATAATGGTATATAGTGTAATGTCTGTTTATGGCACTGGACAGTTGCACACTCTTGATCAGTAGTTTTCAACCTGGGTGCCGTGGGAGCGGCCAAGATATCATTTTTAAAATGTCTAAATTTCAAAAATTAAGTATTTAAAATATTTCTAAAAAAATCTAACGACACATAAAATATTTTGAAACCTTCTTCTTTGCATCGAGCAACATAAAAATAAGGAAAATGGGAAGATTGCAGACAGTGAATGAATAAATGAAAGCTGTCTTGTCAACTATACGTTCCAATATTTAAGAACTATGTGATACTCCTCAAGGCTCAAATTTCCCATTAAACTTTTTGATTTAAGATTTATTTATTATTATTTTTGGTCTTATTTCGATTAAATTAGGTTAAATATAAATCGTGAGTAATTTGGAAGTGCTTTCCACATAATTAAGTATTTATACGGAAAATATTTCCGCATTGGGGTGCCATAGCTGCTTCTAGATAGATATTAGGGTGCCAGTATCAGTAAACAGTTGCAACGACTTCTCTAAATAGATGGCACTATGCCACAAGATCAATATACTTCAACACTGGAAGCATAGTTCTTGTCTCAATTTCGTTAATAGGCACTAAAGCAAGGTACAGAAGGTATCTTATTCATGTGAGATGGACTCTTTGTCATAAAGAGTAGACAAACAAAGTTTGGGGATGAAGACAATATACTAATAATTCCATGGCGGAGGAGCAGCTAAGTTTTAACTCTATAGAAGATCAATGGGTAATTTTAACAACTCACATTAAACTAAGGGCAAGATTAATTCACGTGTGGTATGAAAGGACCAACATACAAAGCTTATATGAAACCCGTATCCATTCTAGGCCAATTTGCATTTATTCATCAAGGTTAAATTGGGATTTATGAAGTATTATTCTGGATATTATTTTTGTGAATTTTAATATAATGCTTACGTGAGGGTTATGTGGGTTGACAAAATCATGGAAACACCTACTAATTTAACTTGTATTTCTGAACAATATTATTATTACAAAAAAGTTCAAATGACTAAAAACCTTTCGAATATGTCACTGATAATTATAAAATATTATTTTATGCTCCAAACTACATGACAGTTTTTCATAACTGATGATAATTTATAATGAAATAAATGACGTTTCAGCCTTTCAAAGAGAGCAGATTGTAGAAACTCAAATGGTTGGAGCATCAGTAACAAACCCGCTCTAAAATGTTTATTGTTTTATGTGGAACTGTTTTCACGAACCCTACTGCTTGAGGTTATTAGATAGAGACATTCTCTCAAAAAAGTAATATGGGACGAAGAAATAGGTTATGAGATACCACAGAATTCTAAAACGCATATTGTTCGAGAACCATACGCAGGACGACAGCTTCAAAGGTAAATACAGACCTTAATCAGATCTACCAAATCATGATTTGACTCATGACTGTTAATCGAGAATTTTACGAAGACAAATATTATGTTAATCAACCAACTGTCAAACTTTTTATTACTTAAATCAATATGTTCATAGAAAGATGAGTGTAGAGATCAGAAAAGTAAGTGGACCAATGAAATATGTGGTACAATGCAATCCAAAACTAAATAACAAAATAGAAAACTACATTTTATTAAACATAAATGTTTAATTTAATTCCAAGCAACACAAATTAACATCGGCGGCTCACTCACTTTAGAGTTGTTAATGTATTTACACTGGCATATAATGAACATAGCGAACTCCTGATCATACGCGACAAACTTAAACAATATTTTGAACGAGAACGGCGTGGAGCAAATAAAGTTATCAATATGAACTCATCAGCAATAGTCAACATAAACATTGCAGAAAATACATTGAAGCCTGTTACTCAACGAAAACAAAAGAAAAACAAAACAATCTCTTACCTAGAAACAACATAAAGATACAGAAACTGAGGAAAGCTTGGAAAAATCTAGCGCATGAGGGATAAGAACAACCCAGACCAAGAACATCAAAATTAAAAAAAAATCTAAAACAAGGAGAGAAAACTCTCCAGATGAAACAACCCAAGTCTCATCAGCCTCGAAATGCAAAGAGAATACGACAACCAACAGAAGAAAGAAAGAAGACGCAAAAGATATTAATTAACTTATACCACTCAAAAGGACAAATGAAAGAAAACGTATCAAATCATGGATAATAGAAAACTAAGAATTCTTTAAGTTAATACAAATGGATAGAAGAACAAACAGACTACCTAGGAAAATCTGGACATGGAATTAATCTAAACGAAAAGAATATTAAAAATTGGAATTATAATATGATAGCCATTAACCATGCAGATGAGAGTTTCGACGGGGCCGTAATAACCATTAAAAAGAACATGGATTATCAGACCAAACAAGGACTAACAGAAGCTTATCTTCCAATAGAAATTAAAATGCAACTTACCAATATAGTTATTGCAACCGGTTATCAACCCCTGAGAAGAAACTGACCTCCCATAGCAAACTTCCCTAATATATTCAATAATAGATTACCAGTCATTTTCCTTGGAGTCTGTAAAGCACCAATGCAAATAATTGGATTATAGTAGAACAAATCTAAACGAAAGACATCTACAAATAATGATTGCAAAACGAACTTGCCAAACAATAGGCCTGAACTTTCCAACTTATTTAACATAAAAAACAAAACTAAACCAGATACATGTCTGGCAAACATCCATTTCCGCTTTACTTACCATGTGGAACCAATAGATATTACCTGAATACGAAATACGACTATTTTATTCGAAATAAATCAAAATCCAATAGAGATTCCAAACAGGAAATGGAAAGCTTATCATAAGATAAATTGGGGAATCTATAAAGATGAACTAAGACAATTTATCTCGAAATAAATGAAAGAATCAACATTAAAGGAAATAGACGAGGAACTACATACTATAAGAGAGACAATCAAAAAAGCATGCGAAGAAACAATTCCAAAAAGGACATATTATACTCGGTATATACCATATATCCCATCTATAAATGAGGGATACCTCAATATACAATTCTCAGACGATTTGACCCAAGTGGTCGTATACCCTGTTGGAAGGGCTAATGCAAACAAGAAGGACGGCAAGAGAGCTAGAATCAATAAACAAAGACGAATATAAATATGGAAAAAAGAGAAACAAAAACAAACTTAAAATGTTACCAGTATTCATGAACAAAACATCGTACATATACGTAGAAGGTGAAAAATACAGAGGTAACAACGAATGTAAAGTATTAAGACTCACAATATCAAAAAACAAGTTACAAGAAAAACGTAACAGAGAGAAATAACGAAGCAAAAATGTCTTGAAAATAGTGTTCAGATTGAGAAAACTTAGTCTGAAGAACAAAAGAAAAATATAATTACATCGGCATTAGTTTACTTGACGGTGGCAACAGAGTCAGAGGATACAGAAAATTGCAGTTTACATAATAAAGAATACTAGAAGACCGGAGCTCAGAAATCACGAGATTTACATCAAGAGTCAAAACTGATTCCGATTTACAAAATAATATAAAAAAGAGCAAATAAGATGGAAAGAAAGGCTCTAGTAATTAAAAATATGAAAAGAGAAGTGAAACAATTATACACGTAAGTGGTTTAATACTAAAACAGAAAAAATGAACATAAGGTCACTCAAAAGAAGAGGAAATAAATAAAGTCTAAAAAAAGTAAAGTAGATCTTTAGAAGTAAAGAAGGTATAGAAAAAGATAAACTACAAGATAATTAACAAAATAAAATTTTAGGAAAGAAAAGTAAGTACTCAAGAGCGCATACGTGACAATAACAACTTATCAAAGGTAAAAACGGTCTGAACGCCATTACAATTAAACAAAAATACAAAATTTATACTTTATAAACATAAAATAAAACAACCATACAAGTTAATATTTACTCACGCTAGTTCTAAGTTAAATACGTACTGAAAATGTCAGAGATTAGCATAACCTACAGGCAACCTAGTAACTCTTTGCTAACCACTTACGTCCTTCATTTTCAACCTCGAAACTTTCACTATCTCTCGTAGTTCATACTCCCCTCTCCTACAATTAACAGATTTGACAGGGACAAAAAACTACTGAATCGAAAGCGATAGGAAAATACATACCATGATTCGAATTCTACGTTAAGCTTTAGGTCCACTGAATAGCAAAGTCTCCTATATTGCCTCTAACTATATTTCTCGCGGTTCTATCCTACTCTTTCCTCTTCCCCTCCCCCTCTTTCTCTATCTATATATCTTATATATATATATATATATATATATATATATATATATATATATATATATATATATGTATCTATCTCTATCTATCTCACTGACTCCGACCCCGAGGTCCTTCCACCCTAGGTCTAAGCTTCTGATATAAGAAGCTCAGAAAACTTCAGGGGAGTACCGGAGCCTCGCCCTCTCCACTGCTCTGGCAATTTTCGGAAGTGCCAGGGGGGTGAGGGTGAAGGGTTCGCCGATCTGTTTCTTTTTCTCCCACTTTTCGTTTCATTTCATATAATTTCAAAGAAAATGGCCAATGGCGTAAAGGACTCAGTCAGTTTGCTTTCACCTACACTACGCTCTTGGAAAGATACTCAATGGTAGAGGAGGAGGCAAAGCCAATTAAGATCGAGGCGAAAAACGTGATTTTCACGTGGGGTTCTTTTTCTTCACTCTTCACCACCATTAACGAAGATAGATTTCGGCAAGTGGTAGAGGCGTAATCTTTTCAAGGCAAACAAAGAAATGAGAAGAGATATATGCACTCATTGGGTTGATTAGAGGTTTCTCTTTTTTTTCTTTGAGGTGGGTTAGTTCCCCTAGAAGGCCACCCTATTCCTAATTCTGCCACTTCCGCATTTTTATTTAATGATAATCTCCAACTTCTTTCAACCTTGAAGTACAGAGCTTTGTCACCGGCAAAGTCTGAGTTAATAGGTTATAGTAATAGGTTATAGTAAACCCCTTGAGGAGACTTCGTTATGGGTCCAGTAAAGGGGACCAGTTAATGGCCACGAGCCAGAACCCAACTGTACACTACTGATAGGGTTAGGTCAAACTAGTTATGGTGACCAAGGACATTGCGAATCCCGGAAGGTAAGCGAGCTATTAATAGGATATACATATAAGAGATCTTTCCCCCTTCACCAACTACAAGCCTCACACGAATTGGCCCACACTAAAACACTATAAAATAAAATATGGACCTCTCGGAAGAAAGAAAAATGACTGCCCCTCCCATACATACCTAATGGAACAAACGAATCTTCAACAAGTCGCTCAGCTGATTTTGTAGAACCTGGAAATTCTCTTAATAAAGTGCAATAAAACTCAATATAGACTCACGATCATCTGCCTCCGAGGAAATGATGTAGAGCAACTCCGATTTACTTATCTAAAACTACATTGAACTCAAAACTGAATATCTGTAACTATATGGGTGTTTTCCATTATGCAGATAAAACCATTGCTAAGCCGATGTTTCTCTAGAAATACACCATCTATATTTTTGAAAATCTTCATTTTTCTTCTCAAATTAAAAAATTGTGAGTTTTGAGGATAAATTCTTGGACCTCAATATTTTGGAATTATTGTTCATCA
This sequence comes from Ceratothoa steindachneri, assembly GCA_963969495.1. Classification (NCBI taxonomy): domain Eukaryota; kingdom Metazoa; phylum Arthropoda; class Malacostraca; order Isopoda; family Cymothoidae; genus Ceratothoa; species Ceratothoa steindachneri. The sequence continues at coordinate 121,368,060 of OZ018326.1, forward strand.
CAAAGTTTAATCCTGAATTAAATTCTAGTCACTCTTCAACTTTACTTCTAATATTTTAATCTATATTTTGAATAAGAGTAATTATAGTTCCACTTTTGATTCTTTTAACATACACCTTTGTATAATAATTAACTCAATGATCCGTCAGTTAAATGCTTAATTATGTAGATGTACAAAATTTTAATTTTTAAAAAACAGTGTTTCCAAGTTTGCCTTTCTTCAAATTTGAAGTTTGGTATCCTTCATTTACATAAGTTGGTAAGTTTTTAATTTTACTTTTGTAAATTTTCACTCATTTATGTTTTAATATTTGTACCTTATTAGATTTATATTGCAAATCATCTATATATATATATATATATATATATATATATATATCAGTGATTCATTCTCATTTTAACTATACATCCTTAGTTTCTAACATTTGACCTTAATTTATTTGGCTCCATTATAGGTTGAAGATAAACATATTAAATGTTCGAAACGTTGAAATATACATGTTTTAACTACGCATGTATTTATATGTATAGGTAAATATACATATATTTTTAGATAAATGAATAATAACAAAGAAGCACGAGAATATATACATTTTCTCCTTTTCTCTTAATGTACCGACGTTAACTCCAATAAAATAGTTCTTCAAATTTCGGCTTTAGAGAAATGGATGGTTGCCCAGCTATAAGGGTAGCGTTTCTGCAAAGGGTTGAGGACCTCCACTAGACTTTCTATTGCCGTTACCCAACTGCATTTACAATAACGGTATTGTTCATTTATTTAGATCAGTGATTCCCAACGTGGGCGTTATAACCCCATCCGTTGTAGGGCGGTGAGCAATTTCTTGTCCAAAGGTGGTGTTAGCTAGTATTTTTAGGGCGTTCCTTTTCTTTGTGTTTTTTTTTATACTATGTTAGTTATGAGTGTTTTGAATGTCATGTGGGTTTCTAGTGTGATTCCTAGAAAGGGGGAAGTTTTGTTTAGGGGTAGGACTTCGTAATTAGTATGAAAATAATGGAAATAATGGAAATAATGTTATTGTTGATTTAGGAAGGAATGCTGTCATCCGATTTACTGTGAGCCATTGTTCAAGTGAGTTTATATATAGCTGAAGTGTTCTATCTGCAGTGTTGATTTTAAGGTTTGGTGCTTTTTTGGTGATCTTCTCTGGTTTTAGAAAACATATTTTATTAATTACAAACCATTTAGTAAATTACTAAATAATTCAATCATATTAGAAAATGATATATTATTCTAATACATATTTATGAATAAAATCATAAATTCTAACAACTTTAATTATTAAATAAATTAAATATATAAATCTATGATTGGTGCCTAATACGTTTTGCAAATGGTACCTATATATTATATTAATATCTAAAGAGATAGAGTGGGCCATAATTTACCATACATAGGGAAATATTTTGTTTTTTTAAATCCATTTTTATTTCAATAATATGTTCCACGTCGATGCCATTGTTTTGAATACACATATTAATATCTGTCCTACATTGTTGATAAAAACTCATTGGCTGAGCTGGAGTTTTGCTTGTAACGGCGTTGGCAATACGTTCCTTTAAACGATTTATGTCTCTCTCTTTTCCTGATATACCTTTTCCTTCAAATGTCCCTCAAAATAAAAATCAAGGATGGTGAGATCTGGGAATCTGGTAGGCCACTCCACAGGACCACGCCGACCAATGCAGGCATCGGTAAACTGTTGATCCAACCACTAATACACCTGAACACCATAATGAGATGTAGCCCCATTTTTATTGATATAAACTAGGAAGTCACTTTCCTTCTTTAGAAGGGATAGGAATATCTCTTCTTGCAACTTGTCAAAATACTTTTCGGCATTAAGAATGCAACTGATGTAAAATGGATCAATGATTCTGTTAGTCCATATCCCGGCCCAATCCATCAATTTACTGGCACCTTGCATCTTCACAAGACACATTGACCGAGGGTTATCATTGCTTTCTTATCGAACATTTTGCCGATTATCCTCCTACTTGAAGTATAAGTTTGCTTCCTTAGTAAACAAGATCTTAGATGAATGGTTGCATACTCGTTCAATTTACTTACTACCCACCTACATAATTTACTCCGTCTATCCGGATCGTCTTCACTCAGATGCAGTGCTATATGCAATTTCTAAGGGTCTAATTTGTTTGCTTTCAATATGCGCCTAATACTCGATCTGCTGACACCTACTTTCTGCATAGAACCATCGTGTACCTATTGTGCCTTCATCGGTAACTAAGCGTTTTCGACCACTCCTATGTGCACCTGCAACAGTTCATCTTTTAAACTTTGTAATAAGTTTTGACACAGTACACTGTGTGATGGTCGTTCCATATTTTCTGTTAAATTACATTACTACCATGCGACTGCTACCTGATCCGGCCACCAGTATTATTTCGATTCGTTACACTTTCTTCTTCAAACACATCCTTTTAGGAAATCTTCAAAATATAAAAGGAAATATTAATTTTTTCTATGTATAGAAACCTCTGACCCACCCTATATATAGGAGTATATGCAGGGAAGAAACCAGGTTTCGACGGAGATATCTGTCATCTTCAATCGCTGGTAAACTAATGAATAAAAGATGCTTAGCCTTAGGACATACAAATTTACAAGTCGAAATAAAATTAGGAGGGGGTCGCTATGGAGCAGCGGTATTTTGGAGTAAAGGAAGTATGAATCTTCTGCTCAAAAATGAGAAGAGAAAACACAGTATTTTGGATCAATTTATTGCAAAACCAGGTTTCAATGGAGACATTCGTCATTTTCAGGCGCTGAAGCTGACGAATGACTCCGTCAAAATCTGTTTTTCACAATATAAATTGGTTTAAAATTCTGTGGTTTATCTCCTACACTTACATATACGTTACTGTACTTCTTTGGATATATATATATATATATATATATATATATATATATATATATATATATATATATATATATATATATATATATATATATATATATATATATATATATATATATATATATATATATATATATATATATATATATATATATATATATATATATATATATATATATATATATATATATATATATATATAAATATATATATATATATATATATATATATATATTTATATATATATATATTTATATATATATATATATATATATATATATATATATATATATATATATATATATATATATATATATATATATATATATATATATTTATAATGCGAGAGAAGTATGTGATGCTTGTAGTTAGAGAAGTGGTTGATGCTTTGTGGCGGGAGTCACCAGTTCCGAGCTGTAACAAATATTCCTTTTCTGCTAAATAATTTAAGTTCGTATTTGCATTTTACAAACAACTTAATGAAAAATAGTTTACTTTGAACTTCAGGTTTTATAAGATGAATGGCTGGTGTTAATGGATCCATTCTACCAAGGTGAATGAATCACAACGACGAAGACGAAGTTATTAGATTGATTATGTGGATAATGCGAGTATTGAAATTAATGTGTACTTGTGAATAATGTGTGCTTGTTTTATATGTGTAGAGAAGGTGGGCGTAAACAACGAGGTTTTTGGTTAGGAGTTTTGTTTGAAATCAATTTTTATTCAAGTGAGAGAGAGCAGAGATTGTCTATCAAAGGAGTTTTATAGATACGTGGTAAGAAAAAGAATTTATAGTAACAAAACGATAACATAGTTTGGGAAACGTAATATCAATGTAGCAGTCTGTCGTTAGTAAACAAATGGAAGGAAATGGTTAAATGACAGTTCTGAATTAGCAAATGTAGTTGCATTTTGTGGTTACATATAAAATATAAAAATTATGAAATAAGATAAAAGTAGCAACAATTAAGGACATTTGAATCAAAATAATGATAGAATTCAATCGGAATTAATCAATTGCATAAAATATAATAATGAAGATTCATTGGAATGATAAATAGAATACAATTGATGAGGCAAAATGTACAATAATTCGTTGGTTAAAATATTACATAAGTAAAAAATGACATTAATTCTTGTGGACTAAATGCTAATTGAATACGTCAAATATCATTAAAGTAAAATGATGAATAAAAAATATTTATACAGAATAATCAGGTCAAATTTATAAAAAGTGCGTAATAATAATTAAACCAGTAATTACAGGATAACACAAATCCGTTGGTTAAAATAATACATGACTATTAATGATATTAGTTCTTGTGAACAAAATGTTAATTCTATACATCAAATATCATTAAAGTAAAATCAGGATTAATATATATATATATATATATATATATATATATATATATATATATATATATATATATATATATATATATATACAGAATAATTAGGTTAAATTTGTACAGACTGCGTAATAATCATTAAAACAGTATTTACATGATAAAGTTTAAATATTAATGATACATTTTTAAATCTTAAAACGATTCATTTTAAAATAGGGTGGTTAAAAGGTCATTTTTGTGCAGCTGTTGGTCACTTGAATGTGTGTGTGTGTGTCAATTCTGTCTGAATGTAGAAGGAACAAAAATCAGTCGATTTAGTCACATTTTCTTTTACTAATACAACGAGAGAGCAAACATGAATACAGTGAATTTGAAAAAGAATATTGGTTAACCTAGATAAATAATTTCATAAACAAAATAGTCGAGCAAATTTGCAAATATTGAGTAAATGGACTGAAAATCATACGCCTTTCATGGCCGTGAACTTTGAAAGTTGACTTTACTACTCGGTTCTTTAGATGAGAAGCATGTCCCGGTAGCATGATGTGAATACTGATGAATGAATCGATCGCACGTTGCCATAGGTAGCATGATGTGAATGCTAATGAATGAATCGATGGTGCGTTGCCATAGGTAGCATGATGTGAATGCTAATGAATGAATCAATGGCGCGTTGCCGTAAATAGCATCATGTGAATGCTAATGAATGAATCTATGGCGCGTTGCCATAGGTAGCATCATGTGAATGCTAATGAATGAATTGATGGCGCGTTGCCATAGGTAGCATCATGTGAATGCTAATGAATGAATTGATGGCGCTTTGCCATAGCACTATGTGAGTGTGAATGAATAAACTATAATGAATTAATGCAAAGTGAAGCGCACAGATAATTTATCGATCCAGCAAGTCGGTTAGAGAGGAGGTTTGCGACCATATCTGCGGCTGTAAGTAGAAATTTTGTTAAATTCAGTCACTCACTGAAGAATGATTTGAGTGAAAGTGGGAAGTTGATTCGAGTTGGTGCTTCGGTGAAATGAATATATGCTCATTGTTGAAAGGTTGGATGGGGTCCATGGTGGTACTTGCGTTGCATTGATGAATTTGAAGATGATTCCAGAAATTTTAGGAGATGGCTTCGTATGACGATGAGAGTCACTTCGGTAGATGATGATGATTTTTGAGGTCATTCCGGTTGATGAAGATGATGATTGCTTCAAGTCACTCTAGTAGATAATGATGATTTGGGGGGTCACTCCTGTACTCACCACTTGTAGCGAGAGAAGTATTTGATGCTTGTAGTGAGAAAAGTGGTTGAAGCTTTGTAGCGGGGGTCACCAGTTGCGGGTTGGAACAATATTCCTTCTCTTCTATATGATTCGAGTTCGTTCTTGAGGGTATACACCAAATAAGTTCGTATTTGGATTTTACAAACAACTTCATGAAAATAACTTTATTTAGAACTGGAGGTTTTAAAAGATAAATAGATGATTCTTGTGGATCCTATCTACCGAGGTGAAAGGATCGCAACGACGAAGACGAAGTGGTTTGATCGACTGTGTGTATAATGCGAGTAATGAGAATAATGTGTTCTTGAGAATAATGTCTGCTTGTTTTATATGTGTAGAGAAATTTGGAGAGGAGTTTTGTTTGTAATCACCATTTGTTCAAGAGAGAGGGAGAGAGAGAGAGAGAGAGAGAGAGAGAGAGAGAGAGAGAGAGAAAAAAAAAAGAGAGAGAGAGAGAGAGAGAGAGAGAGAGAGAGAGAGAGGGGGGAGAGAGAGGGAAAGAGAGAGCAGAGATTGTCTATCAAAGGAATTTTAATGATAGGTAGTGAGAAAAGGAATTTAAAGTAGGAAAACAATAACAAAGTTTGGAAAACGGAATAACAATGCATCAGACTGTCGTTAGTAAACAAATGAAAAGAAATGGTTAACTAAAAGTTCTGTGGGTTGTGATAGAGTTTGTTGTGATCCAAAAAAAAATAACGCGACCAAGGAAGGCAAACAAAATGAATCGTCGGTCATGTCGGAATACCGTATACGTGAGTGTGTGCAACTTTTGTTTAAATGTATCAATATATATATATATATATATATATATATATATATATATATATATATATATATATATATATGAGGAATTAAACCACATTCTCCGAAGACAATTTAATTCAGAACAGTTTCGGTGTATCTCACACCCTTTTTCAACTGACACTGGGTAGAAAATGTAAGAGAAGTGCATATAAGCATAGCACAAGATCCCCTCTTTTTTTCCCCAATCCCCTACTTGTGGCTAATCTGGGGGGGGGGGTTAGGCTTAAACATATTGAAGGGCTGACATTTTACTGTTTTGTTTATTTGCTTTCATATTACAGGATTAAAAGAAAATTGACCCTCAGATAGATTTAAATTATGAACAGACGACATCAAGCTCGATTCTACGATTCTTCTCTTAACATAGTTAGCCGATTTAAATACCATTTTACTTCCATTGAAATCGATCGTATGATTCAAGTCTCTAACATGGCAAAATATTCCACTGCTTTCGCTGCCCACTCTAATATCTCTTTTGTGTTGGTACAATCTCTTGTCTAGATTTCTCCCCGTTTCCCCTATATAAACTTTATGGCAATCGTTGCATGGTATTGCATATACTCCTATGTTATGATGTTCTTTTGGTTTCCTAGGCCATCATCAATTGGTTTAAGGAATTATTATATTTAAAGGCTAGATTAATACCCGCTTTTCCAAATATGTCCTTTAAACTATTTAATTTATTATCAAATGGCAATGTTATACATTTGTTGAAGTGGTTAGTGCGAGAAGGCTCATTACCATAGAATGTTTTCCTAGCTGCAAAATGGGCAGATGATATGAACCAATCGGGGTAATACAAATTAGATAAAATGGTCCTGATAATGACAATTTCTTCATCTAAATAGGAAGGATGACATATTTTGTATGCTCTAAGGAAAAGGTTAGAAATTACTGATTTTTTAACAGTATTATCGTGAAACGAAAAATAATGTATATAGGCATTCGAGTGGGTTGGTTTCTTATACACGTCAAGTTTTAATTCATGGTGATCTTTATTAATGAGGACATCTAAAAAGGGTAATCTATTATCATATTCCCATTCATATTTAAATTTGAGGGAGACATGCAAATTATTCAAATTATTAAAAAAGGTATCAAAATCATGGCAATTAGGCCATACATAAAATAATTTGAATAATTTGCATCTCCATCAAATTTAAATAGGAATGGGAATGCCTATATACATTATTTTTCGTTTCACGATAATACTGTTAAAAAATCGGTAATTTCTAACCTTTTCCTTATCACATTGGCGTAATTTATATCACTGAAAGATAATAGGAAACTGCAATATTTGAATCAAGATTTTCTTTATAGATATCGGACTAGTTTCGGCAAGATGCCATTTTCAACTAATAATGAAGAAACTAGGCAAAGAAGAGAGTATACAGGGTGTTTCAAAATTATATGTTCAAAATTGGCGTATGGGTAGAACTGCTCAAAATAAGCAATCTTTCTTCTATGAAAATCTGTCCGCAGGAAATGTCTATGGTATTTTTTTATCAGAAGTTCTATCTGAACTTCTGTAAGATGAGCCACTGGTAGCAAGGAGAGAAATGTGGTTTCAGCATGATTGAGCGCCAGCTCATTACCATTAAAATTTAACAGCCTATTTAAATAATCATTTTCTCGATCGGTGGATAGGAAGAAATGGTCCAGTTCATTGGCCTGCAAGAAGTCCTGATATGAACCCTCTTTGACTTCTTTCTTTGAAGACACATGAAAAACCTCGTTTATGAACCTTTTGTGGATTCAGAAGAAGATTTAATTGGAAGAGTAGTTGCGGCTGCTGGTCAAGTTTCAGAAACGTTAGAAGTATTTGATAGTGTTCATGAAAATTAAAGGAGGAGGTTACAACTTTGTATTAGCGTTGGAGGTTCTTATTTGACCCACTTTTGCTAGATTTAAACTTTAAATACCTCCTTAATGATGCATTTGCGGACACATGTTCATAGAATAAAGAATGCTTATTTTGACCAGCTCTATCCACAAGCCAACTTTGAACATATAATTTTGAAACACCCTCTATATAAGGTAAGACTTGATAAACAAAATTAAACAGCAGGAAACAATCTGTGAAAAACTCTAGTGGATCTGGCGGGAATGACAAGCTAAACAAAATGAAATGGAACAGGAAACAATCTAGAGAGTTGCTAATCTCCGAGACCCATTGCATCCGGGGGTTTATAAATACGATTAGCAACTCTATTCGATATATATTTGTTAAATTTGTATTGCCCTTTAGATAAATTGAAATTATCAACTTTGTTGATGTTGATGGATTCCGCAATTCTCCTCTCAATATAATTTTTTGATTTATAGATGATTTTTGCATGGTAAAAATCAATTCTGTGGTCGTGCTTTTGCATGTGCTTTTGTATGTTAATTTGCAATCATAGCATAGTATTTTGTATACCCCAGCATCGAGATTGATTGGACGCAGTCAAGTCAAGGATTTTCCAATGGTATTAGAATAGTTGAATGGATATATTTATGATATTTTTGTTCGCATATGATTTTATGGGGGAGGGGGCAAGGCTGGAGCATATGGGAAACTAATACATTTTTATAAATCGGCCATTCGTGGTGTGAAGATGGCATAGAAGTTTTTTCGTACTTTCGAATGGCATCTATTTATGAGGTGAATTGGGTATTTTAGTTCAATGAAGTTACAGATAAGGTGGTTAATTTCATCCTGAGGGAAGATTGGGTCGCACATTCTATAGGCTCGGAGAAAAAAGGCAGAAATAACAGATATCTTAACAGATTTGTCATGTAATGAGAGAAAATGTATGTATGTGTGTGTTTGAACGGGTTGAGCAGCGTTAGTTTCAACCACCTATCACATATTATTTTAAAACCACTAAGCTCCCACGTGCATCTTCGCGTCGAAGCTTAGTGCCTTATCACAGCCACCAGATGTCAATGTTTAAACAAGGAGGTTATCGTCCCCCCGTTCGCGCCCATACGCCGACCTCGCCAGATTGAGTTAGGCTTATGGGCAGATAAGGCATTGTTCCCAGGCTCGGCTGGTCATTCCCTCGAAGCTCCCACTCCATTGTCCCCCCACACCAAGGGAGTGTCTCGACTATTTAGATGGAAACTTTACCACTAAGATCAGATTGGAAATCCAGATTTTCGTCGCGAAACATCAGCACGACCCTCTCTCCCTTTGTGCGCCAAGAGACATCGACCTCGAGATTCACCATCACTTGTCCAGAAGGAGGACAATATCCCTTGAGTGCCAAAGGTTCGAGCCTTTCGTGACGCCAAGTTCTCATGGTTTCCCCCTCGTAGTTCAGATAGAGAACAACGTTAGAACAGCCATTGTTCTTTTGAGCCCTTCGCCAAGAAACGGTTCTCAACCTTCCCCCTTGTTGTTCAGAGGAGAGCAACATTAAAACAGCCATTGTTCTTGAGCCCGTAGACAAGAAACGGTTCTCATTCTCAAGACGCCACGTCAGGATCCTTTTATCCCCCCACTTCGGCTGAAACTCGCCAGCGGACCGAAAATTCCTTCACGTTGCCTTCCACTGCACCACTCGTATAAAGTTACGTAAGCCAAACGTCACCTTTGAGTACTTAACCCTTTTGTCAATTCTATCCTGTTCTTTAAATGGTTTAGCGAACCATCCCATCTCTTTAACTCTATATTTGTTTTACCTTTTAAAATCCTTTAATCCTCAGATTAGCCCGAGCCCCCACGACCCTTTCCATTCTTTGTTTATGTCAATATTTTCCGTTTTGTGTTTGTTGATAGTTATTATTAATAAAACTCTATTTTATTAATGATAGCAATATTATTATCCTTGAGCTCAGTTCCACTTCTTAAGCATATCGAAGATACATAATATCGGCTCGCCAGACATTAACGCACTCTTAAGATAATTAAAGATAATCCTCGGATTAGCCCGAGCCCCCACGACCCTTTCCATTCTTTGTTTATGTCAATATTTTCCGTTTTGTGTTTGTTAATAGTTATTATTAATAAAACTCTATTTTATTAATGATAGCAATATTATTATCCTTGAGCTCAGTTCCACTTCTTAAGCATTTTGAAGATACATAATATCGGCCCGCCAGACATTAACGCACTCTTAAGATAATTAAAGAAGTTCCCTCAACGAATAGTTATATATGGTATATCTTCGGGAGTCCATTCTACGACATATATATATATATATATATATATATATATATATATATATATATATATATATACTATTTAAATTTGGTATCAGGTGTGTAAGGTTTAACGCTATATCTTTGCAAACACTGGTCTCAGTCGAGTAAAGCATAGTGTTATTCGTTACAATAATAGAGTATAGTAGTTCCCTTTTGTTTTAACGATTGCTACCCCCTTTTTTTGAAACTTAAGAAGCTGGAGTAGCTCAAGGAACTGGTATAATAATTTGTTTGTGTTTTTTTTTGTGATTTTAGTCAGTAGGTATTAAGATTGAGAAACCAAGTACGAATAGGTCAGTGCCCATATTTAGGTAGGCTAATTCTATAGAAGGCATAATTCTTGTTGCAAGGAATTTTAGTTAGTCGACTAGTGCGCCCCCAAGTGCAAAGATGACTCAGTTCGAAATCTTTAAAGCGCAAGGAGAATCCTTGGGACTCTCCGGAAAAGAACTAATTGAGTACGTTCAAGAGGAGCAAAGAAAAGAGCGTGAAGAAAAAGAAAAAAAAGAGGAAGAGAAATACAACGAGAAGAACGAGAAAGAGAAATCCAACGAGAAGAACGTGAAAGAGAAATCCAACGAGAAGAACGAGAAAGAGAAATCCAACAAGAAGAAAAAGAAAGGGAAAAAGAATTTCCAACGAGACGAAACAGAAAGAGAGGAACGGATAAGACAACTGAGCTTCACCATCAGATTGAATTAGCTCGTGTTGAAGCAGAGATACAGTCTACCAGTTCCCGTTCGGAATCCCCTTTCAATCTCTCACTAAAGCTTCCCAATTTCAAGGAGGGAGAGGATTTCGGAGCATTTTTAGCCCACTTCGAAAAGATCCTCGAAATCAATAACATGGATCTGAAGGCTGAAGGTGTAGCCAGATTACTTCCCCTGTTAAATTGTAAATTGCGCGAAATTTTTATATCTTTACCATCTGAGTGTATAACTAACTACAGCACCTTAAAAGATGAGTTATTGGCTGCTCATAATATGACTCTGGATTTCTACCGCCAAGAATTTCGAGGAGGTCGTATTAAACCCGGACAGACGTTCCGTCAATTCGGATACATTCTTCAGAGGAATTTTAAATTTCGGTTAGAATCCTCAAAGGTTGATCCAAACTACGAGTCCTTAACAGACTTCGTGTTGCGAGATCAATTTTTGGCGTCTCTCCCGACGGAAATCCGCGCATTCGTCAAGGATCGTCGGTGCCAGACCTTTAAAGAATGTACCGAAGAAGCGGATGTCTATGCCGCAAGCCATAATTTATACCCAAAGGAGAATCGAACTTCTCACCAATCCCCCTACAAGGAAAGAAGTAAGGATTCGCACCCCTTCACAGGAAAGCCGACGAAGTTTCCGAGCCCCGTAAAACCCCAAAACTTCTTTCCCCAAAACCAACAACGGGACTCCAAACCTCCCGTTGAGATTTCTCCTCCATCTCTCTTCCCGAAGCGACCAATCATATGCTTCACCTGTGGTATAGAAAACCACATGAGCTGGAATTGCCCCCAAAATTCTAGGCTTAAATGCGGACCAGCTCACCAAGTTCACCAGATTAATGCAAACCCGGCTCCCCCGGTGGTGCAGACCCAAGCAGAAACTTCTCCCCCTCCGTCAGGCCACCAGGTAAATTTTGTTTTTGATAAAAGTTCATCGGGAACTTTGAAATTTGAGGAGGGCAGCGTGAACGGCTGCCGAGTATCGAGTCTCGTCAGGGACACAGGATGTACGTGTTTCATCGTGTCCGACGAACTCCTCCCCCCAGTGGACCCTAACCACGAAAAATTTGCGGTGGTAAATGACTACCTTGGGCGGGCGAACAGATTCCCCGTCGTTAGATGTTACCTGCAGTGTCAATATTATGATGGCTGGGCTGAAGTCATTTCAGCACCCATACAATTCTGTTCCGTACTTATAGGATAGAGCCCCCAAGTAAGTTCCGACCCTGTGTCTCAGGTCACCCTTCCTCGAGGCCGAGCTAAGAAGGAAGCCCAGGAGTCCGTCCCCCTCAGAACCCCGATACCGTTCGAATCCTCGGAGACCCCTAACCAGGATTTTAGGACGACACAAAAGGAGAGTGAGTTACTAACACCCTTAGGCGATAAGGCCTAAGACAAGGACACGGAGATTTTCCGTGGACCCCAAGAATAAAAGAACCCCCAACGCGCCCATGGAGATACCTTCGTAGAACTGGACGAAACATCGGCGCTTGAAGAAGATTACCACGTGGAGTCCCTTAATGTAATACAGATAGTGTGCACCCAACCTGATGCCGATTACCCTCCTCCTTCCCTACCAGGCGAGTCTTTGGAACCCTCTGACCTGGATATTGACGCGCAGCTGACACCACATCAAAAGAGTCAGCTACAAGAACTATTTGAATGGAGTCACCATTTAACCACCCTATTAGCTCTTTTCGAGCGACTGCGCGAAAATGGCCTCACCATTGGCCCCAGCAAATGCCATTTTGCCCACGAAACCATCAAATATTTGGGTTTCAAAATAGGACAAAGCCAGTTAGGTCTCCAAGAGGATAAGATTAAGGCAATCTCCGGCATGCCCCTCCCGATTACAAAGAAGCAATTAAGATCGTTCCTAGGATCAGCTTCGTGCTATCGGCGATTCGTTCCGAATTTCGCTGCGATTTCGGCACCCCTCAGCACCCTTTTAAAAAAGAATTCACCCGATCGTCTACGTTGGAATGATGTCGCTATTTCCCATTTTAATCAGCTCAAGAGTAAGCTTATTTCTGCCCCCATTTCAAAGTTGCCCCACCCGGAAAAATCCCTCGGGATTAAGACCGACGTGAGCAACGAGGGCATTGGAGGTGTACTCCTTCAATACGAGGATGACGGCACGAGTCATCCAGTTATATATGCTAGTCGTTAATTATTACCACGCGAAAAGAGATATGCCACTATAGAAAAGGAAGCTCTATCAATTATCTGGGTCATAGAAAAATTCAAGATGTACTTGATAGGTAAAGAATTTCCGATAGGAACCGACCACCGTCCGTTAGACTATATTAGGAATGTGCGACACTCCAACGGCCGCATCATGCGCTGAAGTTTACTCTTGCAAGAGTATCAGTTTAAAATGAATTATATAAAAGGTTCCGATAACCAGGTCGCTGACGCACTCAGTAGGAATGCGTTACCGAATAGCGTAGGATAATTGTATTCATAGGATTAGTATCTCCATGTAGGTATATACCGTCTTGTACGACTTGAATTAAGATTCTCTTGTAATATAATTAGTTAATGTATAGTTCTGAATTTTGTAACGCTCAATGTCTATTTTTTTTGTATGTATATATATTTGTACCCATTAACTACGTATAAATTAATTTTGTCCATATGTACTAATTTTATATCATTTCATTGTTCCATGCTTTTTTTTTGTTTATTAAGTTTGTATTAAAGGTTATTTTCCCTTATAATCAAAAGATCAAAATAATAATATGTATTGAGGTAATACGAGTTAGGTGCAGGAAGGTACGGTTGGTACAAGAAAATGAGTTCCCCACAACGGAGCTTTATCGTTGTCCCTTCTCTCTTTTTTTTCGAAGTGACAACTTCCCCCGTAATGGAGGGGTGTGATAGAACGGGTTGATCAGCGTTAGTTTCAACCACATGTTATTTAAAACCATGATGCTCCCCACGTGCATCTTCGCGTCGAAGCTTGGTGCCTTATCACAGCCACCGGATGTCAATGTTTAAACAAGGAGGTTATCGTCCCCCCGTTCGCCCCCATACGCCGACCTCGCCAGATTGAGTTAGGCTTATGGGCAGATAAGGCATTGTTCCCAGGCTCGGCTGGTCATTCCCTCGAAGCTCCCACTCCATTATCCCCCACGCCAAGGGAGTGTCTCGACTATTTAGATGGAAACTTTACCACTAAGATCAGATTGGAGATCCAGATTTTCGTCGCGAAACATCACTACGACCCTCTCTCCCTTTGTGCGCCAAGGGACCTCGACCTCGAGTTCACCATCACTTGTCCAGAAGGAGGACAATATCCCTTGAGTGCCAAAGGTTCGAGCCTTTCGTGACGCCAAGTTCTCATGGTTTCCCCCTCGTAGTTCAGATAGAGAACAACGTTAGAACAGCCATTGTTCTTTTGAGTCCTACGCCAAGAAACGGTTCTCACCCTTCCGCCATGTTGTTCAGAGGAGAACAACATTAGAACAGCCATTGTTCTTGAGCCCGTAGACAAGAAACGGTTCTTATTCTCAAGACGCAACGTCAGGATCCCTTTATCCCCCCCCCCCCTTCGGCTGAAACTCGCCAGCAGGCCGAAAATTCCTTCACGTCGCTTTCCACTGCACCACTCGTATAAAGTTACGTAAGCCAAATGTCACCTTTGAGTACTTAACCCTTTTGTCAATTTTATCCTGTTCTTTAAATGGTTTAGCGAACCATCCCATCTCTTTAACTCTATATTTGTTTTACCTTTTAAAATCCTTTAATCCTCGGATTAGCCCGAGCCCCCACGACCCTTTCCATTCTTTGTTTATGTCAATATTTTCCGTTTTGTGTTTGTTGATAGTTATTATTAATAAAACTCTATTTTATTAATGATAGCAATATTATTATCCTTGAGCTCAGTTCCACTTCTTAAGCATATTGAAGATACATAATATCGGCCCGCCAGACATTAACGCACTCTTAAGATAATTAAAGAAGTTCCCTCAACGAATAGTTATATATGGTATATCGTCGGGAGTCCATTCTACGACAGTATGCATTTGAATTTGTAGGCTTTCGATAGACTTAGCACTTGATATGATTATTAAAATGGTGGATATTTACGTCTAGAAACGGTAAAGAATTGTTTTGTTCCCATTCTAATTTAAATTTTATTGATGGGTATAACGAATTCAGGTTGTTGAAAAATTCAGTGAAATTGTTATTGTTTATGGGTCATGCCGACAGGATGTCGTCTACATATCGGAACCAGATAAGAGGTTGGGAATGGATCCTAGGAAGGAGGGTCATTTCCTAGTTTTCCATAAATAGATTGCATAGGATGGGGGAAAGGGTATAACGAATAATGTATTTTCAACTGAGGCTAAGTTTTTTCGCCAAAAAATTATGTCCTATGCAATCTATTTATGGAATCTATTTATGGAAAGCTAGGGAAGTCCATTTGTTTCATTTTGTTTGTTGCAATGCAAAATATAAATATTTACCTAACAATGTATATATAAAATCTAATATTCTTTTTTATTACCAAAAGATTTCTAGGTATCAGGAAATTCACAATTAAAAAAACTTCTCTTTTGTCTATAATATAGCTTTAAATTGTTCCCATGTCGTAAAAAATGAAGAACATTTAGGTAATCCATAATTAAAATAATTTTACAATAATATGCAATTAAGTATCATTTTCTAATCAGATGATACACAGAACATATGATGATACTTTATTACTATTTATCATATATGTATTTAAATATATATATTTATATACAGTAAACTGACAAGTATTTGCACAGTTAATTTTTCAATATATCGGAAAGATTTGTAGTTTCGTCTGGTTATATGACTAACAGAAAACTCAGTAAGCAAATATGTAACAGAAGAAATACACATAAGAAAGAGTTTCGTTGTATATAACAATAATTGCTAATAAACGAATTTAGCAAGTGAGAAAAATATTAACCAATAATAATTTCAGTCAGTTTATGTTATGTGACATAGCCATTGTTTGCAATAACAACACGAACATGATGTTAGCTTTTCGCAATCATTTCTGGAAATTTTGTTCGAATCTTCTAAGAAGATATCAGTCAAACAGGTAAGATTCTGTGGGTTTCTCTTTTAGGCTGCCGCTTTCAGTATTCGCCACAAATGCTCACTAAGAATGAGGTCTTGCGATTCACTTGGCCATAGAAGGAAATTTATTTTCTCTTCTTGAACCATTCTTGAGTTAAATTGGCGTTGTGCTTAGGATTGCTGTCTCGTTGAAATATCCATTGATTTCGGCTGTAAATCTTTTCGAACTGGGATCAGCTTTTCCTCCAGTATCGTTCGATATGTGACACCATCCATTTTTCTATCAACGATGTGTAGTGCTGCTCCTGTGTCATGTGCAGTAAAGCAGCTCCAAACCATGAGACTATCTTTTCCATGTTTCACTGTTGGGAATATGTGCTCAGGATCATAGGTTCATTCTGCTTCCTATAGTTGGCGAGCATCATTTTGCCCGAAAAGATCTACTTTAGTCTTATCTGACAATATAACCTTGTTCCAAAATTCACTTCCCTTTTCAATATACTTTCTGGCAAAATGTAAACGATTTAGTACATGTTGTTTTTTTATTAAGAAGCCATTACTATTAGTTCTTTTACTCACTTTATCAAATGAAAATTCCATATCGCTGTGTAGATGTTTCATAGTAATAATTGGAATATCTTTTAGCTTTCGAAGTATGTAACGTTGAGACTAATAGTTAATCTTGAAAGGGGTTGCCACAAGTTCTTGGCAAGTTGGTGGTGATTCCATACTCGAGATGCTTCCGAATTATAGAACTTACACTTCCTAAGGGACTTAAACTCGTTGAGAAATTCTCCTATAAGATGTTACATTTGATTGAAGGTAATTATTTCCGTTTGAGTAAATTAAGAACCTCTTTGAATTTCGGCATTACTCAAAGAAAACCCCTTTCTTGAGATTGCCATTGTGATGAGCAGCCACCTTCATACTGCTCCGGCCACGCTTCAGGGACGCTCTTCTTCCAAGCCAGGTTCTGTATCCAATATACCGATCTAACCTCTCTAAAATGAATTGTATCAAAAGGGTACTTAGTATTACAAGATATTGTGTGCCCCCACGGTTGGGTGAAATCTATCCCGCGTACTACGACAGCAAATGTGAAGGTTAAAGTATGCTACAGTAACCGTATACCATGACTGCGTACAGTGCAGTTTACTCTACAATCGTCCTTCTTCCAATGATTCTTATCAATGAATGGCGGTACTAATATTCATCAGCTTACACGAGTTTCGTTTCTAGAATTCTTTCGAATTTTAATCCAACCTTTTTAATCGAATTTATAATATTTCTGTGGTGTGATATCAAAATTTTCGTATGAAATTACAGTGGTTGAATATTTTTGTCACTCGCTATATTTTATTTATTAGCAATTGTTGTTATATACAAGGAAATTCTATTTTAGGTGTATTTCTTCTGCTAAATTCTATTTTAGGTGAATTTCTTCTGTTAAATTCTATTTTATGTGTATTTCTTCTGTTAACTTCTTTTTTGTGTGAGAATTTCTTCTGTTAAATATTAGTTAGAACAAAAGTAATGTCCGCTCTCTGAGTATATATTAAAAATGAAAAAGCTTATGACTATGGAATTATTTAATCATAAAAATAACCTCCCTGATTTCTAGAACCTCATTCCATCGGTCAATAAGCTTATAAATATCACACTTGTAAAGTTATTTAGGTTTTCGTGCTAATCATGATTCCAACTCGTGTTCAACCTCTTCTCATGATTTCCACCTAAGACCATCTAAATGGTTTCGTAATCTCACTAATCGAGAGATTCTGAGAAGGAGCCAAGTCAGGTGAATGTGGAGGATGAAGCAATATATTCATGCTCCTCCAAAAGATCTTTGGTCATTCAAGCTGTGTGAGGACGGGTATTATCGTGATCGATGATGACTCCCATTCTGTTGATTAAGTAAGGTCGTATTTGGCCCGAAGCGGCTTTCAAACGACTCAAAGTTGATTGCAGTAAAGATTAGTATTAATTCTTCTTTAAAAGTTCATAATGGCCTTTTCCTTCAATATACCATCATACACTCAACATGATCTTTATAGGATGAAGTTCTTCTGTAAGTTGTTGAGAAAGTCTGCATCCTCGACGAATTCGCGAATGGATGCGTTGTATGTTATGATAAAGGATCGATTTCTCATCACCACTAACAAGGCTGCCCAAAAATGGTGCCTGAAGGTGTTGCAAAAGTAATGACTCACATAAAACAACACGCTCTTGTAGATTCGTGGGACCCATTTTCCTTTCACTGGAACTTTCCTAATACTTTTCAGTTGGCGTAGGACACTCGTATGAGTTAGACTAAATTGCTCTGGGAGTTTTTTAGAATGTTTAGCAGGATTTTCTGTTACACCAGCTTCCAACTCTTTGAAATCAAGTTTTTTTTGCCCCTTATTTGTTTCATTATTTAGAGTGAAACCCTTACTTATGGAACGGGGAAAACTACCTACTAAAACTTTTTTCATTTACTGCATCATCAACATAAGAGTTCTGAATGGA
The DNA here is from genome assembly GCA_963969495.1 of Ceratothoa steindachneri. Taxonomy (NCBI): domain Eukaryota; kingdom Metazoa; phylum Arthropoda; class Malacostraca; order Isopoda; family Cymothoidae; genus Ceratothoa; species Ceratothoa steindachneri. The sequence goes on from OZ018326.1 coordinate 121,386,874, forward strand.
TTTTACACTGACGAGGTTATGAAACTCATAGAGTAAAACATGTCTAATGTGATCTTTAGGCATGGCATATGTATAATAACCGAAGAAGATTATAAACGATATTTATATAATCTTCAAGAAAATGGTATAATTTACTCATTGTAGCATTTATAAACGATAACAAAAGACACTTGTTTAATAAATACTATCTAAACTTTATTATAGAAAATATAACATTACTGTCGTTCCAAACTGTATATGTTTGCTGAGTTTTCTGTTAGTTTTGTAATTTGACAAAAGAATGAAATAGTATAGAAAATTTAAAATTTAAGTGTGAAATAATTTCCACCTCACTATATATATATATATATATATATTTATATATGAAAAAAGCTCACAGAGTACACGTTAGTCAAAGTTATGCAGATTCATCCACAAAGAGGTTAAAAACGATTCCGCCGAGCGTTTCGTCTTTATTCTTAAGGACCTTTTCAAGGAATGAACAGGAGGCTGGACATACATTGCCTTAAATAGTGGTAGGAGGGATTAGATAACCCACCTCTAAACCTTAATTATGGGGTAAAAAATCCTGAAACAACTTTATTTGAGATTTTATATATGTAGTGATAATGGGGTCTAACGTGACCAAACCAAGGCTAAGGTGGAAATTTGGGAACGCGTTAATGGAGATACATTCTAATATATTTCTCGAAATATAATCACTGCATTTTATGACTGGTTTGGCACTGTTCCAGTTGATGCTATGGTTAAGATTGTACATATGTAGAAAAAGCGCAGGTGGTCACTGTGATTACTTACATTGGCTTGATGTTGCTTAACCCGGATATCTAGCTCTTTCCCGGTTTGTCCATAACATTTTTGGCAGTTGTTGCAGCCTATCGAATAAACAATGCCAGTTCGGGAGGATGAATTTTGGACAAGGATGCGATAAATTTTATTTTTGTACTTAAAAATAACTTTTATGTTCAGAGGCCTAACTAAACTAGGTAATTTAATGAAAATATGGTTATAGGGTAAAACTAATAAGTTTTTGGCCTGAAACATAGGGATATTATTAACATTAGTTTGATAATAAGTACGCTTGGCAGGCTTATAACAATGGTCTAGAAAGTACAAAGGGTAGCACAAATTGATCCCTATTTTATATATTCTATCGACTTCTTTGTCTAGGTATTCTGGTGAGACAATTCTAAGGGCACACAAAAACATAGAGGAGCACACACATTGTTTGATGTTATTATGGTGGTTAGAATAAAAGTGTATAAAAAGAGTCTATGGGTGCGGGTTTTCTATATATATATATATATATAACTATATATATATATATATATATATATATATATATATATATATAGTTATATATATATATATAGTTATATATATAAAGTTATATAATATATTCTCCACATGTCGAATGAAAACCATTCAATTAACATTGATAATGCAAAAATAATTTATAATCTTCATTATTATATACATAGGTGTCTAATTGAATCGGCGCTTATAAAGGAAATTCAAAACTTTAATACTTCCGATAGCCAATTTAACACTAATCCCTTGATAAGTAAAATATTTATACTTCCTTTACTCAAAAATGTCTCTGATCCCCTATACCCCCCCTTTAATCCCATTCCGACTTGTAAATTTGTGTGTCCATACGTTAGGCATCTCTTTTGTATTTCATTAGTCTTCCAGCGATAGACGATGACGGAGGTTTCCGTCGAAACCTACTGGTTCAGGAATAAATTAATCCTATCACTGTGGTTTCTTTCCTGCATTTACATGTACATTAATGTACCTATTTGGATACATATATATATATATATATATATATATATATATATATATATATATATATATATATATATATATATATATATATTAGTGTAAATGGGTAGAAGTCTTTCTTGGATGCAAATTTTGTTGAAAACCATGGTATATTTCGCCTTGATCAATTTCCTTTGGCAACTCCCTATTCATCTTACTGTCTTTTATAGTCCATCTATATATATATATATATATATATATATATATATATATATATATATATATATATATATATATATATTAGAGTATATGCGGTTAAATCAGAGCAATGGAAAGAATTCTTTAATTCGCTAGAGAAGTCTCCTGTAGTTCCCCAACCCTCTGCTGGAGCGCCATTCATACGAACTGGGCGACTATCCATTTCTCTAAAAAAGAGAAATTTCAAGAAGCCTCTTTGTAAGAAATAGCATTTAAGGTATTCTTTAACTTTAAAACAAAGTCATTAAAAATGGAAGCCGTCAAGAAGAAATTAAACCAGCCAACGATAGAGTGATTTTGTAGACAGAAACAAGTGGAGAAATTCGAAAGAACGGTAGATACACGAAAGCAGATTAGGCAGACGAGGGAGGGAATAGGGAAAATTCACAGTGTAAAAAAATATATTTCTTTCACGTTTGGTCACAACGAGCTGATTATTTTAACAGGTTCTTCTGGCCATGTGAGAGATTGGGGACCATCAGGGATTACGCTTCAGTAAATCATACTAGCGCGCCTTAAGAATGATAATGAATCATTAGCGCAGGTGTTACTACTCTGCCACGATTTGCCTATAGGAAGCATATATATTAGATTTTATTATATGTATCTAATAAGACAGAGTATATCAAACTGTCATGTCCTTTATTTCCATAGTAATAATAGTTATACAAATGTTAAAGAGCATAGCAAAATAAATAACTTAGTTTTATACTGAACATAATTGAAAAACTAGAAAGTCTATTATCCCGTTGTTAACTACGTACTCATTTTGATATCAAAATACTACGAGGATATTAAGCCTTGAAACTTAAAATAGCGCCAATGATATTTGCAAACTTCCCGCGCCAAGTTTACAAATAGATATTGCACAAAATTTAGTTTTATTTATGAAGTTGCCAACTCTTTTTCTAAAAAAAAGATTAAATGCAATGGTAATCGAAGGCATTTCTTATATATTAACTTGTTTCATTAATTCTTCAAAGGTCTACTCAGGATCATGAGCACTATAGTCATTTCTAAAACCTTCCTGTTCGGGTGGATGATTGGACTCTACTGTTTGTGTTACTCAGTTGATAATGACTTTTATTAGTAAGTTACGGGAGGTACTAAGTATGTGAGAACTCTACTTTAGAGAAACATACATGACCCCAAACTTTCCCTGTCTTATTCAGAGCCAAACATTTAAGAATACAACAACAAAGGACATATAACAAAGGACAGAATTGCACTCTTTTCGATGGGGAGCCAGAGATTTAAAGACATAATCCCTATGATATATGATTAAAATTTCTTGGAATTTACCAACGGATATTGTTTGCTTTATGACACATGATACATCGATGAATGGCCCTATTGTCTATCTTGCCGGAATAATGTTGACCCAGTTATTTGGTTTTATTAAGAGAAGTGAAGAAATATAATGTAGAATAGTAAGTATAAGATCAAGATGGTGGCAGAGCGAAATTTATGGATGGGCTAGTGGGAGAGAGAGATGTTTTGGCAGTGACAACTTTATTGCAAATCGCGGACACAGAAATGAATGGCATTGCATGGTCACAAACTCCTTTGTAGGCTAGAATCATGAAAGTATGTTCGAGTTGCACAAATTATTTTTGTGCTGAAACATATATATATATATATATATATATATATATATATATATATATATATATATGTACGTCTTCTGTAGAATGAAAGATTTACAATTGTTCATTACTCTCTCCCTCCTCCCTTTTCTTTTACTAAAAATTAGCGAATCTTTTAATACGCATACATTTTATAAATTAATAAATATAAATCTATTTCACTTTATAAATTTCGTTTGGAAATTCGTTTTAGGTTTTTCCTTTTTTGTAATTTTTTTAGCAACTTCTCAAATTCTATGGAAATAACGATCCTATATTACAAAACTGGCTGTCCTTTAAATATGGAAACTAAAATAAAATTTAAAAATTTGTAAATCTTTCATTCTACAGAAGACGTACATATATATATATATATATATATATATATATATATATATATATATATATATATATATATATATATATGTTTCTGCACAAAAATAATTTGTGCAACTCGAACATACTTTCATGATTCTATTCCTTACCAATGTGATGTGCCTACAAAGGAGTTTGTGACCATGCAATGCCATTCATTTCTGTGACCGCGATTTGCAATAAAGTTGTCACTGCTAAAACATCTCTCTCTCCCACTAGCCCGTCCATAAATTTTGCTCTGCCACCATTTTGATCTTATACTTACTATTCTACATTATATTTCTTCACTTCTCTTGATAGAACCAAAGAACTTAAGCTGGTTCTTCCATTTTCTTCTTCTCATTAGCTTCCTTCTTATTTCCATCTTCAAGTTTCTTTTATTAGATTTTTATTTCTGTTCTTTATAATCTTATGGTAATTTGTTTGGCAGGACATAAGTAGTATTGTAGGTGAAGGGTCGAGTGCACACAAATTTGGCCTCCTATGAGCGTATCCAGATACGTAGACACGCACTTAGACTCGCACTCAAGTCTCCTTACCCCCATTCCCACCCCACCACTTCATAGGTCACTACCAGCCTTGGTGTAATGCAGGTATCCCCCCCTCCACCCTAATACTTTGGTCAGTGACCTTTTTTCGAAGGATTCAGAGTCTACACACACACATACACACACTCTTAGAAGCGTTTTGAATTTTCAGGATTTTTCTTGTATTAACATAACCGTGGAGTTGCCATTAAACCTTTTACGATTCTTTGATTGGTCCGTCTAGTTGCCATCTGTTTAAATCATTTGTCGTTATACCTCTTTGTGTGTCCCACCTTCTAAGATGATCCTCCATCCACACCGTACCACACCTAAAAGTAAATATTTTGCAAGTTAAGATGTGTGTGGATCGGACTATAAATTTAGCCAAGACTATTCATCTACGGTTGATTTATTCGATCATCTTGGGGGACTCATTCATAAACACCTAATTTCTCTATAATGAGTCAGTCCAACCACCTTTCAACTATAATAACTGAAAAGAAGTGATTGAAAATCTCCAGTTTATGGGTTTAGAAGATTTAATCATCGGTGAAAAATTAAAAAACAAGCTTATGGATTAGTTTTTCTTTGTAGGAGGTCTATCAGATCGTCACAATACATGAGTATATAGATTTTTCGGCATATTGCATTCTAACATCATGAATGATGGGTAAGAAGTAGTGGACATCGCTATATTTGAACCAAAATACTTGTTATTTCGGTATCTCTCATGGTATTCCCATCAACTCACCGATACGATGAAAACCAAGATTGAAGAGGCAAGGATGAAAGAATTCTCCTTCTCACATGGTCAAGAGAATGTGATGAGTTATTTTTTATACAAAATAAAACATTGGTAACATAACGCGTATTATTTCATCTCTATTTTATTCCTGTAATTCAGAGAATATTATTGATAATTGACAAAATATATATGCACATAAAGAAAGAGCTAATAATAGCTGTCAGGTATTCAATGGACTTCTTTTTTTTAATATCTTTTAAGATCCCTTTGAAATCGAAAGGTATTGTTTGGTAACTCCATGGGAGCTCAACACGTTTCCGGAACGTCTTTCTCAAAACCTTTTCCCCTTCACCTCTTTCACTCTACCGTGTTCCTCGGCTCTGAAACCCATAAATGGAACAAGGATATGACTATCATCATTCTCTCTATCATCATCGGCTCCAACTATGCGTTTCATAGTATCGTAGGTTATTATATCCTTCGTGTGAGTTTTAATGATTAATCCTTTAGCACGAAGTATATACTTCTCCCACTCGGCGTTTGGATACATATCGAATATGATTTGGGACCCGTAAAGCAGAATGAATCTCCAAACGCATCAGCACCGTACACATCCTTGATCTCATCAGGGAGAACACCTAAAAATTCTCCAAGTTGAGGTTGTGAATCATCTCTACTAGCAATGCAGATGGCACTGTCAGTGTCACAGTATAACAACCTTTCACCCAACTAGTCTAAGTGACCAGAGAGCTTGATACGAGCGTAGGCGGTTGTGAATGCTGCAATTGGAAGATTCGTTACGTGGGAGTCAACTTCTACATGTTAAGCATTCTCCACTTTTTCAATGTATGCATTGCCAACTACATCCAAAAAGTTCACAATGTAATCGTCGTTTTTGATCAGGTCGATTTCATCATGGTCCGAACCACAGAAGACCGTTTGCATTCCGCGAATCCTCTAAACGAATTTTCTCCAGAGACTGAAAAAGAAATTAATATGATCAAGATCAATGGGATGATTTTTGATTTATTATTATAGTAGTATTATCGACTTTAAGTTTAGAAATTATTGAATTTATATTAGCTGTACAATGTCTTAACATTTCTAAATTACATCTTAAAAATTTCTATCAGCACAGAAAAAAATCTAATCGCAGGAAGAATTCCCTACCTATTTAGGCACAGCTTCGCTCAAAAACGCTTCCCAGGATTCCTTTCGATGTTGTTTATTTGGATGTTTATCCCCTCAACATGATTCACCATCTTCACGTATTCTATTTTTTCATTCTCGCTAATTACTCCCCGTGTTAAGCCAGAAGCGTCTATTTTTTCTTCTAGAAAAGTTTTTATATACTCTGCGAACAAACCAACTCTCTTTTCAAACTCACAAAACTCATAGATTTTCTTGATCTTATACATTTTTACAGTGCAAGTTTCAGCTCAGAAGTTGTGTACACTCCGGAAAGCATACGTTGCTTTTCAGAGTGATCGCATTCGTGTGAGTTTTGGTGAGCGCAAGTGGTGCAGAGTGTGAAAGTAAGTTTACCACCTACGGATTGAGGGAGAACTAGAATATACATATAAATAGGAGGGAGAACATCAACTTTCACGATACTGAAATATACCTCATTCACACCGTGAGTGAATTCTTGAATAAACGGAATTTATCGCACAGATACGCAACGTCTAGGTGATCTTAAGGGATAGGGATAGTTTTTCATACAGTACGGATATAAGGATCAAAAATCGACACACCTTCGGTTGGTGGGTAGTATAATAAAAATGAATTAGATCTGCCACCAAAAAGTGCACTCTCCACATCCAATACACCATTGATTACATCGGCAGACACTCTATTAACCGTCTCACTTCGCTCTCGATCGGTTTTCATCATGGTTCCAAATTCACACTCCCAGAGAATGATAACCTTGTATTTACTACTAAGAATTCGATCACTCTCTACTGTCTGATAATATCGATCCAACAACCAAGTCCACCAATGGAAACATCCTGTTTTAGATCATAGTTTTCTTTCTGGCACCCATGCCAATAACATTCATAGGAGAGAGTTCCTCCTCCTGATGGTGAAAACCCGTCAGGAAAATTACTCTTTCATCAACAGAAAGACTTCGCTCACCACCGTTTCTTGTATAAAAAATCGGGATTCCTCTAACAAGCTCTTCAAAAATAAGCCAACATAAAGCCTTATAAGAAAAAGCTTTGGATTTATTCCTGTCGATGACTGCAATTGAATTTTCTGGTAAGAAGACATCTTTATAAACCTTGTACCACAATGAGGCTATTGTGATGCAAGACTGCATAGGATCAATGTTAAATCTTTTGATGAACGAACACCTAAACTTCTCAAAACACAGGCGAAGGATAGAAACATCTTGAGTGCAATACTTAATACATTCTGTACGAATATTGTATACTTTTTCTTGAAATTCAAATAAAAATTACTGTCAAAGTTTAATTTTTCCTCGCCGTTCATTTTTTCATAGTTAAAATATCTTTTTTTTCAGGAACCGGTCCAGTATAATTCAAAGTTTCCTCTGAAAGAAAATCGTAAAGAAAATAAACCTTTTCCATTTCGGGGATTCTCATTGTTTTGGGCAGTTTTTATCAGCGAAGAAGGCAGGAAGGCATGAATAGAAGTGTGTCCTTAAAAAATATGTCCTGAACGAATTCGATCACTCTCTACTGCTTCATTGGATGCGAAATAAAGAGATTAGGATTATAATGTTGCAGCAGTTCGTCATAGATAAACTGGGCATCGAATTTGGTATTGTTATGTCCCATCACATATGTTTTCACATTTTCTCTCGATCCTCTTATTGGTATTAGCTCTTCTATAAAGGGTATGCAAGGGGAGTTTTCACCATCTCTTTGAAAAATCTTTATTCAGTGACCACAGTTCTTACATTTGTCATATATTTCATTCTCATTATCAAAACAGATTTCACAGATTATTTACATAACCAATATATAAGGAAAAAGTATAAATAATCCCACTTATTTATAGGTTTCAAAATCATAATATACGGCATTCCATTTCTTAACCATCGACTTCTTCGATCTCTTCATCCAGCACCTACGCTCTGCTCCATCCGCTTTATAGTATGTATAACATTTAGAGCAGAACAACTTCTTACACTTGTGTCGTCTCATGCCGTTTGCACCCTGCATGATTATATGGTTACATCTATGACATATGCTAATCTTCACACAAGTATGAAGCTTTTTGTGCGTATCAAAACATGACTGTCTGTAGAATGAGCGATTACACTCATTACATAAAATCCCTCCGATTCTTTCTCCATCACAATGCCCAAGTCACTGGCTGCATACGCCTTCACATTTTTTTAGATGGACTGTTACGTTGTCATGGAACGTATAGCAAGAAAAACACATCCTGTGATTAAAAGGAGGTTTCTTGTTTTTAACGTATGTATCGCTAATGTGGCGAATTGGATAGTAAGTTTTACCTTCAAGACCAATGAATAGGAGTGGGGCTGTCTTTTCAGGATAAGTTGGTCGATGGAGTAATTTGAATTTACGTTCATTGCATGTAGCCGTAAATATGAGGATCCTGCATCTCTGCTCTCGTTCTATTAAGGAGAATTGATTTACAGTGACAACCTCTTCGTACACAAGATTACATTTTCTTGCCAACTCTTGAGACTTTTATTATTGTTGGAAGACAAAAGTTTTTTGCGCGAACATTTTCTTTCATTTTTTTTCGCGAGGGCTAAGGAAAGAAATGCGCAGCCTCTATATATATATTATGTCAATCAAATCTGACATTGGATGGTATTAAAGCATGCCCTGCAGGAATCATGTAAACATGGACTGTGAGATTGAAGGTACTAAACTCGATTGTGTCCGCAGAGTGGAATGCTGTCTCGAATCGTCTCATGATAAACCGAATAGTGTCGACGCACGTAGTTGAACGAATGGAATGTGTAAATGGATTTTATCACCGGATACATTCATAATTTGAAAACTTATATTTACACGATAATAACCATTTCGAATCCATCGGAGAATTAATATACGTCGTGAAAGCTCACGCACTATTCTACCAAGACAGGCTTCTTCTGGATTCTCCACGATTACATGATATATGATAATCACAAGATTTCCATAGCTGTTATCTTTTATTGGCATAATTTTTGCACAAGAACGTTTTTCTCTCTGCTGTTCTTTTGATAATCTAAAAAGGGGGAAAAATGATGTATATATTTATCTGAAAGAAGTTTACGTATTCATTATACAGAAGAAAAGCATGAGTGACAAATACTTACTTGGACTCCACACCAACGACACCTTCGCTCGATGAGAGGTTGGATAAAGAGGAGTATGTTGGATCTTTTTGGTGGATCTTTGGCATTTTTGCAGGGGGAGTAGACATCGTTTTCGTTTCTGATGATCTATAAAGAAAGATAACATTTTGCATATAGTTATCTGAAAGATGTTAGCTCATTCATTATACGAAAGGAAAGCATGAGTGAAAGAGGTATGAATTTTTTTTAGAGAGAGGCTTTTGTATAGAGTTATCCGAAAGAAAAGTAGGAGTGAAGGAAGTGTGAAAAAAATTAAATTTGTATCCCCATGTACTTATCGATCATTGGGCCGACGTCTAGCGGGAAAACCCACTTCCTATATCGTATACTCCAGAATAGAGAGAAGTTGTTTACTCATCGTTTTGATAGAATCATCTGGTGTTATACTGTATGGCAGAAAGATTATGAAGAATTTAAAAACGAAGTGATGTTTCATGAAGGTGTGTACGATGTTTCATCTCTAGATGGAAAAAATCATACACTCCTATTTTAGATTACTTAATGCAGAAGATAGATGCAAATATATCAGAGATATTTACAGTTACCTCCCACCATAAGAATATCTCTCAGATAAATATATTTGCTGGACTAATAATGCCTGGTAAATGTAAGAGCTTCATGAAGATATATGAAGAAGCAGTCGCAAAACCTTATGGCTACTTGACCTGCGACTTCAGTCCGAGAAACACTGTACGATTTACCTTACGGAGGGGTATATTTCCAAACGAAGTTGAAACCGTATATCTTTTAGAATGAACTATAAAATGAAAAGATACTCGTATCTCTTCCATGCGTTCCCTACACTTTCTAAAAAGATGAAAAAATCAATCATAGGAAGCATAAATAGTGATTTTGTCAAATGTGTATGTGAAATGTGTCTTAATCTAATAAAAAGTAATTTTCCGATGACAACTTTACAGAAGCAAAAAATATCCCTATTCAAACGGTCGATACGTATATTAGCTCAGAAGCCAGGTCATATAAGTTTAAAGGAAAAAATAATAAACATGCGTGGAGGATCGTTTCTACCAATCTTATTCTCTGTTCTACCACCTCTTCTCTCCAACCTTCTATATGAAAAAAATATCGTTTATCCCGAAAAAGAGAGAGAGCTACCCTCAAACTTAATACCATCTCAAGAAAGAGACAATTAACTACTATACTCAATAATTCACACATGCCACCAGATAAACGTATTATACGTTATCAGAACACGTTGGAACATTATTTAGAACAGTATGATAAAGTTGTAAACTCATTTCCCGGAAATGTTAACCAGAATTATAGGGATCAAATAAACGAATATGCAGATGAATTACTAGGAACACTGGAGCCTAATGTTCGTGAAATGAGTGGATTAATTTATCAAACATTAAAAATTATAGAATGATTCAGTTAGGATAATAATGGGTTGATTACAATCGACGGTAAAATGCTCCCACAATCTAACATTATCGATCTCCTTAATGATTTAACTAGAAAGTGGAAAAGACCACCACCCGTCTTCTGGGAACAAATAAGAGCGAAGTCAATATATTCCAATTTCCCGAAATCTATTATAAGAAATTCGCAACTCCGGAAAGAATTAGAAAATATTACTCATGCATTAACTTTTTCCATTTCAACCTCAAGGGTTTGCGCAAACACACGTCGTATTTCTCATTATCTCCAACAACCCAAAATACGGAACTAGTTGAATTATTAATCAATTTCACTGATGGAAATGACAACTAGACGGTCCAATCAAATAATTGTAAAAGGCTAAGTGACAAATCCACTGTTATGTTAATACAAGAAAAACCTGAAAATTCAAACCGCATCAGAGAAACCCTATTCTAATGGCTTTTGTCTCACTGCCTGTCCAAATTCACACAAATACTCACGCGTAAGAAGCTATGCCTCGATTTCAGGTGAGGAAAATTATACAACAAGAATATAAACTTAATATATTCAGGCTTTTGAAGATTACTAGAACAAAATTCGGTTATGTTAGAGTGATCTTTGAAAATATCTATGGAAGAACTCGCTATAACAATAAACTATTCCTTAGTGAGGATGAGTTTTGGCTTGTGTTTGCTGCAATACACAGGTTAAAACAGGCAAATTTCTCCTAATTTAATCGTTTGGTGAAGGACTACGGTGTAAAGAGGTTAAATTGTTTAGTGGAGGGTGACTCTAACAGTGTTTTTCCAAGTATCCATTTCGGTATTTACTGGAAAGGGATGAAAAGTTCATTCCTACACGATTTTAAAATGCGCTGTACAATGAGTATGAAGTCAACACTTTTCTAAAACTTGAAGACAAGTTTGATCAAAGTTTTCATTAAATGAAATGCTTACAGAATGCGGTTGATGTCTGTTATTTTACATTCAACGATGGACTTGATGAATGGCGAAAACTTAAACCCACCATCACAGAAGTTGAGTATATAAAAAATATCTCATTTGATGAGTTCCACTGTTTTCTCAACAAGAGGGGGAACAGTATCGAACTTGCCAAAGATTTGTCCTCAGGAATCTTTACGATTACGTCACTATTACGTGTAAATAAAATTTAATAGAATATGTATTTATCAACCTGTCTCACCATGAAAGTCATGAGGGTGGAGTATTACCAGCCTGCGTCATTAAGACTTGCAAGAAGAAAGTTTAAGTTTACTCAAGATAGAAATTATTTTTTTATCAGAGCACAATTCTTTAACAAATATGTTTATTCAAATACTGGATCATATAAAAAACCTTCTGATATTAATTTTAAAAAATATAAGGTTGGATTAAAAATAAACATTGACCATCTTTACCCCTTACATATCGAATACCGATTTCCCGATTCGATTAATCCAGCTGTTTTGATTCACAAATTCAGTAAATGTGTACAAAGTAATAAGATTGCGAATCCATGAAATTCTAATTGAAATTATGTATTTTAATCTAGATGTAAAATAAATTGGATTTAAAGATAAGATATATTTTCATTGAATAGTTATATAAGAGTGTAAGCTAGTCAGATATTCAGTTAGAAATGAACCGTTGATTGTTACGCTTATATACATCCCCGAGTCTACCAACATCTTTTCGTGGGGTAAATCGACTAAACTAGTCTGTAAAAAAGATCGCCAAAAGATTTTTTTCTCTCGCGTTTGGATAGCTATACATTACATGAACCCATTCGAAAAAGATTTAAGACCAAACACGTAAAAGCGCAATGCTCTAACGAGATAGGCAACTAGATTTTAACTGTGATGTCCAAATATAAAAGTGTTAATTATGATGTACGCTACATACTCTTTTTAATTGACATATATTCTAGATATCTCTGGTTAATTCCTTTTAAGCAGAAGACGGGTCTAGGTAGTGTGCAAATGCTGTAAGAAATCTCATGGAAGAATCTGGATGGATCGCAGGTTATATATGTTCTGATGATGGAGGAGAGTTTAAAGGAAATATGTAAAACGTTTATTAATCGAATTTAAAATCGAAATTTATTATGTTCACTTTTTAAACAAAGCTAGTCTTGTAGAGCGTGTACAAAGAACAATAAAAGAAAGACTTTTCAGATACTGTACTTTTAATAATACCTGGAAATACATTGACGTATTAGATGATTTTGCAAAGGCTTATAATAATTCTAGACATAGAATGATTTGGAACACATCGTTCAAAGTTATACACGATGTTGCTATAGGGAAGCAGAGAGCTGAAGGTAAAAAAAAGAGGTTTCTATATAAGATCGGTGATTATCTTCTAATCTCACACGTTTCCAGTAAATTTTAAAAAGGGTACGAAATAGGGTGTGGTGAGGAAATCTACAAGATATATATAACTTTAAATGTATTAGCTCTGTATTATATTAAAGATTTAATTGGAGAACATATTGAAGGTAGGGTTTATGAAGAAGAACTAGAGAAAGTAAAATTTGACTCCCGTAAGAAAATAGAAAGGGCATAGAAAAAACAAGCTATATTTACTAAAATGACATGTGTGCCCAGAATTGTTGAACTCATATATCAAGGCAGGTGATATCACCTTAAAATCTTGAGAAAATACATTCATAAAATTATATAAAGGTGGGAAATATATCAGTTGTGATGATGGAGCTAGAGAGTTTTTATGTCACCCTCCCTTCCTCGTCCTCCCTGGATGTTTACCTTCAAAATGCCATGTTTGACTATAGAATTGAGTTGCACAAATCCATAATAACAAAACACAGGCAGTATGAAGTATATCTTTGTGAGTTTTAATTTACAGGCAATATCTATAATATTACTAAGTCTACACACGCATTCACAGTATATCGGAAAATCACGGAAGTAAACAACTATGCATCAAATACTATATTGGCAAGACGAAAGGTAACAAAAATATAAGAAATTGACTATGCTTATTGTAGAGAAATGGCTACATCAAGCATCCCGGAGGAGGAGATTTACATTAAAGCCCCTGCCCTTGTGGAGAAAGCCGAGGAGCGAGCCCCTTCCCCCATGAGGAGAAGCGTGGGAACGGTAGCCGGCGAATTAAAGTAACTGCCTACCCTGTTTGATCTCCCCGCCACTTTGGGCAGTTGGAGCTAACATCTGTTTTAAGGCAACCACATAAGGCCCTTTAACGACGCTCTTACGATCCAAGTACCTACGAGACCCATAAAACCGAGGTTAGGTCACAATAAAAAGCGGTGTTAGTCAAAAGGCACACCAAGTAGCGGTGCTGTTGAGAGTCTCTCTAATTAGCGAGCCGACTTGGGCACTCCAGTGCCAACCTCTGCACTTCTCGCTCTCACCATTCGTGTTCCCCTCCCTGTGACTTGGTCACTTCCTTCTTAAGATGAGGCGGTGATCCGCCTATAAATAAGCCCCGAAAAGAAAGAGAAAGATTAGAATTCGATATGAGAGAAGAAGGTTCAGTTCGTGAAGATCGATCCTTCAGCCAACTAGCACTATTTGCGTAAGAAACGATAGGATCAGATTTAGGAAATCGACCCCGCCTCCCTTCCCGGGCCGAATTAACATAAATAGTCAATCTTGATATCGGTGCCATACCGAAGAATCCTTTACAGACTGGAGAAAAGTCTGACTGAAGAAAAGTAAACCCGCTCACACTCGAGTGACTCTCACATCTTCAAGCTCCGTAAGAGTGAGAGGAGAAGAACCCAGCCCCGACGAGCTCCCGTTCTTTAATTAGAAGTTTCATCGTCTCATCTCTCTCCCGCCATACTACCTCTACGAAATTCAAGGATCGGCTAAGACAACACTCCAAAGTGATAGATAACCCCTCCAGCGACATCCGGCAATCCCTGTAACCGCCTGTCATGTAAGTTAGAAAGGACATTTATATTCATATTGCGATAGTAGAAGTTTAGTAAGTCTCACATTTTTAAGGGAAGTAGAGTCCATTGTTCTTGAACCTTGGTCATATTTGCTTGTAGACGAGCGTACGTTAATTTAATGTTTAACGCTAATCAAATAGCGTCGCGATAAAAATACTAATCAGCAATTGATGTGTTTACGTGTAGCTTGTTTTTGTTTATTTTTGTCATCGCATCCGTGCGTTAGGCCTAGATACCAACAGAAATAGTCGAGTTTAGCATTGAGACAAAGATAGAAATGTGTTAACTGTTTGTTGGTCATAGTTAAGTGTTTCATTTAAAATATATGTTTCTTATGGTATAAATCCTGTGTTTCCTCTTATCCTTACGTGTTGAAATAGCTCTTCATTAAAAACAAAACTACCGAATTAGCACTCTTAGATCAACGCCTACTTCATCAAAGAAGTTTATCACTACCACAAGGAATAACACGACACAAAAGTGGTGTCAAAGAGTGGAATGATCAGAAAAAAGTTTTCTACGACACTTATAATGAGATATGGATAGACGCTGGATATTGCAAAAATGAAAAATCATTTATAGAGAAAATGAATCTGAAAATGAACCAGAAATTATCATCTCAAGATTTAATGTTTCAATCTGACAGAAAGCAACGGAAAATGCCTAATGATTATATGTTAATGCTCACTTCAGGTTCATTGGTCAATGTGAAAAAGAAAAAAATCTATTAATTCATCTATCCAAAGAATTTTTCACTATAATGAAAGAATCTATCAGAGATGATATCCTCAAATTAAATCATTGTATAGCGTTCAATATAGATTTTACTGCTGTTATATCTCATCCCAGATCATGTTACATTCACTCTCACCTTGTAGACTATCAGTTAGTAGGCTGGACACAGCGGGACACATCTTCTTTTCAATGAGGGTTCATTCAGTATAACTTTTGTTAATCCACACCATCTGAATCTAAGCTTTGGGGACTTGTGATCAATTTATATTTATATAAGAACAGTTGAAGGGGAAAGGTTTCCATTCTTTGTTGGTCATTTGATGATAAAACTACATATTAGGAGTAAACATTAAACGATAATTAAAAATGTTAAATGGACCACGCGTGTTTAAAGGGTTAAGGGCCCAGAGGGAACATGGCCTTGGATTCCTCTTCTCTTCCCTATTCAGAAATGCAGCACCATATCTAAAAGGTGGTGCTCTTTATTCAGGGAAGAAGGTTATTTCAGCCGGTTTCGATACTGTTCAAGATATTGTGCATGGAAAGAGTACGAAGCAAGTTCTGAGAGACCAGCTGGGGAAGGTAAAAGATAATATCACTAAAGATACTAGACGATATATTAGAAGAAAGCTAAAATCTGAGAGGGATAATGAGAGGAAATCAGAAAAAATAGGTCTAATAAATAAGCGAAAATGGATGAATAAGAAGTTGAAGAATAGAAGAAAGTTAAAAATAGATGATGATGAGGCTGGGGATGTTTTTTTATCGTAATATAAACCATCAGACATTTCATAGATGTTCTCATAAAGATATCAACGGCTGTAAATCTTACACGTGTAAAATGAATGCTCTTCATACAACAAGTGATATGTTTTCGAAGACAGAATTCGTTTTGTTTACTGTTCCATCAACCTAAACTTCCATCGGTGAAAGCAATTATCAGTCTACTCTCCCCTCAGCAATATCTCTTCCGACCTCACACCGGTTGAATATTATGTATCTGGTAACAGACAGTGATATGTAGACCCTAGTGCGGTTTATCTTTATATTAAAGCAATAATTGTGAAGTCAAACGGAAGGCAACTTCTAGATGGAGAGAATGTTTTTCCTGAAAATAATATTCTTCGCACTTTGTTCAGCAATGTTGATATTTATTTAAATGAAACATCTGTAAATTTGATTGAAAATAATTACCCCTATCCTGCATATTGAGAGACCATGTTGAACTATACTGAAGAAGAAAAATCTACTTTTATTTCCACGGCAGGATATTACTCTAGTAAAGAAAGTATAGAAAAGAAATATAGCAGATCTTAGAAAAAAATAATTGATGTATATGGAAAACTACACGCTGATTTCTTCTCACAACATAAGGTGTTAATTAATAGAGTCTCAATAAAGATAAAGTTATTCAGAGCACCACATTCATTTACACTATTTAGGAGCCAGACCGGTTTAACAGCTAAAATCGAACTATTAGAGAGTTTTCTTTACATTAGAAAGTCTGCCTTTCAGGATCAGCTTATCTAGAGATGGAAAATAGGTTGCTTAAATCAAACGCTAAGTACCCTATCACACAAATTCGCATGCAAAATTTTACAATTGTGAGTGGAATATCAATCAGGTGTGTGGATAATATCTTCATGGGGCGAATACCTAAACGCATGGTTATAGGAATGATTGATCATTCTGCATTTTCTGGTAGTTTTGATGCATCACCGTTTCAATTTAAACCTTATAATGTGAATCGCATCAGTATTTATATAAACGGGAATGAAGTTGAAAGACCATTTGAATTAGACTCTGGACGATACAGATCCAGTTGCGTTAAGGGCTTTTTACTCGTTATATAACAGTATAGGGTGTATTAGAGGTGGGCAGAGTATTGAGTTACGTATGAACAATTTATAAAAATAAAAATATTTATTGTATTAACCTAAATCAGGACAAGCGTACTACTTTTCTTGGAGAATGCTCCAATCCTATACAACAGGAAACATTATCAGTACAGTTACAGTTTAAATCTATTTCATTCAGCAGATGACAAACAGTAAATCATATCTATCTTTTATTGAGCAATTTGATTATATAATGATCATAGAAAGGAAGAAATTGTTGTAAAGAATACTTTTAATAGAATGTAAAGAAAAACAAATTGATCCTGTACACTCAATAAAGTTAATTGAAATCTGTATATTTGAGTTTAAAAGTAAAATCAATCATTATATCAAGGTAGACTTTAAAATAAAACCATTTAAAAAGGAGAAGAAAATCACTTACTCTGTGAAAGGAGCTGTCAACTGCCAAACGATGAAATGTTCAAGAAAATCACAAATCTCCCCACAAGATTTCCACTTATCTTCTGTCAGGCCTTTCATTTTCTTACACTTAGTTAGAAAAATTAAAATACCGAACGAGAGAAAAAGCTTCTTCCCAACAAGCTGTGATCTATAATAATTGGACCAGTCAAAGAATTGGTTATGTTAATACAAGAAAAATCCTGAAAATTGAAAACGCTTTCAAGTGTGTGTCTGTTGCGTGTGTACGTATCTGAATACGCTCATAGGAGGCCAAGTTTGTGTGCTCCAAATGACAATATCGAAAGGACTCGTGGAAAGCGTTTTAGAGCGAAGGGCCAATCAAAGATTACTCTATCTCTTTGCTTCATTAAATCCTGTGCCCTGAAAATCAAAACAGAGGATGGATAAACATCCAAGTAAACAATATCGAAAAGGAGTCGTGGAAAGCGTTTTAGAGCGAAAAAATATGTATGTGATAACATCTAAAATGCGAGTCCATGGCTTAGAAAGCTCCAGTGTGTGTGAATGTGTGTGTCTGTGTGTCGACTCTGAATCCTTCGAAAAAAGTTCACTGACCAAAGTATTGGGGGAGGGGGACACCTGCATGTCACCAAGGCTGGTAGTGACCTATGCTAGCGGTGGGGCGGGGAGGGGGAAAGGGAGGAGGAGACTTGAGTGCGAGTCCATGTGCGTGTGTACTTATCTGTATACGCTCATAGGAGGCCGAGTTTGTGTGCACTCGACCCTTCACCTACAATACTACTACTACAATACTACTGACATATACATTGTTTCTTGAGTTGTTTTTATTTTTCAGGACTTTCATCCGTACATCAATACCACACACCGGTACACTTTCACCAATTTCCTTTGTCTCTCTTTAGTTACTCGTATGTTAGTAAGAACTTTTGTAATTTTTAAAAATGCTTCTTTGGCAACTAAAATTCTTCTCTAAGTTTCACCTGTTCATTTTCTGTTTCCTTCGTAATTATCATAATCTCGGTTTTTTTTGGCATTGATTCCCAGATTTCTTCTTTTTCCAAAATCGTTTACAGGACTCACTTTAGCTTTAGGTTCTCTTCAGTCTAGTAATAAGAGAGTATCTTCAGCAGAGCTTATGCTGTTGTCATTGCTACCACCAAAATGTATTGCCTCCAGTCCTTCATGACCCTTTCACTGTATATCGATGATATGTAGGATAACAAGACTCTCCCTTCCTATATATTTTCAATGATTTTATTTTTCCAGGATAAATTTATGATTATCCGAATGTCCTTATTTCAATTGAATATGTAATTATTAGTTCATGTCTTAGTGTCAACTGCTTTTTCATATTCAATGAAACACATATACATAACTCCTTTCTACTATCCTCTTTTTCCATTTTTAAAACCATATTGCACCTTTGATATTTCTGTATTTATTTTGTTCCTTATTATATATAAAATATCATTAATATTACTTTAGATAGTTGACTAGAATTAGTTATAGCTGTCTTTTTTTGCCCTCCAACGTGTCATGTTTCTTTGTTATTACTATATATATTGACTTTTCCATTTCTTGTGAAATTATGCGTGTGGGATTCATTATAGTCTGCTGGTTTTTTTTCTTTTCCATTTCTTATATTATCCTTTTCATTTCATATTTGATTATTTCAGGTCCATTCAAATGTACTATTTCTGGGTATTCTGATGGCCTCCCTTTGGCATAATACAAATTATACCAGAGAAAGTCAAATCATCACTCATTTATCATCTTTTTGATTCGTATTATGAAATGACTAAATTTTGCTCTTTTGTCTATTTCACGTAATCAGGGAATAGTCTATTTTCAAGAGAGACGATGTGAGATAATAGCATAGCGAATGAGCTGTGTAACTGATTTCTTTGATAATGGTTTTAATCTTTCTTTTCAGATATTTACTTTAAATTTTGAGGCAGCTGCCCTTACTTCGCTAAGCCATTTTACGTGCTTTTACGCTTTATGAAATATTTATTCGAAGTGCTTCTAAAACATGTTGTATAATCCGGACAAAATTCAAATAACTTTACCTAATCCCTTTTGTTGCAGCAGCTGGATTTATGAGAATTCATTTACAAAATGAGCTTCGCTTTATCGAGGTAAAATGTACTACTAAATAGACATTCGTCGTACATGTAAGCATAGCTTCATTTTGGTATTGGACATTTTTCACAGAGCTATATCAACAATCCTACTAATTTGTATTTATTTTCTCTACACACTTTTCTTTCCTATCTTGTCCTTTATTTTGCTTGCTATATTTATTAAAACCAAATCGAGTCAAACCATGATTCTAAGATTTTTCCAAATGGAATATGATATAGAAGGAGGACCTGCATAGCACAAACATTATTTTTTCTAATTAATTTAAAACCTAATTAACAATAATAAAGATTCCATATATTTACAGATCTTTTATAACTTTTTATAAGATATTTGGCTTTGAAGTCATTTGCAAACCCTTTTAATAACAAGTAGAATACCCGATAGACATACTGTTATTTTTCACCATTTGATCACATAAACTTTAGTAACGTTAAATACCTACCAGTTTAAATCCCAAGTCGATATAGCGATTTCGACACAAGTATATTTTATGAAGATAAGTGGACCAAGTGGTTGTCGAAATGCACAATCCAAAACTTCTTTAAAGAGTTGTACTGAAGCAATCTTCAATTATGTTAGTTCAGATTAATAAATCAAATAAGATAAGATTGTGAGAATTATTTTTTCGAAATTCAATGAGTATTATTGCTGAATAGTGGTCTTCTTTTCGTTTCCATAATACAAAAAGGTAAAAATGTCTTTCTAAAAAGGAATCGAAAGATGTATCCCATACCTGTATCCTTCCAAAGGGTCAAAACTCACTCATCATATAGGGCCTGCCACAATATCCTCCATTTTAGCGTAGGAGGGGTTAAATTGACCCCTTTTAGTAATTACGATAAACGATGATGCAAAAACCTAGACTCCTTCTTGCTTAAACATGACAACAACATGTTGCGATGTATTTGAGTTTGGGGATGTGAGTTTTCGTGAACTTAATTATTCACGAATCAGAGCCATTAATTGGAAATTATTATCCTCCAGATTTATCCGTCACAAATACTATCCATTTGAAGAGAAAATACTTATAAGCAGATGATGACAAGCAAAACTTGATTTTCTTTGTTATAGTAAGAGGAAATAAAGTCTATGATATAATTATAAGAATAAAATTAGTGATCCTTTTTGTATGGCTCTCTTCGACGCTGGAGAGAAATGGTGGGATTTCAAGGTATGCTTAAAGGCAACAATGGACGGGAGTAGCGTATATATGCGGTCAGATCATTCCTAACCTTAAGAGAGACAATCGAGAAAGCGCACGATCATTAATGCAGCACAAATGGTTAAGAGCTGCAAGTAATAAAGGGCCAGAACCAGAAAGAAACCATCCACCAAGACTCATTAGGTTTTTTCTCTTGCTAAATCTGTGTAAAATCTTTCGAGATGAAGATCTTGCAAACACACCTGAACTCGCCTTACACAAGACAACTTCTAATACTTCTACAAACATGGCTCCATTCGAGCACTTCCCAATCCCTCTCTCTCTTCTTGGTGTTTTGATTGTCGCAATTCGACGTTAGGGAAAGCTAAGCTCATAAGTGACATTATCTGAACTGAAGAGCTTAGCATTTATGGCTTAGTAGAGGAGAAGTGATCAATGTTTGCGTGAGTATTCAATCATCCATTGGCTATGCAATTTTAATAAATTTAGGATCCTATGTTACTACCAACTTGTAGTCTCTAGGGTAGAAAAGAAAGAAAGAGTTAAAAGGTGTGGGGGAATTCCACGTGGAATTTCTTTTCCAGCACGGAAGTGACGTCGATGCGTTAAAGAAAATTCTAGAATTTGGTTAGGCTTAAATTGATAAGCCTCCCTTACGCCATCCACAAGCGGTAGCCTCGACCCGCTTTCACCCCGGACTAACTTTACGCGTGTTAGAATCGCCTGAGCGTGAAGGTTCGAGGCCATTCGAGAGTAGCGTTGGCCAAACACCCCATGTTTCCCCCAACCCTGCGGGGGGACCCTCGGATATATAGGGCTCGTCTTCCAGGTGGAAGATACAGAGTTGAGGAGTCCCACCATGATCCAAAAAGCCTTCCCCCTAGTTCCAAGTCAGGTGCTTAACAACGAAGCAAAGTGGCGGCTGAGTTTTTCGTGTCGTTGGAATTAGCCCAGCCAGTGAGGTATTTCCATTTGTCGATCGCCACGGAGCGATTTTTCCGACTCCACTGATCAACTCCTTTAGAAGCCCTTCTCGTTCCCACCTCGTCTTCGGGTGGCCGAAATACTCTCCCCTGGACCGGACGTTAACCCTCCCCCCCCTCGGAGAACCGTCACCACGTCAACTTCCCGCTCAGAAGCTCCGAGTGCCCTCGCACTCACGTTTATTGCCTGCAGAAGACATCCGTGAAACCTTACCCTTACGTCTCACCCGGAATCCTCCGTAAGCCAACCCCTCCCGCCCTTCAGCAACCCATTTGAGTTAATCCCTTCCCCCCATTAGAATAGGCTCCTTCTGTAACGCATTAATTTCTAACTTCAGAATCTGATGCATAACTCTGCAATTCCCCCCCCCCCCTCATTTACCAATATAATTTTGCCCATTCATTCTCTTATTTTATCTAAATAAAATATATTTTTGTACATGCCTCTTTAAATAACCTTGACCTGTGCCATTGCCCAAATTTTATCTGACCTCGTTTTGCACTCTATTCTTGCTGCTCCGCGCGTCGAAACTCGTGGCGTTCGGCCCCTTTGTCGGTTTGCCTTTAAGTTATTAGTCCCTTCCCTATAGATATAATATGGTATTGATATAATAAAATGTCACACCACGACACAAGGAGTTAAAAAGAAAAGGAGTACCTCAAAGGCCTTGCCGCCCATGCCAAGGAGTCACTCCTTAGAGGATAAAACTTAGGTATCCTAGGCTCATATAAATTCAACTATCCCTATTTGCACGCACTAAAAAAAATGCTATCGCCACATTATGTTTTAAAGTATATGTTTTCGAGTCGACTCTTGAACTGTTCGACACTGCTACTGTTAACAACTACCGCTGGCAGTCTATTCCACGTGTCGCAGATGTCGTACGTGAAGGATTTACCCACTGGAAGCGTATTAAATTTGGCAACTCCACCTACCAACCGTGATTTCAAGTTGCATTACGATTAAGGGTAAATTACTTCGTGTAATCGACATTTTCAAAGCTCTTCAAAATTTGGAGTCTCTATGAGACGACCGCGCAGTGTTCGAGTCTCAAGCGAAAATAAACCGAGCTGTTGCAGTCTTTCCTATGTCTTGTTTTTAGCGATGGGATCAGTTTCGTGGCCCTGTCTTACACCTTTTCCAAACGATCGATGTCTTTTCGAGAGCGACGGAACCAGAACAGAACCATGTACTCCAGGTAAGGCCGCACCATTGAGTTGTGCATGGGCAGAACAACTTCCTTGCTCCGTAAGCTGAATTGCCTCCTGATGTAACCCAACAGTCGCTGAGCCCTCTTCTCTACCTGTAAGCACTGTTTCAAGGATTTGAGATTGCTGCAAATCAGCACACCTAAGTTCTTCTCCACATCAGTTAAATTAAGAAGTATAACTTGCATCTCGTAGAATGACCTGGGATTCGAATACCCAATGTACATCACCTTGCTCTTGTCCAAGTTGAAAGGCATCTGCCACTTGTCAGACAACTCGCCGATCAGCCGTAGGGCCTCTCTCAATTCCTCGATGTTTTCAGGCGTCGCAACGTTCGCTCCATTTTTGTGACGTTGGCAAATTTTGCGAGGCGCTCAACATTCTTCATCTATGTTGTTAATGTAGATGATGAATAACAGAGGGCAAAACAGCGAGCTTTGAAGAACTCCGTTCGTTACTGACGACCACGGGGAAGCGTGGCCGCCGATGGTAGCCCTCTATTGCCTGTCCACCAACCAACTTTCTACCAGTTTGCGACTTTCCCCTCAATTTTCAAGGCACGTACTTTTGCCATCAGTCGATGGTGGGTGACATTATTTCAAGCCTTTTGGAAGTACAAATAAAGTATGTCCAAGGCTCGACTTCTGTCAAACTTGCTTATCATCCCGTGAACTAACTTGAGTAATTTCGTGAGGCAGAAGGGCTTTCTTCGGAAACCGCGCTGGGTGTCCCTCAACAGGTTGTGAGACTCTAAGTGATCTGTTATACTGTCTGCTATGAGGTCTTCCAGTACTTTACTCACTATTGAGGTGAGACTCATCTGTTGGTAGTTTCCAGCGGTGCCACTGTCCCCTTTTATGTGGATCTGGGTGACGTTGGACATACGCCAATCCGTAGGGGACCTCACCACTATTGAGTGACGCGTTGAAGATGTCAAAAAGATGTGTGCCCACCTGGTCTTTCACCTCACGCATCAGAACCAAGAAATTTGTACGCATTCAACTGACCGAGCCTTTTGGCAACCTTTTCCGCAGTTGTAGTTATTTCCTCTGGCGTTTCTAATCCAAAATCTATCACTATCGGCGGTCCGGGTATCTCTCCACCCCTTTCTCCCGTAACACTCAGAAAAAGTAGTCAAGTATGTTGGTGATTTCCAAGTCCGAATCCTGGAGGACGCCGTCCACGTGCCTCAGACGTTCGATCGGTTAGTGCACTGGTGTTCGGCTGTTCACGTTCGCGAAAACTACTTGTGGTTCTCTTTGGAGAGAAAGGGCACACGAACTTCTTCGTTTTGCTTAGCAGTACGCAATAGTGCCTTTACTTTTCTATAATAAGTCATGTAAGTTCCATGATGCACTGCATTTCTACTTTTCTTCCATATCCTATGCGTTGTCTTTCTACTTTTAATAGTGGTAGCGATTTCTTGAATAAACCACCTTGGCTTAATTTTCGCTAGTCTGACAATCTTTGTGGAAATGATTTCAGCCTGACGCTCCATAAAACGATTCTTGAAGTCATTTCATTGGATTTCGTCCCATCCTCATTAGATGGATGTATCCAGCCAAGTGCCATCCGAAGTCCATCGAAGTCTGCACCTCTGAGATCCATCTTACGTGCTTGTTCATTTCTAACTTGGGTACAGGTTGCACGTACACCGAACTTGAGGATGTTGTGGGAATTACCACCTTGGCACTCATTCACTGACCCATCAGAGAAGAATAACTTTGCAACCAATCAATAAGTAAAAAAGGTGAGGTTCGTGAGTTTTCCCGTGTGAGTCGCTCACGCCTACCGATCGGACACATTTCGGATCTTTCAGAAGGCACGCTCCTGTACTGCAGTTCGTCAGACCAAGTCTTTCAAGCCCGGCGTGACGTGGCTCCTAATCAAGCAGCAAAGAGGGGGGCCTCCGAAGGGGGTTATCGATTTCGCACAAGGTTAACAGCGGAAAATTTCCCGTACTAAACTCCTACGAACTCCTTTCAGGTCTGCCAAGAACTCGATGTCCAAAGCCTCCATTCTGACGCGTGAGGTAGCCGTCAGGTCCTTTCGTAACAGCCACACTTACGTCCAGTGACTTGAGGAGAACCGACTAACATTTGCTGGTGCCGCCTACAACTTGCCGCTCAATAACTCTCTCACTCACTCATTGGCGCCTCTTTGTCGTGGAGAGAGAGAGCTTGCGTGTACCATAGAGTTCCCGAGCTATGTTGTCGGGGGCACCTTTTTGGCGCCCCTGGTAGGTTTACTCATGTGAAATTGGTCGGGAGTGAGGTTACAGTCAAAGTGTGTCCGTCTTCTACTGATCTATCTTTGCTGTTTCAAAAATAAAAATAAAAAACAACTATGACTATCCTTTTAGCCCCACCCTTTAACATTCTATCTAGTATATAAGGACCTGACGGCTACCTCATGCGCAAGAAGGGAGGCTTTGGACACCGAGTTCTTGGCCGACATGAAAAGGAATTTGTAGGAGTTTAGTACGGGACATTTTCCGCTGTTCACCGTGCGAAATCGATAACCACCTTCAGAGGCCCCCCTCTTTGCTGCTTGATTGGGAGCCACGGCACGCCGGGCTTGAAAGACTTGGTCTGGCGAACTGCAGTACAGGAGCGGGCCTGCTGAAAGATCTGAAATGTGTCCGATCGGTAGGCGTGAGCGACTCACACGTGGCAAACTCACGAAAGCCCCCCTTTTTTACTTATTGATTGGTTGCAAAGTTATTCTTCTCTGATGGGTCAGTGAATGAGTGCCTAGGTGGTAATGCCCACAACATCCTCAGGTTCGGTGTACGTGCAACCTGTACCCAAGTTAGAAATAAACGAACACGTAAGTTGGATCTCAGAAGTGCAGACTTTGATGGACTTTGGATGACACTTGGCCGGATGCATCCATCTAATGAGGACGGGACAAAATCCAAATGAATGTACTTCAAGAATCGTTTTATGGAGCGTCAGGCTGAAATCATTCCCACAAAGATTGTCAGACTAGCGAAAATTAGGCCAAGGTGGTTTATTCAAGAAATCGCCACCAGTATTAAAAGTAGAAAGACAACGCACAGGATATGGAAGAGAAGTAGAAATGCAGTACATCATGAACCTTACATGACTTATTATAGAAAAGTAAAGGCACAATTGCGTACTGCTAAGCAAAACAAAAAAGTTCGACACCGAGTTCTGCAAGGGTCAGAAACATGTAAGAAAATGAGATAAGAACTCAAACACCGCTCCGTGACTTCAAGTAGAGGGAAGGTTTTGAGGCGATATATTTGTTTTACATAGCGGTAGCGAAAAATTCATAATTCTTCTGTTCTATAATTTGTAGTATTATAATGTACTTCTAATTATGAAAAAAATTTCTGACAGTTGCCTCTTGTCTCTGTCCTGAAAGTTCAACTTATGGCTTCATCATGTTCACCAATTGTGCTCCTCCTGGCTCTTCTTCTATGATGAGTTGCCAAGTCGCTTCGTGATTCTGTTTCACAATCAGTTTTCTAACTTTCTGGCGAATGAGGCCCAAATTTTTTGCAATTTGGGAGTAAGTGTAGTATAAGAATACGTCAAAAGTAGATATACAGTGACAGAATTTTAATTTGTATTTATTTACATATTTAGTTTATCTGGGAATGATTCATACCACAAAGAAACAGAAGACGAACTGAATAATTTTCCTTCGGAAAAAATGGTTTTTCCTTATTGCGAAAAAATCAGTGTAGGGTTGAGGATCGAACGAAGCATACTGAGGCATACTTTGACCTCAAGGTGTGTACCAAATTTGCTGAAGGCTAATTCATGTACCTAAGAGACTAGGCAATATTAACCTGCAAAATACGAAATAATGATTGAATAAAATAAGAGAAACAACAATTTACTGTTTGGTGGATTTGTATGGTTACAAGGTATGGCTTTCGATATGTATTGATCTCTGAACAATTAATTTTTGAGTGCAGATATTTGAGTGAATTTATTGTAACTATGAGACACCATGTACATGGTTGTCCAGTTAGCAGTTTAATAATATATCAGATAAATCCTTGTCTTTCATTTTTCTTTATTAAATATTGACAAGTGCTTATTTGCTCTTTACATCATCTTATAAACCTATTAATTTTTTCATTTTATTCACAAATCTCATTTTCAAGTTAAGTTTTCTAACTTTCTTTTCCCTTTCGTCTTAAAGAAATATTAAATAAGAATGGCGAGCACAAAGCAGATAAAAAGATTAGTTGAGGACAAACTGAAAGAAGAATAGTAATCAAAGTGCTCGAATTTAGAGGACGTGCCGTCTTTTCGAGTTTACTGACGTCAGCGTTCCGTCTTCGACATAGGACTGTGCATTTTCAGCGGATCCTCGTCTATTTAGGCTGGTAATCTACTTATAGAAAACACGGCTGCTCAAAGTCTCCTTCTTTGCGGAGAGGCAGGAAATGCGTTGCAAAATTGAATTCAGCGAGGTTAAAATCGGAAATAGGATTATTACGTCTTTAAAAACCTTTCAGAATAAAAATAGTTCAATTTGATGCTAATTTGATCCATCTAAATTAACCTATTCATTCATCAACAATATGAATATTACATACAGTATTTATTATTTTCGTTTTCATGATATTTATAAGGGGTTCAATATTATGATATGAATAATTTTAGGTTTCCTATGCTTTTCAGGAAAAGTTGGGCTGGGTTTTCATAGGAAATTAAGAAATATGGATAAAAACAGTGTTTAATGGAACCACACAGTCGTAGGATTGATAAGACGCATATAATTGGAAGTGGTGTTTCCACTCGACTAGGCTATAGCCTAGTCGAGTGGAAACACCGCTTCCGATTATCACAAAGTTTAATCAATTAAACAAGAAAACCTTAAATTAAATAAAATTCTCCTGCTTTCTTTAGCCCAGACCAATCACCTCAAACGGTGTTTCATTTCTCTTTTTGGCATCTAATGATCAAGTGTTAAATTTTTCTCTTCAAGTCTACTGCCTAAGCCTTTTGTCTTTTTTTGAGAAGTTTCCTTTATCCAGTGAGGATTATCGTAAAGTAATTTAAATTTCTTTAACTTAGGGTTCCAGATTGAAACTGTGAATAGTTTTTCCTCGGAAAACCTTGAAAAAACTTTATTGTTCCCATATTTGGTATTATTAAATCCCTAAGGATTTATTGGACTTTGGTAATTTTTCCGTGCCGTGCCCTGAGGTTAACTAGTATACAATCTAGTGCGAAGCTTGGTAGTGGGACCAATGTGTTCGATTGTTCTTCCTTCTTTTTGGCAGATACAATTAAAGACCTCAAATTTGATATGATTTCATTTTTAATCTGTCGCATTAGTCTTTATCGATATCCATCCATGGATAGCTCGGCGGTATATCCCCTTATATTAAAGTTACAGGTTTAATTTGTGGTAGAGCTATCCCTGTATCATCTCAGTTGTATCCTTCCCCCACCGCCTATTCTTATGTGGGTTTGTCGTTTTTTAAGTTAATTAAATTTAAGGTTTTCCTCGAGTGCAGACCAAATTTTGGAGGTTCTTGGGTCTTAAAAAACCGAAGAGGTTAATTTGACCAGAGTCCTCAGATATTACGCATGCACTTGAAACTTAGACTTCTTGTTCAATTCAGAAAAACATTGGGATTTTCTTTTACGAAAACCTATTGCTTTCTTACTTTAGAAAAAAAGGCTTTTGTTTTTTTGTTTTGTAACTAAAGCCTATTGTTTTCTTGATTTGTAGTGGAAGCCTATTGCTTTCTTCTTGTGGATTAAATGTAGAATTTGTATCCAACGTATCACAAATGGCGAATACAGATTCCAACTTTTCCCCAATGTTGAACACAGACCACTACTTCCTCCTAATGTACAATCACATCTGTTTTAAAACCTGATTTAGTTTAAATCAAATTAATTTAAAGGTTATTCTAAAATTTTATTTTGCTATCGTAAGCTTAATTCAAATAATATTGCAAAAAATGGTATCATAAAATTAGAAAAAAGTATTGTTATGTCTTTCATACCACATAAATTCAACGATTGCCAAAAGGCTCATAGTGCAATACATTTTTCAATTTAGTTGGGTATACAAAAATAAAGAAATTACTGCCACCTCTAACGGAGAGAAGAGCTTGACAACCCTTTCTTCTTGATGTCCATCCTGGAAAATCCTTTCTTCGTAATTTAGTAGTAAAGATAAAAGGTCCCTCGCCTTTTTTGACAAGTATCCTTTTCTCGCAGTAAACTATTCTCCCTTAAGTAGCTAGATACTGTTCTTCCACTTGAAACAACTATAGTGTAGAATTATCGTAGATAAATCTTGTTACGGTTTGTTTAAATAAACGAAATATAGGAGGTGTTTAAAAGTTACATTGTAAACGGTCATTTTTGTATATGTGAAGATAGTTGGTAAAAAAACAGCTGGCAAAACTCATTCATTAGGCCGTTTTGCTCTTTCTCATCATTGATTGATTTGAACCGAAAAATTAATACTAAGTTTAGGTGGGAGAGGAAGTTGGTTAGTTTTTATAGTTTTTTTTATTTTATTCTTAGGCCAGGTTATTTTTAATGCGGGTGGTTTACTCTCTTCTTAGTAAGTTATGTTAAGATTTGGGTGCTTTTTTGACCCATTGTTAAATAGCCAAACAAGAAGCTTATTCGAGCAAACTTGACGTATACCCTAAAGATTTAGGCATCAGTTCAAAATATTTTCATTGTGATACAACGGAAATTGCATTTTTGCATTAATATTACTCGTTAATTTGTCGAATTATTAGAACTAAATAATCTACAATCACTAACCTTCTACATCATAGTTAAACTAGAATCTTTCCTAAATGTGCTGTTAATCATCAATTATATTAGGAAACGTTGGAGTAGTTAATCTGTAGAATTTCCATGTTTTTTATGTAAACGAGTATACAAGAACGTAATCTACGTTCCTTGGATCTTTGTATAAAATACTTGAGCAGTGCTAGCCAAAGGTTTTGATATTAATATAGGATTGGAATGATTATTATATTACTTAAATTATTGCATGTCTATTAAAAAGTGAGCATTGCAAAAGTAATAAGAAAATTCCCTGCATTCCTTCACTGAATCTAAAATTACCTTAGGAGACGAGATTCAGTCCATGGACCTTTGCTATTCGATCAAAATGTTAGGTAAAATAATGAAAGATATTAGCTAAATAAATACCATGCATCATATTTTCATTTGTTTTTTTGTTTCCTGGGTTAAAAGTGTTATTTTACAGTTTAACTAATTAAAATGAAAAAAAAACTATTTTGATCCCTAAACTTTGCTTCTGTGGTTATGGCAATGGATTTCTGAATTTGCGCATTTGGAAAATAATGCCAGGGTATTATAAAGTTCGGAAAAAAATGAGAATATATAAAGGGTTGAAGGCCTTAATTTTTTTTAAGTCATGGTAAAAAATTGTATATCTTATTTTTAAAATAGCATTGGAGTATTGTAGAATAATATTTGTCTTAAGGAAACCTTCCAAAATGTTCTAGATTTAGTGAGAAATTTTGAAAATTAGGTAATTTTATGATGTTTCAGGAATGTTCCAGAACTTGCCAGAACACACCATTCGAAACTTTCAACAAAATCTTGAATATTTTGAAATATTACTTCAGAAATATTTATACAGGGATTCATACATTTGCCATGATTTCAGCTCTAGCTACGATAATGAACACATCAGAAGTGAAATGATATCAAGAGGCTTCAATCATTCTCAAGATGCATTCTGTTATATCTACAGACAGTTAATCAAAACCAAAGCTAAATTGCTCGACGTGACAGCACTTGGGATACCTCATAAACATCTCTTAAGATTCTTTACTGATCAAGCTGGAATCTACTAATGCAATAGTGTATCTTATCTGATTGATGCAATTGGAATTGGATTTGATCCACATAAAACACTGTCCACAAAGTACTAAGTTTTCTGTTGGAGGGCATTATGTCAAGCATGAAAAATTGATAGACAATCAATAGCTGTAGTTTCCCCCTTTGCATTTAGATCTAGGTCTCATGAAGCCTCTTTGAGAGTGATGTAAGTATAAGGGGGCGATTTGTCACCGAGTCTTGGTACCACTTCCAAGGCAGCCAATTGTGTTTCTTGATTCAGCTTGGCTTGCTTGTTTATTTCCAGAGTTAATGCTTGGTAATCACAAGGCACTGACTCCAAAGAAGTAGAAAGCTTTTTTCTTGCTTTATTGTAGGCTGTGCAAGATCATTTTTCACAGACAGTGTCGTATCCCAGATGACCTCATTATACACGTAGTATATAAATACTAGTATATAAATACAAGCTGACATACCCGTCGTTGCCCGTGTAAAATATGAGTTTAGAAATTAATTAAGACTTTTTATCTAAGGCGTTGCCCGGGATAAAATGTGCTGTCGCAAATAAATACAAATGACCATTATTTGAAATTCTTATATTGTGCCACAAAAATTATCTTTACTTGCTGATAATTATTATTTATAGGTTCAAGACAGATTCAGGGGAGGTGTCCACTCTCCCTAGCATATAATATACTTAAAATAAGTAAACTTTTCACCTCGTGTGGTCGGCATTATACACTCACACGTGACTGACCGTTAGTTATCAGCAAACAACGTTGTGGTCACAGAACAGATCGTGCGTCTAATCTATTCTTCTTCTTCTATAAATCTATATTTTAAGAACATTATTTTTGGAAAATTTTTCTCTTGTTTTGGATTTATTTTTGTAGGGTGGTGATAATGGGTAGAGGGGGAAGAAATTGGGGAACAGAAGAGGAGATATTAGGGAGGTAGGGGAAGAGAATAGAGGGATGAGATGGGAGGAGAGAATTTTTCTCTTGTTTTGGAGATCGTTTTGTAAAGGGGAAGAAAGTCTGAGAGAGGGGGAGAGAGTGGGAGAGTAGGAGGGAGAGAGGGGTGAGTGAGGGAGGGAGAGGGGTAAGTGAGGAAGGAAGAGGGAGAGAGAGGTGTGAGGAAGGGAGGGAGAAGGAGGGATGGCAACAAAGGGAGGGAGAGGGATGGTGTGGATAAAGAAGGGCGGGAGAGAGTGGGAGAGAGATAGCGCGGACATAAGGGAGAGATGAGGGTTGAAGAGAGGGAGAGAGAGGGGAAGAGAAGGTGAAGAGAGGGGAGAGAGATGGGGATAGAGGGGGAGAGAAGGAGAAGAGAGGGGGAGCTAGATGGCGAGAGAGGGAGAGATTGGGGAGAGAGGGGGAGATTGGGGAGATAGGGAGAAGGGAGAGAGAGTGGAGATATAAGTGAGATAGAGGGGAGACAGAAGGACGAGAGAGGGGGGGATAGGGGGGAGAGATCGGGGAGATTAAGAACATAATTTTTTTATTCCTATAAATATACTGTCACACGCACATACAGACAAACTTCATATATATATATATATATATATATATATATATATATATATATATATATATATATATATATATATATATATATATATATATATATATATATATATATATATTACTATATGTCGTGGTATAAGTTCCTATATGATGCCATACATATATCTATTATATTTGATTTTGGAGTGCGCGGGGTTTCCTTTTTAGTACCTTTGGGTCAGTTAGGTCTGATTACGAGGTCAGATTCTCGTAAGGGAGGGATAGTCCAATGAAGCTACTTTGATTCTCTGTATTAGCTGAGTGTTTAAGTCTTACTTGGATACAGGGCTATTACACGGCTTTGATGAGCTCAAAGGTTGGAAGTAAAGGAGTCAACACAAATAGACTTTAATAAATAATAATTTAGGTTAAATGGTACAACAATAAAAGACATATAATAAGACAAATAGTTACAGTGGTTAACGGGCAAGTAATAAGATTAGGTATTTAAAATGCAATAAAATGGATAGGCTGGATGGACTTAAAATTGGGCTTAACACGGGGACATAGTAAACACACAATGATAATGGGAGAACAGTAGGCGGCAATTATAAATTTGGGGAAGTTAAAATATTTGTTACAATACCTTGTACACAATGGAGGGGAGGGGGGCAATGGTCGTTTCCTGCGAAGTGAGGATTAGAGGTTGATTCACTTCGATGGGGTCCAGGGTCAAAAAGCTCGGAGTTGAAATATTCCTTTGAGAGACGGGGGAGGGGGGCAGAGCCTTCAAGAGTGAATTCTTTCGGTGGAATTCTCAATGAAGCCTTCTGGGAACAATACTTGGGTTCTTCTTTGGAGATGGAGACGTTGCACGGAGTAAGACGGGTATTCTTACGGGGAGAGGATTCTTGACTAATCCAGGGTGGAAATTTGTTTTTATCCAGGATGGATATTCGATTTTATCCTGCAAAGTCCTTGCCTTCAGCGTATGACAACCCGAATCGAGGAGGCGTAAGGTAGTCTGTTCCACGTGAGCTTTTCTCTCACAATCTCCATGATTCCTGGCGACACGGGTAAATAAGCACGCCTGGAGTGAGGGAGCTTACCCCATAGAAGGGAGGGGGACTATCGTCCATCGTTTGAGTAATGCAAACGCGGCATCGGCTATCGTTTGCCTCAGGCGATCCCTGCGTGGCTGGAAGGGAGAAGGACGCAGGGAAGCCTCCTTGTCTGAATACCCAGATTGCTAAGGTCTGCATTCCTTAGCCCGCTTCTGTTGTTTCTCACGCTTTTGAGCTTGTAAAAATTCTTCTAAGCGGCAACGAGGTCCATCACATGGAGGTAATGCGTAAAAGCAACGTTTTTTTCCCATCACGTGCTTGTTCCCTCAATATATATATATATATATATATATATATATATATATATATATATATATATATATATATATATATATATATATATATTTATATATATATATATAATAGTATTAATCGTTTAGAAGTCTATTTGTTCACCTCTGGATGCAAGATCTTTCAGAATATATTTTCTGAATTGGCCCCAAATGCAACAGACCTGAACACTTTAAAACCCTTTGAATTATAATGGTTCTAGGATGAAATAAAGAATTTCCCATTAGAATTCAGAATCAACTGTTTGCAGAGCCAATCGTGTATGGAAGAACCTTCGTTGAAATTCCAGCATTATGGAGAATTTGATTCACTCGATACCCGATAGAATGCAAGAGTGTATAATTCAGGATGGTATTTTAAAGATACTAAGGAATAAATGTCACTGTTCTTATTAATTATATCCATACTTCTTAGAATATGAATTAACCAGAGAATTGTATTCCAGAAGGCTAAGCCGGAACTTTACATTACATTGCCATAGTATCATATTCTTCATCACCATAAGGTACCACACCGCCGCCTTCTCCAGAAAGTGCGAGCGCTTGGCATAGACGGAAAGGTAGCCGGCTGGATCGAGAACTGGCTAAGTGGTAGACGGCAACGGGTGGTGGTAAATGGACAGTCTTCTGAGTGGGTGTCCGTTACTAGCGGGGTGCTTCAAGGTTCTGTCCTGGGACCACTACTATTCATCATCTACGTCAAGGACATGGACGGTGACATGGTTGCCAAGATTTCCAAATTTGCCGATGATACCAAGCTTGGTATGAACGTTGCAAAAGATGGAAATACTGCCCGCCTGCAGGAAGATCTTGGGAAGATTGGGGAGTGGTCGGACACGTGGCAAATGCCTTTTAAAGTGGGGAAATGCAAAGTGATGCATATCGGCCACAGAAACCCCCGATCTCAGTATATCCTTAAGGGCACTGCTATGGAATCCACCGACACTGAGAAGGACTTGGGTGTAACAATCACTAGTGACCTCAAGTTCTCGAAACAGTGCATTGAGGCGGAGAAAAAGGCCCAAAGGATGCTAGGCTATATTAAGCGCCAGTTTGGTTATCGGAACCAGGAGATTGTACTGTGCCTGTACAACTCACTTGTCCGACCGCACCTGGAGTATGCCGTACAATTTTGGAGTCCTTCATTGCGAAAGGACATCGCGAGATTGGAACGCGTACAAGCCAGGGCAACCAAGCTGATTCCCTCTATCCGACATAAAAGTTATGAGGATAGACTAAGGGAATTAGATCTGTTCTCGCTGGAAACCCGTAGACTGCGTGGTCAGCTCATCGAAGTTTTCAAAATACCTCGAGGGTTCGACAATGTTGACTACCGGGATATTTTCACACTGAGTAGGAACAGAACGCGCAATCACGGCTTCAAACTTGAACTGAAGCGTTACAACCGCAATCTGTGTGGAAATTTTTTCACCTACAGTATCTGCGGTAAGTGGAACGCACTTCCAGTGGAAGTTGTCAACAGTGAATCTGTTGACCAGTTCAAGTCAAGACTAGACAAGGTCTTGAAAAGTGGCCGTTTAGGGACGCAAAACAATTAAGCAGCCTTGTGCCCGCTCGATTGCAAGTCCAATGGTACCCTCTTTGAATGGGCCGTAAGGTCTCCTAGGGTACCTTGTTTCCTTGTTGTTACTCCTTGTTGTTGTTACCATTTACCACTCTCACCTAAAATCTGGTCGGCTCCATCAACGATATTTAAAACTAAAAATCCCCACCCACCCTTTATGACCCAATAACGCAAAGCCATCCTTGATTTTCAGTTCAAATGGCCTTTCTTAGCAATGGAGTGATATGACCTGTAGCTTCTCAAAGCACGTGTTTCATGCATGCCTATTGCACTCTTAGGGAAGAGGATCCATGGTGAGTGTTTGAATCGTTCATCGATTATTCACAGAATCATCCCCTCTTATTAAGTGATTATATATTCATTTAATTATTGGGATGCACTTGCGTTAATCGGTGGTCAATCCTTCTCCTAATAAAAAAATTCAGATCTTATTAGCCGTCTTTTTAACGATTAGTATTACTTGGTAAATGATTACTCTCCAAAACCAGTAATCCATTTCTTTCAGTCGGTATATAAGGATCCACCGGCCTAGCATTTACCTCTGAATGATATTCACTGTGTCAATAATGCTTCTGCGAGATTGTTCCATATTTTGCCACCACATACATTTTTTTGTCGTGCATAGGGAAGTTTACTTCTGAGAAATCTTGAACGACAAAAGGCGCGAGCAGTTGTGTTTGGAGATACAGCTCAACATTTTCATAAAGCCTTTTCTGTTTTTCGAATCTTGAACTGAGTAAAAGTGCACCCAGTACGTAGGTGTTATGAAAAACCTCATATGCCGAAAATCAATAAAGATTCAGGCTGGGCTTTCTCAATTAGAAACCTCATCCCAACTTCCTGCTTGTCTTGGTTGAGTCTAACTTGTACTGTATATCTCCGTCGATCGAATCCTACTATGGTTGTTTCTTCCTGGTTGTGAAATGCCTAAGTGGTGTAATGTGCAGAACAGGTTGTTGCTAATGCCGGGTGATTGTGAGATTTTGAAAACAAAGGGAGTTGCCAGAAGGAAGTTTTAGATATCACTGAGATTCCGTAAGGAATCTGACGCCGTATTTTCGTCTGTTATGTTAACAACGGAAGTCTTTTCCATCAATGGTCATGACCACAAGGGAGTGGATGTGATAAATCTGGGTTTTATTTTTCTTAGATGGAACGCTTTTAAAGGCGGACGAGTACCATCTACCTGAACATCCAGTAGGGCAGAGACGACCATCCACATTTGTTTCTGGAGGAACATCCCTTTCACTACTTCCTCAAGGCGGATGTAGCTAGTCATTTGGGCTCTTTTTCAGGAGACAAGAAGGAGAAAATAAAGAGGTCCTCCCATCTGACGCAGCCTCTGGTTAGAAGAGGAAATCTTTTCCCGAACCCCAGCAGTAACTTAGCATGGGCAATACTATCTGATTTTGTGATTTACTTGCGGCCTTCTTGGGGCCACCTCGATTTCGAACGAAACATAATTTCTCATTCTTTTTCGCCGAAGGAAAATTTCTTCGTTAGTTACACAATCAAAATATTTTTCAGTAAAAGGTTTTTCTTCACATTATGAATTCCTATGGCTTTGAAGGGAACCTTACAAAATCGGTTCTTATTATTAGCGACATACGTTAATTCTGAAATGCCATATTCTAGTGGAAATTTATGAATTGAAGAACCTTAGAGCATAAAAGAAAACACTTGGGCAAACGACTGAATGTGAATCAATTTATTTCATTGAAACATGATAAATAATAATGAATTAAAACTATACGTTTAATTAAAAGAGAATAACCTATTCAAAGCGAGCCCCCTTCAAAACTTTCAAAACTTTCAATACTTCCTTGGCTAACCTAGGGAGGACTTTGTCAAATATATCATTCTAAAGAAAATGTAAAACCAACATAAGGAGTTTAAATTTCATTAGAATCGGTCGAATAGTTTCGATGTTATTGCCAAAAAACTTTGGAAATTACCACCTGACTGACTGACCTACGAACCGACGTAATAACTTTATAGAGCCGCGCGCAACTAAAAATCCAATTTTTCAGCTTTCAATTACAGACAAATTTTAAAAATTGCTACATCTTAACAAAATACCTCATAATTTTCCAGTTCAATCCAATTCTTTTAAATATCTTCTTTTAAAATTAAAGTACCACTCTTCGCAAATTTTGTCGTAATTAATTAAAGTCATTAGTTTAAAATGTTGCCAATGTTGTGGAGGATGCAGGATGGAGAGTATAAGAAGTATCTAGTATGAAAAGAAAGGTATAAAACAGGGTGTGACTGAGAATATTTTGAGGTGTTATGAAAATACACTTGTGAGGTAAATATAGAAGAGTGTGTAATAAGGTGTGGCAAAAGTTGAAAGACAGAGTAAAAAGGTCATTTGAGCATGTCATTGAGTGTTTGGAAGTGAATGGGTTAACTTAGTGGCGATTGGATGTGTATGGTAGGTTTTTATGGAGATGGTTAAGGGTGTTTAGAGCCTCTCACTCATGGATGAAGCTTAATTGGACGAGATACTATAGAACACAGCGCAATATGGTTATGAAGAGCCAATTTGGTGTGAGAGAGAAATAATGACTGGCTCTGTGGTCAAGAGCTTATATAGAGAGTGGGTATTCTTTTTAGTAGCATGGATGCACTCTGGCTGCATTTAGATGGAAATATGTTAATGATGATGTGATATATCTGCCTACCTATTGCAAAAATGAAAGAATACACGTGTTTTATTCTCATGTCTTGCACTTTTGTCTGATAAATAATGAGATCTGCTTTGTGTCCTCTCTGCCTCAATAGGGGTCCTCATAGAGGTTGATTAAGGTCATTTAGGTCATTCACTGTTAATTTACCTTTAGTTTGACCTTTTGAAATTTTAATCAAAGCAATATTTTAAAGTCTCAGAGCTGATGTTTAGTATTTTGGTCAGAACACCACTCCGGGAGACACGACTTTCATGATGTAGGGAGCGTGTTATATAATAGGTAGGCTCCTGGCACCAAAATTTGCAAGATTAATTGGCTCTACGAGAAACTCCCCAAAATGAACGCTCAGTGGACTTAACAAATCTGAATAAATTGCATTTCATGTGAATAACAGGAATATTGTGTATAATATGAGAATAAGTAGATGAAAACACATATGTCAATTTGTGTATATTAATTTGTATACAAAAATAGAGAATATATATATATATATATATATATATATATATATATATATATATATATATATATATATATATATATATAAAATATACGTATATATATATATATATATATATATATATATATATATATATATATATATATATATATATATATATTAATTTGTAGGAATAAAATGTGACAAACGGTCGTAGAGTAGCGCGGGTAGGAACAAATATACGAACTCGAAAGCTATTAAATTGGACAGCTGTGTCAATAAGAGGAAACGTATAAAAATACAATTTGCGTCTCGAGATAGAGTTATCAGAAGACGGGAGTCTACGAATCAGCTAGGTAAACAAAAATTCATACCAAAGAAAATTATAACATAAATCTGTAATATCGGGTCATAGAATAGAGTTAAAACTATCTGAGATATGTAGGTATATTCTAATAACAGCTGTTTAGTAACTTCGCCCATGGGGTGGAACGAATGAGATCAACGACGTAGGCTTGTGCCACAGACTAGTCTAAGCCACGTCCCTTGGAAATTTAACCATAAATATATATAGTCAAGCAATGAGAAGAATTGTCTTTATTAAGAATTATTAAGGATTAAGTATTATAATTGTTATTAAGTCATTGATTGTCATACTCATCTTAGTATTACGGAACCCCCTTTAATTCACCTACATAAGCCTTGTCGCCCTAAAATTCAATACTTCGTGTTGAATAAGAAAACCTTCTTGACGTACTGCTTGTCTCTTTAATCGGCCCTTATTTGAATGAAAGTATATTTTTACTACGTCCTTTCTCAAAGTCCTTCTTTACCTCGATTACCCGTACACCTTCGGAAACCCAGCCAACTATAAGAATACTCGTGAAGAATCATCTTTGGAGTCAGATAATTCATTCAACTTTCACCAATAAACTGGTAAGGAACCTGCAAAATATACAGGTGAAATCGTAATAACTCTTAGCCACCATAAAGACTAAAAGATTCATCCTTGTGCAAGACTGAGTCTTGGTGTACGAAGTTTATTTACCTCTCGTTCCGCCGTTGGTATCAAATAGGAAGATGTTTTTCTACGTAAGTGTTTGCCTGTTTGTAAGGGAGGAAGAAGACACATATAGGCCTCCAGGACATGTCATCAAAGGCGTCTCAACTCGAAAAATAAAGCTTTTTCAAATTTTAAAATCCTATGTCTTTTCTTAACATTTTGTTTTTGTGGATGTCAGTTTAGTAAATTGTTTCCTCATTGGATTTGTTTATACTTTAAACTATCATTTTGACTGCACGACACTGGTTTTTTTTATAACATAACATCCCCCTGAAATATGGGTACCAGAAACAAACTACCTACTCTCAATGAGACGACGTAGAGGGGTCTACTTATGGCCTTCAATTTTTAGATAAATGTTCCCCCTATAATTATTATTATGCTATACATACCATCATTTCATATATTGGAGTTTATCTATAAAATTACGTCAATATCAATGACATACAAAATATAAAATAGGGATTCATAGCTTGAATAGGTGTTCTCTGTTCCTTAAATGATTTGTCTCACAAAAGATGTCTGAATACATCTCTTACTTAAATTTTACTCTCAACTCCTAAAAAGGAGCTTAATGGATTTAATGACATTCATATAATAAATGCATTAATTGTTATTAATCCTTCTGCTAAACAACCTTAATTTCTTTCAATCTCGTATAAAAAATAGAGATAAAAACATAGCAAGAAACATTGTGTTTTAAGATCATAATTATTCTTTCAAGGTGTTTCTCCTTCATGATTTTTAACTAACGTCCTAATAAAATAATGAGAATCAAATGGAAGTGGGAGTTAGTGGTTTCTGGTGGATTCCTATGGTTTTAAAGTTGCCTCCAGCCTCTATTAATAAGTTTTGAACTAATGAATTAGAGCAAGGAGGTAATAAATCTCTTTTAGCGAGAAGAAAAGAGAAAAGAGACAAAAGACTATATCGATCCTAAATTCATTCTCAAGGTTGTGACCGAAAAAGGATTCGATAGCTTTCGTTGATTGAAGACCTACGAAGAACGTTATAAAAATGTAAATTTCTTGGAAAATAAGGAAAGTTTCTACTCAATGAAGTTATTGAATTAGAATTTTAATTCTATCACCATTTGAAGGTTCGTTTTCTATCGCCCCTATCAGCTTATTAATGACTCTTCTATTTCACTGATTTAGTCTAATAATACGGAATGAGCTATAAACAAATACTAAGAATACTAAATGAGAGAATTTCACAGAAAGCACAGGGAAATTATTGTAAAAAAATAGAAAAAATAATGAGAAAATATATGAATTTATAAAGAGTGAGTTTTCTTGAGCTTGAAGGATTGAAGTGGGTTTAAAAATTCTACCATAAATTATATTGTATGAAAGGAAGAAAATCTTCCTTCAAGCTTGTTTTGGCTTGGAGGAAATAAGGAAATGTGTTTCTAAAAGTATGATATCTTCACTAATATAACTCTTTTATATGCCACATTTTAAATTCCAGTTATTTTTGTAAAGAACGAATAAACGGAAACAAATGTGAAAGATAGTAAAATAAATTGACACATAAGGAACATTAATTTTCTTAAATTGGGATTATATTAGGTCATCTGGAAAGTTATTTTCGCTTTAGAAATATTAAGAAATATATATTTTTAGGTAAATTTAATGAATTATATAGTTTCCATTTTGTTTTTCAACTTT
Organism: Ceratothoa steindachneri; assembly: GCA_963969495.1. NCBI lineage: Eukaryota > Metazoa > Arthropoda > Malacostraca > Isopoda > Cymothoidae > Ceratothoa > Ceratothoa steindachneri. Next base: position 121,428,555 of record OZ018326.1, read on the forward strand.
TTAACATCGTAATATCAATTTACATATTTTTGCGAGGGAAATATTTTTAAGATAATTAAATGAGGTTCCACGTCGTTAATACTATTGAAGCATTTTCGAGAGCGTGAACTTTTCCGGCTTCTGAAAAGGTTGAATTTCGAAGATTCCAATATATAAATTAGTATCACCAAGGAAAAAAGGGATGTAGAAAAAATGCTAAATATATGATTGATTAAATTTACTCAAAATATAATTTTATTTTTCCGCAGTGGCACGAACTGTTCGGATGACTTGATAGATCTTTCATTGTCAGACCGAGTTTAGTTCTATTCCACTCATTAAATTCACTGATATGTAGCAATAGGTGTAACTTTTACCACTGACACGGATTGCATAAATAGACCGAAATTGAGTTATTTATTCAAAGTAATGGCCAAAGGCTATTTGCGGTGATAATTCTGTGATCAGTGAATGAGAAAGAGAAAACGACCTTGTCAGCTTTGAGGCTTGGCTGAGAATGCGAGATGTTCTGTATCGATATACTCTCGCGTTGCGAGCTCTTTTCATTCCATGGCAAAAGATGCTTGTGAGTCATGTTGCATTGTTGATCTGAGAGAAAGATATTTACGGAGATAGTTGTTGGATTAAGCAAAGTTGAGAGAACTTTTCAGTAAATCCGTTCCCTCGTAAAAGCAAGAAACTAAATGATATTTATTTCTGCCAACAAAGTCTGTACCATCAACAAATGGTTTTACTATCTAAAATGAAATAAGATTATTTAAAGAAGCGCATCTTCGTATTAAAAGAATGGAATCAAAAAGAAAATTATAGATCTTAGGAAAAGAGAGCACAATCTATTCTCCGAAAAACATTTCTACTAATACTTCAAAGAAAGGCCAGAAAACAAGATGATTTTATTTTACAAAATTTAAGCCCCAATTTTATTTCTCTAAACTCAATACTAATTTGTATAGGAAACACACTTCCTTTTCAAAGGAAAATGCTGCAAAAGGAGTAAATTAGGGGAGATTAACAATTAAGATTCTCTGTTAAATTGTAAAAGGGCATATCTCAAATGAATTTAGTAAATCATTCCCTAACAAACACTTAAATCTCTCTTGACAAAAAAATTAATTTTCATATAGGACAACGAAAGATACGTCAAAAATGAGCACTTCGGAGTCTTATAAGATTTTATAATGGGTTCATAGTAAACCAAAATAAGGAGAATACAAATGTGTGTTGTAAAGGAGCACTGTTCCCAAATTTTAAATACTTTTCTTTTGCAGTAAAATCAAAATTAGACAGCCTAATTATATTTCTCCAAATTATTGTCATTCTCTCAATTACTTGCTTATTTTTACCACTAACTAAATAATTTTTATTTCCATTACCGGTATATAAAGATGCTTTAAACGAATTTATAAAAAGAAAGGTAAGAATGGAAAAAATGAATTTTGGGTTAATAAATATAAAAATAGTGTAAGAGTTTACAGGAAATAATTACAATCTTATCTTTTTAATATATTTATTATAAATCGAGTTTAATTGACGAAGAAAAGTGATATGTTTTGAGGCGCTAAAATGGGAGAAACGGTGACATTTGGCAACAATGAAAGGACTAAGAAGCAAGTCATTCTTTCGTCTTGATATAAACAAGTATTGTAATTATTCCTTGTTTATTATTATATAGCAATTGTAGGACATGATATTTGTGCAAAAAATGACAAAATATGTTAATGTAAGTTTTGGGAACAAATTTAATGTCATACGAGTAAACCGAACAGTAAAACTAATAAAGTTTACGATGACAAAGATTCTAACAACAAATCTCGTTAATGCAAGTAGAGGAAATAGAATGATGTAATATATCCTTCAAGAGTAGATTAATATAATCAACTCAGGCACTTAACTTATAGATGAAGGCCTGATGTAAGCCTCTTTGAAAGTGGTGTGATTACCCAAGGTGATTTTTCACCGAGTTTTGGCACCACTTTTGGGGCAGCCAAATGGGTTTTCTTAATTCGGCTTGGTGGCTGCCTGTTTGCTTCTACTTTGACTCTAAAAGAGTAGAAAGCTCTTTTTTTGCTTGATTATACGAGTACTTAACTATTTTGGATTTAACTGTTTCTTTTTTTTCACAATAATTAAAAACTTCTCCTCTATGCCACAAAAAGATGGAGAACCCCAACGTAAATAAGTCTCAAGAGGGAGGGGAGCTCAGAGAGCTGCAGGGTCTGCCTGACCCACAATGAGATTCGTCTCTAAGACTAAAAAATGAGATTGGGTTGAGAAAAGTTTAAAGAATCCAAAGACTTTCTAAAGGGTAGGGAAAGGAACTTCCTTGAAAGTATTGAAGCCTCAGATCAAAATGAGTGAGGAATAGATGAAGAACATTTGTTCTTTCACTTACAATATCTAATATTTACCCACGGGGTAGGATCAACGCGGAGCAACGCCATTAAAACGATCCGTTCCCCTCCTTCCTCTCTATACCCTATCAAGAAACAAATTTCCCCAGTATTTTTCCTTTCCGAATGAATATTCGTAGTGGTGAGATGCTATGTTCTGTAGCATCTCGCCCAGTTAGGGTTATGTCCTTAGAAGAAGGTCCTGAGCACGCCCCTACACAAACCTTTTTCATATATACGTATCTTATACAATATCATCCACTTACTCATCGATCAGCTCTTTCTCTCCGAAACACTTACCCACACATTCCACCCACCTTTTATCCGGTCTTCCAACCATTCGCACACCTTGACTCTCACTCTTACATACTATATTCACAAATCTATTTCCATTCATTCGTATTACATTCCAAAACCACTTCAGAACTCTATTAGTCAAAGTTTTGCACCATAAACACCACCTAACCACTCGTTTTTTAATCTATTTATCCTTCACACATCAAACATCCTCTTCATATTGTGCTTTATCACTAGTCTTACTCGAGATCTTTCGTCTGTTTCCACACCTTAGTCTCAGTCCAATACACGACCGTTGGCTCCAACATACTCTCAAGCAGCTTTCTGGTAGATTCCAAATCCAAGCCTTCAGCATTTACTAACACTCTGGCCACGACAGACTTTCCTATCATTGGTAATCTTGTGGTCGCAATCTGCTTCATCCGTACCATGATCATTCGAAAAATCCTAGATACTAAAAAGCTCGAATTATTTAAAGGTAACGCCACATGTTCTAATGTCATACACCACCCTATCTTCTGAATTTATGTACATTTAGTCACATCTTCCCTCATAGCATGTCAAACGATTCGAGCAGTATTTCCAAATCCTTCTCACCTTCAGCTACCGACATCATATCTTGATCATTGTAGGTAGAGGCATGTGAGAAAATTAGCGAAGAAAAAATAGAGAAGGAAAGTAGCTTAGGACAATTTCGAACAGCTTCCTGCGTCATCGAACTCCTGTTAGCGATCCGCGAATCCACTGCGCAATCCTGAGTGTCAAAAAAGACAATCAAGCCATGGTTTAAATCGCTCGTTTGCACTTCTTGGCAAGCTACAGCAAATACGAATATGGAGAAAAATCATCCCCTACCATGCCTTATCATTATATCATCTCTTATCCTCATTCCCACTCGTACTTCTCTGTGTACTCCATCCATAAAGATCATTGACGTATTTACGCATAAGATAAACAATTACAACTTAGAGCCTCAAAGAAAAACAGATTTTTATTTTGATCTTCAAATTTCACATAGATTTTGTGTAGTTCGAAATAATTTTAAATACACTTAATTTAAGTATTATTTTGATCTATGACTGAAATCAAACCAGCAAAATAAAAAACTTCCAATCAATAATTGTAATTAGTGAAAAAAAAGTATTTTTCGTTCTTGCATTCACCTTTGCCGGTTTTTCAATTATTTAGCGGTATTATTACAGTCAGTCTTTCACTTTCTACTACTTCACAATTCAGCGATCAGAGCTATTCCCTCACGCAATCAGCACCTTTTAGCGTCTCAGAAATTATAAAATACACTCCAGCTGCCTTCACATTTTTTATACTTCTAATAGCACTATCTTGTTTCATGTTGATCTCTACCATAACCTGATACAACACTCAATTCACCCCCACAGTGCCAATAATACTCACATTCGCTTCATTTTACATCCCTACATTGTACAACTTGTCCAAGTAAACTGTCCATCTACCTTTGACCTCTTCATTTTTGAGGCTCACAAGTACCTTGTAATTCTTCCCTATGATGTTCTCCCAACTAAACCTTTCTTGCTTTCTCACCTTTTTCAATTATTTCCAGAATAACGATCTTCCAGTATTTCGTATCCTCATCTTATTTTCAATTGCTTCATTTGCTACTTCCTTATTTGAATTAATCGCTCGTTTTGCCTTTCCTTTCGCCTCCTTGAATCCATTTATCTCCTTGAGATTCTCATCCACAATTTTGGGCATTTGCAACTATACCGTTTTTCCTTATTCAATTTTTTGCTCTCTCATCCTAATTCTAGCACACTTAATTTTTATTAATCTCTCATGCCACCTTCTTCCACTTTTCCTATCATGTACCAAACCATTTAATCTTACAGAGCACAATTATGTGGTCAAATAATCCCATACCTATACCTCCTACAGATTTCACATAATAACTAAAACATATTCTTCCTCACTCGGCAAAAAACATTGACATATAATTTTTCCCTCACTCCTTTACCAAATTAAGGTGTAATATTGCACATTCCTGTTCTGTAAAAGAATCATGGTAACCAAGTTTCCTTTCCAGCAGAGAAAGTTACCACCTTCTCTACATTTGCTTTCTCTCAGTTATCATCTTTCTTATCCTGTTCGTATCACCTGTTCGTATTTTTCTCTTCGTATCACCTACAACCATCACTTGATACGCATTTCTATTTCATTCCAACCACAACTCATTCCAAGTAATTCAGGAAACTCACTTTCGCAGATTCACTCATTACATGGTTATAATCAACAACAACACACATTTTCACCCTTGCAAATCTCAGCTTGACCCGATATATCTCTAGCTCATACGTCAATACCAAAGTACGGCACCATACCACTCCTCACTCAAAATCATTGCTGCACCTTCTTTACTTCCAACGTCTTATCCACATCTGATCACACTCCAATCACTCTATCTCACACGAACACATTATTCCCTCTCATATTTGTCTCAGAGCAACCATCTGCAATCTCCCTGTTTTGACCACATTGACAATATTCCCGTCTGTCCCTCATCACATATACCCCTCACATTCCACAAGAACACTCCGTTCACACATTAATCGTAATTAACCGGAATGAGTTGACGGGGGTCGCAACAGCCCCACCCATTACGCAATAGCGTATTACACTCGCCGGAAATAAAGCCTTAGGAGCCGTGGGTGCTCAGGACAGCCGCCCCCTATCTGGACTTAATGGCATTTTACAACACCCGCAAGACGACGGTATTGGTATTCTTCCTCCCTGACATAAATAGAAAATGCAATAAATAGCAGTGAAACAAAAGACTGCAAATAACTGTTATACAAACCGACCAAGTCCTTTATGGGATTTAATTGTTAAAAAAGGTCCGTTTAATTCCCTGAAGATTCAAGAACACAAACTTGGAATCCTCTCGGAAATACTGTTCTATGATGATGAAATTCACTTGTTTAATCGAAGTACCTTTAGAATTGCAGAGATTATATTCAAGGCTATAGTACATAATTCTATGCATTCTTCACAATAATGCCACTGAACGCTTTGCAAAAAAAAATCACTTCAATATTTGTAAAGGAAAAGTAAGGGGGGTGGTCTTTCAGCTTGCATTATGCCTCCGTGTGTGTGTGTGTGTGTTAGGGAACGGCAAGAATTAATGGCTTCTATTTCCTAAAGCAACAAAAATTTGCAGTGAAGACATTTTTATGCATATGTAACGGCTTCCCTGTTATTAGATTTTTAGTCTTGGTGAGAGAAAAAAAGACTGACAAAAATGGACTATTTTCACGGAAAATTGCGAACGGAACTTTCTAAGTAAATTTTAAAACTTTGCTTATTAATTCAGCAAAAACGCCAACGGTTCTATAGAGTTTAGAACCCTATTTTAATAATAATTTTGTGCGTCTCTTTAAGTAGTAATTGACAAAACTGCTGAAATTTAACAAATTCATATTTCTTTAGCTCATAAATTCTATTAAATGCAATCGATGGTTACGTCATAGATGAAGACATCAAAAAGGTGTAAATGCGTACTAATGTTATTTAAATGACTGAATAAGCAACATGAGAACCAAAAATATGTAATATATTTCAAGTATAGTACAATTCTTGAAGGTCTTCTCTTCAGCAGGTGCAGCCTCAAATAGGAACAAACAGAAAAACTCACTAAACAGCCCACCACTATCAATATACACATAAACAAGAACATGTAAGTTGGCAACATGCATGGACAAAGATTACCAATATATTAGTCTTTAGCAGGTCCCTGATACAAATCTGGCAAATAATACAAATAGCTGCTATATATTCAAATAATCTGCCTCCATGCATACTGCCAATATAGATGATGCATGAAATTATGGAGACAAAGATACTGATGTACCTATTTAAGTAGTTTTCGAGTTTCCTCATATTTTATTGTACATGAGAGGGATGAGGCAACTAATTAGGAAACTTCTTTTGAACTCGAAATAAAACTCAATTCTCAAATTCTGTTTATTCAGTCATACGAACATCACTAGAATAAGAGCAGAGAAAATAAGCTGTATTAAACCTAAAAAAAATATCGACATGAGAAAGTTCTAGAAGAATCCGGGATATGTCCTACCTCTATACGAGGGGCAGTCAATAAGTTTTGCAATTCGGATATAAGGAAACGAGATATGAGAAAAAGTGTTTTATTATTTTTCAATATAACTACCCTCGACTTCAATGCACTTGCGCCACTTGTCCCTGAGTTTCGAATTCACGACAACCAGAAATCTCCCGACTGGTCTTCAATCCCTCCTGGACGGCGAGCTGGACATCTTTATCGTCCCCAAACCCGCGTCCACGCAGGGCAGCCTTGAGCTGCCCTGGAATATAAAGTAGTCGCTAGGGGCCAGATCTGGACTGTAGGGGAGATAGTTGAGCTCCTCGAACTCGCGCTCGCGCAGGGCAGCTTGTGCAACTCTGGCCTTGTGGACTTTGACGACGTTGAAGTCGATCATGGGGCATGAGGTTTCTTTTGGTTTCTAGGAACCCAATGGGCAGAGACCTTGGTCATGGCCAAATTGTCGTGGATCATGTTGATAACACTTCCATGTGATATTCCAAGTTCTCGTTCGATTTCTTCGACCTTTACCCGTCGATTTTCGAGGATCATCCTCTCCACCCGTCCACATTTCCTCGTTGATCACGTCTGACGGGAGTCCTGGACGGGGGTCACCTTCAAGGAACTCACGACCATGGCGGAACTCCCTCTTCGAGTGAGCAATGGTTGCCTAGGAAAGGGCGTTGTCGGTGTACACTGCAACCATGCCTTCATGGATCTCTTTTGCATTCTTGCCTTCCTCGGTCAAAAATTTGATCAGTGCGCGGTTCTCAACCTTCTCCATTGTTGAAAAATTTGTGACTGACGATCTGCGATCAGCCGCTGCTTCTTAAATAGACGAGGCAGGAGCGTGCAGCTGCAGGTCCTGACTTGTAATAACTTGTCCTAACACCCCCACTAACAGTTATCCCCCTTCCTCTGTTTTGCCTTACTGATTCGCAAAACTTATTAACTGCCCATCGTAATGTAAAAACTATAAAATGTCTCATTTATGGTTTCGAGATTTTGGTTTAGAATTAACCACATATGATGAGAGCTTAAAGTAAGGAAATGAACATCTAACATATTTCCCGAGGCTACATGAAGGAGTTGATATAGTTTTACCAAAATTAGAATTTGATCTCATTTTAGGGTTGTTAGAAGATATCAAAGCTCATAGATTTTTTTATGTTCCCAAAATGGGAACGTTGGCGGGTGAAGGTACCTATAAATGAATGAAAATTAAACAATGCATATAAACGAATCCTCTTTATTTGTAATGAAAGGCTGTGGTACAAAATAAATAAAATTGACAACTTATAATAATAATCTTCCATTTAAAACAAAAATACTCTTAGAAAAAAGTTTGGGGGATTACATAGCCTCATAACTACTTATTGTGGTACATTTTGCTCCATTTAGGGAAGGGAAGCATTTCAGTACTTTTCAAGTTTTCACACTCCATTCTGGTGTTTTTCATGCAAAGTACATATCTTTTCTGCGTACAATCTACAAGATAGTTATTGATCACGTCGTACTTGCCTGCTTGAAAATGGGCTACGGATGGTCCACCAAGTCGAGTTCGATAAGACGCACGTACTACAGTGAACAAGCAACCTCTAACCTTAACTGTAGATGGATTAACATCTTCATAAAATTTGAAAACAGCTACTACAGCTAGGTTCACGATGTGATTGAACAAATTTGACTACCACTTCTTGCTTCTAAATCTACGTCTATATGCTGACAACGATCGATCACATATGTCAACTCCACCCATTTCTGAGTTGTACATCTAAATGATATTAGGCTGAGAGATGGCCTTCCTACTTTCATTTCTGAATCGTCGGAAAGCTTTGTGAATTGGATTTATAGCAAAGTAGCTCCTAGGCGGGAATGACTGCGATATTGTTATTCTATTTGATACACAAAACTGTTTCATCATTTTGATAATCATAGTGTCCCCTCTATTTCTTTTAATTTTTTTATTGATATTAAAGGGCAGTGACCTGTTCAATTTTCTCTAACCGTCCCACAAGCGCGGAAGTTTTTCCTAGCAAGGTATTTGAGAATAGAATGACTCGTTAATAAATTGTCATAAAAGAGTATGTGAGAGTCTGTGTGGATGATTAGTTCAATCATGGGATATACAACATGAGAAACAAAAGAAATCTGTCTGCTTGCATCCTTTACACAATAGATTTCAAAATTATAGTGGAAGCCATTCGAGCTGCAGAGCATAAAAAGTTTATAGCCAAACCGAACTGGGTTGTTCTTGATGAACTGCTTGGCACTGTACGGTACCATCGACTCATCTATACTAAGGGTTTGGTGAAAAATCCCGAAATGCTGACATTTTATCCGTCAAAATATTTAGAAGAGGTAGGACCATCGTAACCTTTAATTTCAGCCAAATTATTATTAAATTGGTCAACAATTTTTCAAAAGTTGTGGCTTCTTAAATGAGATTAGTTAATTATTGTGTATTTTCATGCACTGAATGCAAATATCGCCTTCAAAAATGCTTATCACTAACTGCCCCACAGTTCGCTGGAAAAAAAGTCTAAATATGAGTCTAAAAAGTGGATTTGAATTGACATGTTACATCCTATGTTCTTGTCAGCCTTGATGAGGTTTTCCATCAATTCTTCATAGTTTCCCCTCCTTATGTTTGTGAGAAATACCTTCGCCACTAACTTGAATGTTTCACCTGCAGCTTCCTTCTCCCGAAGAATGGCTGATTCAAAGTCACCATCTTTAAGAGGCTCTAGAATCTGAGGACCAAGGAAAACTCTCTCTTTTATCTTAAGGTCACTCAGTGAAGGGATTTTGATGTTAAATACTTAAATCCTTGACCAGTTTTGTCCATAGCTTTTACAAAGTCTTTCATGAGCCCCAATTTTATGTGTAGTGATGGTTGAAAAGATTTGTTTGGTTCAGTAAGAAATGGATGTTGAATATTATTCATGATTGACGAGGTGGCCAGTCTCTCCTGATATAGCAGTAACTGGTGTATCCGCCCACACTTTCTCTTTTTTTAATAGGCTTATATTTATATCTCTGTTGACATATCAAAGTCATATATGCAATATGGGATAAGAAAATGATATATTTTAAATCAAATTTTAATGATACATTTCATAAATCACTGATATAATTATAAAGTAAGGAAAAATGGATGTAAATAAAAAACTAAATGCAATTAATTAAATTTCAAGAAATGTTATTCCTTTTTCATTAACAGTAAGTAAATAACTCCATGATTCAAAATTCTTACACATATAATTGTTACAATTAGTGCAAACTACTTTATTGATCACATTGCTTGTACATTTGCCACATACAGGTCTCTTACATTTGTAATAAGTTTCAGATGTTTTATTTTTATTGCAACTTCCTACTTGGCATTGTTTTCTCTTCCTAGAAGTGTCTAACGATTCATCTTCATCGCTACTATCATCATCAGCATAGCTATTCTTGAGGTTTTGCTGCAGTTCTTCAGCTAATTGTAAGAGTAATCTGCAGCGGGTAATTTTCTGTCCAGTAACTTCTCTGTACAGAAGTACTGCATTGATGCCAGCTAGATCCAAAATGTTGTAAAAAAGTTGCACTGGACATCTCCGCAAAGCACACTTTGTGCTGTACTTTCGACCTACTTGATCTACTATATCTACACTATATTTTGGAGAGTTATAAAACTTCACAGTTTCAGGAATTTTCTTTCTATCATCTCCAATTGCAAGAGTTATATGAATGGAGCTCAGTAAGGGTACATTTTTGGTAGGTTTACCTTAATACACTCTTAGTGTGAATTTATTATTCTTCATTATCTGTGAATTGCACCGGTTTTCACGAGTTTTTCTAATGGACTCTGGAATTTCTCTTCTAATACGATTTACTGTACGTACGATACTCGTACTCTTTGCCTGTAGTTTTTCAGCTAGTTTTATTAGTCCTCACATTTCCACCTTTTTGCCTGTATGGTTATACTAAACGGAGAACCACGTTTTTAGAGAGTGGTTGATTTGGAGGACGAGCTTGATTTTTTCCATTGTACGTGAATCCATTCACCGAGTAAATTCCATCCGAAGTCGCTCGTTGGGGCTGAAACTGCTTCCTGTAAAAATCATGTGTACATTTCAAAGGTCTAGTAGTAGTTCTCCTAGTCACTCGTAATAGGCTCGAGTTTCATTATACAAGGTGGAATAAACGTCAAAAGTCCTTTTGTTTTAGTAATCCATCCAGACAGGAGGCTCTACGTTTCAGCCAGCCATTGAATTTGTTTAGCAACAGCTTCGAATCTGGCTATATAGACATTTAAATCGTATCCGATTTCGAAAGGTGGTTTGACGATTTGGGGTAATTTCTAAGTTTGTGGAGAAGATATTTGTGATTCATTATTTTATTTCAGGTAACTGAAGTTCCTGTTCGAACCGAAAGTTTTCTTGGTCTTTTTTGATTGTAACTTTTTCTAACACTCTTTCCTCGCGTTGGACCGCCTGATGCTCCTTAATAAATGTAGCCACTCCGGAGCCAAGAATATGCAAATGGTCTACACCCATATTTTAGTTTATCCATATCCATTTTTGTTCATGTCACTCGTCACAGAGTCCAAACCAATCGACTCAAGGAGATAAACAAACTTTCCTAAAATAATTATTTGGCCTACGGGTTTACCTTGGCCGTCAGGTGGTTGCTCCAGAACCTGAATTGATGGACTTGGTTCAGTGGCAGGATTTCACACCTGGATCGTAAGATGGGTCGCAGTGGGTAGTGTGGGCGTCTTTCTCATGGAACTGCACTACTATATATTTTGACAGGGAACACACTGTGACATTTCCACCTACGTATACAAGAGGCTTTACATAGACCGTTACAATTATACGATGTACAGATGAAGTACTCTCAAGTCTGATTTCATCTCTAACAAAAAAAAACAGAAATTCCACCTGTTATTAGTCCAAGGATTTGGTTTCCGCCTTAAAGTATTTTAGTGGATATAACTGACGACAGGTTGTGTATAAATGCGTTTATCGTGCGTTAGAATTAATGTAAACTTGGTATAAATCAGTATCACCCTCACCCATATTACCCCTTTTTCTCATCCATATGATCAACATTAGGCAACAAACAATATTATCTCTCACACTTTTCACCAATTTTGCTCTCATGATGCTGTTTAAGTAATGTAACACCAAACTGACCAAAATAACTCCGCTAGATCCACCCAATGAGACGAGGAAAATCTGACCAATTGCATAGGTTACAGGATCGAATCCTACTAGCTGTTCGCATTGCCAATGTTATGGAATAGGGTGGTTCTTTCCAAGCAGGCATCCGATGGAGACCTGACCTCCGATGAATGAAGTCATCCACGGAGTTCAGAAAGTACTGATAATAACCAAAAATAGAGCTTACTCTATGATCTTGCTAAAACGAAGTTCGCTCAGGAAAATAAGGAGACGCGCGTGTTGACAAAATACCCATTAACGACCCCAAAAAGAAAATAAAGAGCGAAATAATTAAAATACGAGTTTTGCTCTTGAAACCTTCGCTAGCACTTTAATTTATTCAAGATTCAAGGGAGAGGCAAATCACAAAATAAGATAAATAACTAAAGGCAACAGGGACTAAAGGCAAAGAAGGAGTAGGGCTACAATTAGAAAACAAATTGGGTGAACTTTATATTTTAGGCGTAAAGAAGAAATATAAGATTGTATACAAAGTTTATTCCTGTGAATGAAAAGATATATTTTGGGGAATTATGAGGTCTCACTCATCCCCAAAAATCAGTTGATTTATTTAACACTATGTGATTTCTATGGTTACGGGAATTCGGTTTATTTAGTTAACGCTCTGCGTATGCTTAGGTTTCTATAGTTACGTGATATGGATTGATTCATTTAACGCTATACATGTATAGGCTAGGCATTACATACAGTACATGGAGTTCTAGCAAAAAAGTTAATTACACATGGTTACAAATAAATCTTTGTCTGTCGTCTAAAAAGTTGGTTCGATTAATTTATCACAATTTTACACTGCTTAATCCGAAAATGAAGTCCGTATCCCGGATCAGGTTAGTTTGTTGTGCGACGACGTCCATTTTTAAAAAAAAAATCTTATAACTAAATCGATTACATTTTTGTAACATTTTTGGTTGAATTTTGTTAATTATTCTCATCCAAAAGAGGTTATTAAGATAGCAAGGTATGTTGACCAAAAAAGTCGCGTGCCCTCACTTATTCTGATTTATGACCTTAGCACCTTAAAAACTTTCAATAATGCCTAGGAGTAACCTAGGGAGGAGGACTTTGGCAATTCTATCATTCGAAAGAGAATGTAAACTCCTTAAGGGTTTCAAATTTCTTTACAATCGGCCGATTCGTTATGATGTATTGACAAAACAAAATAATTCCCGGACTAACCTTGGCAGGACTTTGACAATTATATTACTTGAAATAGAATGGAAAACAATATAAAATTTTCAAATTTCGTTACAATCAGCCGAATAGTTATGATGTTATTGCCAAAAATAATCCCCGGTTGCTTTTTAATGTAATTTTAAGATGTGGTTGGTATTTTTAATGTCACTTCATAAATTCAATCTTTTCCATCTTGAACATCAACTTCCTCATTTGTTCTTCATTTTTTTCAGGATATAAAATTATTTCACTTGATTCCATTGAAACATTGGCCTACTTATAGTAAGCAACTCTTCTTCCTTCACCTTCTTGTCGCTTAAACTTATTGACTCGTCTATTTTACTCAAGTTAATCTCGAAAGCAAACCTGATGTGGTCCAAAAGAAGTAATCATTTCTCTCTGACCTTTAATGAAAGCAAGTTCCTTTACAGAGATCTTCATCTGCATAGGGGGTTTAAATTAATTTGAGTTTCGTTTTTGCAACCAGGGCAGCCAAATTCACGGCAAAATAAAATTTTACAATTGCGCCTGAGGATATCAGCAGGTTGTCTAGTTTTGAATTAAAAATGTCTTAGGCCTGTAGTTCTCCTCTCCCAAGGGATATGTTTTTGGCCTGCTCTCAGTTCTTTTGGATCTGTTTAAGATTGTGACTCTTGAATTTACAATGAGAGCTTGAAAAGAACTGTTCCCTCGTTCTTACTTTTCAATCACTTTAGGGTAAATATCGTTTGCAAGATTGGCTGCTGGGTAGTTTCTCACATCCACATTTCAGAACGTCAACCAGAGTTTGGAATTGAGATGGCAACAACTCTGCTATTTTTAATTTAGGTGTTCAAATGTGTGAATGTCGCCAGTCTTGTCTTAATTTTGAAAGCAATTGTAGGTCAATTCCCACTGGTAGGATAGTAGTACGGAAGGCCACGTAATCTTCAGCACATTGATGAATATGTTTCGAACGGTGAAGTAAAAAAGAAAAGTGAAATAGATATAATTATTAATATAATAATAGTCATTTAATTCCCCAAAGTGAAAAAATAAGTCAAAACTTTTAAGTAGCTAACCAAGTAGAACTAAAATTATATTAAAATAAAAACCTTTAGAATTCATAAGTAGGGCTTTAAATTTTGAGCACACCTCATTTATGTAATTAGAACGTTGAAAAGATTGACACACACTAATAGCACAGTATTCCATAATATAGCATAATATACCATAGCAGATTAGAGCATAGTATATTATAGAATATTATTACATATCTTAGTATAGCATAGCATAGCATTGCATAATATAGCACAGCATAGTATAACATAGCATAGTATATTATAGCATAGTATAGCATAGCATAGCATAGCACAGAGTAGTATACCATAGTATAGTCAAGCCTAAAATAGCATAGTATCGCCACATACTTTAGCATAGTATAGTATACCATAGTATAGTCAAGCCTAAAATAGCATAGTATAGCCACATATTTTAGCATAGTATAGTAGACAATAGCTTAGCCTAGCCTAGTATAGCGTAGTATTGTCTAGCATAGCATAGCCTAGAATAGCCTAGCCTGAACTTGCCTTGTATAGCATAGCATATCAATCATAACCAAACATAGCATAGTACAACCTACCCTGCTTTAGCCTAGTATAGTCAAGCCTAGCCTAAAATAGAATAGCCTAGCTGTACCGGGCCTAACCTAGCCTAGCTTGGTATAATCTAGCTAGCCTAGTATAATCGAGCATCGTATAGCCTACTTTATCCTACTTTAGCTTAGTATAGCCGAGTCTATCGTATCCTAGTATAGCCTAGCCTAGCTTAGTAGACCCTAGTCTAACCTAGCATATTTTTGTATAGCCGAGCTTAGCTTAGCCTAGTATAGCCTTGCCTAGCGTGGCATTATCTAGTGTAGCCTAGCTTACTATAGCCTAACCTAAACAGGAATGGCTTAGCATTGCATGCTAGAACCAAACCTAACGTCACCTAGTATAGCCAAGCTAGAATAGGCTATAGACTAGCAAATATATCCTTGCATACGATAGCCTACCTAACCTAGCATAGCATAGCATGCTATAGGTATGCCTCTCAGACATCCTGCATTTTCAGACTGACCCGCATTTTAGCATTTTGGAACTTTTGTCCAGCAAGAATCATTACCCAATGCGGGAGAATGTAAACTCACCGCATTAGTAATGCAAAGATCCATCAATTTGATTATCACAAGATTTTGCAGATTTTGCAGCATTGCACAACGTCGCATCATTCGTCGAACAAAAAATAGCATCCAGTCATTCCTTATCTCTCCTAATTGTGTAACCTAACAAGTGTCAAAGTTTCAATGGCTTCTAAAGAAAGTGTTCCTTTAATGAGGATATTGAGAAAGAATATCCATTTATTAAAATGGCAAATAGTGAAAACATGGTAAGATGTGACACGTGTTTTTCTAGATTCTCGATTACAAGTGGCGAGACGAATGATATTAAGCGCCATTTGAACTCGGATAAACATAAAAGAGCAAATGTTCTGCGTCATCAAGCATATCTTTGAAATCATTTTTAAAAAGAAATATATCGGAATAGAATAAAATCAAAGCAGTAGCAGAAGAACATGGGTTTATCATTTAGTTAAACACAACCAAATCTTTTAAATCTAAAGATTGGGCTTCAAAACTGATAAGAAAATGCTTCAATAACAAGGTCTGCTGATTAAAGTCGCGTGCTCTCACTTATTCTGATTTATGACCTCACGACCTTCCAAATTTTTAATAATTCCCAGCTAACCTTGGGAGCACTTTGGGAATCATATCATTCAAAAGAAAATGTAAAACAATATAAAAGTTTCAGATTTCGTTAGAATCGGCCGAATAGTTATGATGTTATTGCCAAATTATTCCCCGTCTAACATTGGGAGAACTTTGGCAATTATATCATGCGATAGAGAATTTAAAACAACATGAGGGTTTCAAATATTGTTAGAATCCATCGAATAGTTATGATGTTATTGCCAAATTATTCCCTGTCTAAAATTAGGAGAAATTCGGCAATTATATCATGCGATAGAAAATTTAAAACAACATGAGGGTTTCAAATATTGTTAGAATCCATCGAATAGTTATGATGTTATTGCCAAAACAAAATAATTCCCGGGCTAACCTATAGAGGACTTTGGTGATTATATCATTCAAAATAGAATGTAAAACAACATAAAGGTTTCAAATTTCATTAGAATCGGCTAAACATTTACAATATTATTACTTAAACAATAAAAAGCAAAACAGGGACAGACAGACCGACTGACATAGTGAGATATAGAGTCGCAGGCGACAAAAACTTTTTCTTGCGCTCAAACAAAAATGGCAGCAATTTTATCTAATGTTTTTTAGTCCGATGTCCTGAAGTCATTAGACGATGATCTCTCACTTGCTAACTGCCTAACATTTTTTAGTGATTGTTCTGAGCATGAGAATGTAAAAGTGTGCATTCTATTAGTTATTTTTTTTTTCCCCACTAATGGAGTTTATGTAAAAGTATTAGTAGGGGAAAGTTTAGTCGGTGAGGCATCGGAAATATTAGTTTATTAAATCCAGAAAACTTTAGGTTCTCTTATTTTGTTGAATAAATTACAGGCACTATGTGCGGACAATACAAATCTGAACTTTAGGGGTCATCAAGAGGGGGAAAAAAATAGCTTGTTTTCAGAATCGAGACAAGCTTAGATAGAAAATTAATTGGCGTGAATTATCCAGCCAATATTTTAAATCACGCTTTGAAGAGTTCATGTGATTCCTTGCCTGTCGATATAGAAGTTGTGGTTGTAAATATCTATTCATTCTTCTACATATATACAGTCAGAGGCCAAAAAATTATAGTTATTTGTTATTGTGTCAACGTAGAGTTTCAATAGATATTAGGATGCCTTTAAAAGTATATTTCTTGACTCACAAACAATGTCCTAATATTCTTAGTCAATATTTTGAAAATCTATGTGCCGAGCCACTTCTGTATTTTATACACAATCAGCAGAGTTCCTTATTCCATGATAACATCCTAAAAGTGGAATCTCAAAAGGTTTCTTTATCCGAAATTGCCAATAGTATTAAGGATTTAAAGCTGAACTTAATAGAAAGATCAGGCAATGGCTTCGCCACTCTCCCTTACGGGGGGAGCTTGCGCTTTGCTACTAAGATTAAAATTTAAAATCGAAAAAAAAGCGGCCATGGTTAAATTTTTATAATTTTTCTGAACTTCGCCAATTATAATAATTTTAAAAAGGAACTCTAAACTAAATTTCCTTCTTTTCAAACTATCACGTTGCTAAATAATATAGAAGTATAGAAAAGATATATAAAAATAAATTTTCTGAACTTCACCATTTGTAATTCTTTGAGTTTTAAAAAGTTCACAAAATTTTGATATTTATATTTATTTGTGAACTTCACCATTTTGTTTGTTGGATATTATAAAAGAATTATTAGAAATAACTTTGATAAAAAAACATAAGTCATAACCAAATAAAGATGAAATTATTATTCAAATACTCAAAAAAATCTCTTTCTTAAATTATAGAATTAGTGAAAAGCAGGAGTCATTTTTGCCCTTAACCCTACAAAAATGCTGAAAGTTTAGAAAAACAAGGAAAGGATTTACATAGCTTTAAAACAGCTATTTTGTCATTCTATAGTCAATGTGTAGATTATTTGAACGAATGGACTGTGCATTTTGAAGAGATGAAAAATTTCAACTGGATACTTCTTCACAGATTAATTCATTGGACAGCATTTAAAGAGACGCTTGAATTTATTCTTGACAAAAGACAATTTATTTACTTAGAAATGATAATGATCTCTTTGATGAAATAACTTGTGTAAATAATTTTGTGACAATAGAAAAAATAAAAAATGCAATGACTATGAAATTGAGGTTGACAGTAGATGGGTTGAAATTTTTGAACAATTCAAAAGTAAGAATATGCCATTAAAAAATATTTCTCAGATAGTAGAATTCCTTTTGAGTCTACCAAGATCAAATGCACCAACAGAAAGGGTATTTCCAATTATGAAAAATTACTGGACAGAACAAAAGAGCAACTTAAATTTCAACCCTCTGAAAGCGGCGCTATTAACTAAGAGCAATTATGAAATGAATCGTTTACAATTTTCTGATTACCTAAGCTAAAAAATGAGCCTTCTTGAAAAGGTCCATTCCAATAAAAAGTACAATTCTGGACCAAATTAGGTAAGTGAGTATTAAATTATTAATTACAAACTTCGTTTGTTACATCATTTTGTATGTGCAGCAGTATAGGTATGCAGGGCCGTATGTACCTTATTATTACCTACATATAATCGTGTTTATAAATATGTAAATGGCACCGTTCCGCAATGGGTGGAAAAAATCTGGGAAGCCTAGCTATAGGCTAGCTTGGTATATACTATGCAGCATAACCACACCTAACATAATATAGCCAAGCGTATCATATTATAGCATAGCCTAGTATATCCTAGACTAGTATAGCATACCATACCCTAGCCTAGAATAACCTTGCATAGCTTAGCCTATTATCGCATGCAACTAAAAACATCCTTTTCTTCCACAATTTATTAGGTAATTGTTACAAAAGATTGCACTGTACATTGAATAGTAGAGATTATAACGGTAAGTACATGTAAATTGGATATTAGGTCATCATTGTTTAGAATTCTGGGCAGGAACTTCCTTTTCTTCTAACTCCTAGAATGCTAATTGGTAGAGATATCTCTTTTCATAGTCCTACAGTACTCAGGCATCATGACTTCATCCCATCGTCTTTGATCCGGTCTCTATCTCTTTCAGGTCCTGATGGAATCTTTCCGACTCCTCCTTGCTCATTGATCCCAAATTTTCAGGCAACCGATCCATATATGAGCATGAGTGTTCATGTTAAATCCGATGTTTCTGAGAAGAGTCAGCATATTGTTGACAAGTTTCTTGTAGTTTCTGGCTTTCTTCTCGCTAAATATTTCTCCTGACTAGAAAAAAAACCTTCCACGATTCCGGTTCCACTTCGTTCATTGAGTTTTAAATCCTGGATATCAGATGAGCTGACTGATTTGAGGACCTTCGAATATGCCAACTTCCATCTTCTCCATTGTCAATCCTGTAAAAACATAGCACAAGTAAATCAAACACCCACCTTTCTTGACCAGAGGTTAGTTAACCTGTTTGAACAAGCCGAGCTTGGTGTACAACGGTGGGAAGAGTATCCTGTCTCTGTCTCACATCCCACATGCACAGAAAGCATGGGTACTTGGTGAACCCGGAATGTTGTCCCAACAAAAAGTTAACCATATTCAGGTCAACACAAATCAGTGACTAATGCTGATCATACCGAATTTTCTCGAGCACGTACTTTAAAGCTTCATACGTCTCCTTCAGTGTATAGGGTGAGCGAGGGGTACATAGGCAAACTGATTGCTGTAGTGTGGCAGAACACATTTCAGCGAACGCTTGCTGTTGTCACTGAACATTCTCCAATATTCGTGTTGCTATTGTAACACTCCCAGCTTGTGCCGAAGCTGCACAATATTTGTACAGTACACCATTTATTCTCTTCGGAGAAATAACGGAGGTACTCTTGATGTCTTTTATGGTATAAAGTGGTGCAAGCAGTTTTGGCAGAGGACTTTGAGAGGCTCATGTGGGACAAAAGGATGTGAATCATCAGCGTCAAAAAACACTTATTGTTCTTCTTCATTTTCTTAAACACTGCCGAAAGTTTTCCAAAGACGTACTAAAGTTTCATCACAATGAGCTACAGGACGACGTGCTGATTGAAGATCAGGATACATAAGTTTGCTTCGGTTTTCTTTCTTGATCAGTATCAAATCTGTAGAACAAAATTAGCAGCCAGTGCCATAGTCTGTCGGCTCGTTCCGAATCATAGCAAATTTTCTTCAGACAATTCTTCTTACTCTTTGTCCAACGACACATATACTAGTTACATGTCTTGCATACTATGTGTGGCGCCCAATCTTTATCCTGATAACCAAGTTTCATAGTAAAGAAAGCAAGGTAGGCACGCTTAATGAAACTCGTGACTGGATTCCTGTTAGGAACAAGGGTGTATTCGCCGAAAATGTAGCAGAATGCAACGGGCTTATTTTTCCAAGATCTTCTTGCAAAATCCATTTTATTCACCTGCAAAGGAAAAATACCAAATAGTCAAAAATTGTCGTTGGTAAACTATTCAGAATTGGTTTATTTTTAGAAATAAAAAAGATTTTCGCATCATATAAATAGAAAATACCCCTACATTAATTTTTTTTAAAATATCAAGTGCGATAAATTAAAGAGTTGACATTATTGAACAAAACCAATGTAATTTTGAGATTCAGCACGTCAAAATTGTCCTAAATCAGCGAAAATAATTAAAGAATAAAGTTGGTGTCAATCAATGTTATATTTGGTTCTCTCCAAGTATCTTTACTCATCGGACAAAACTTTTTATACAAACTTGTATACTTTACTTCAGAAACAAGTCTCACAATGTTTAAAATTAGTCCAATCTCTCAAATCTCCTGACTTGTGTCTCTTTTGATTTGTAGGGACAAGGGTGACTGATAAGAGGGAATTCAGGAGTACTCCTCGTTAACTTGGGCCTACGACTTAACAGAGGGGAAACAACGTTTCCGATTACAACCAATTAAACCACATAAGGCGTAGTAGTTGCCGGATGGACTCCCGATTCGAGGTGACTTCATGCAATCCTGCCATAGAATGTCGAGAGTTAGGTTCCGATCCCCTGTTCGGATCCCGCTCAAAGAAATTGCAGAGTGGGGGTAAAACTCTTACAGAATAATTTATTTGATATATCCACGACCCATTTGCTAAACCTAAGCCAAATGATCAAACCGTTCACTAGTTAATACAGACCCAGTATTAACGAATCAGAAAAGCTCCAATATCATGAAGTGGACAGAACAGATCCAATATTCACCAATTGTATGGAACAGATCCAATATCCAGGAATTGTATGGAACAGATCCAATATCCACGGAACATCTCTAATATCCATACACTCTCATGAATTCCATAAAGTTAAAGTAGGAAATGTCAACTAAATCACCCCACTTAAGATCAGGCAAATTTTTATTTACGTTAGTACAAAATACATCAGTGGTTTTATTGTGTTTAGGAAGAGGTGGTTGTAAAGGAGCTTATTTCTTCCTTTTGAAGAAAAAAGCTTCCCTATATTAGATCAATTCAGTTATCGATTCTTGCAGGTGTAAAGTCATACGTCATACTTGCTAAGATAAATTTTCTGTTAGATAAATTGAAATAAACCATAACTTCCCTTTTGCTGATCTCTTTCACGAATTCAAGTAATTGCACTTAATAAATAACATCTACAAATTTCTTTGAGATCGGAAAAATTTAGAGAATTCTCATTTAGTTTTCAAGTTCCGATTCTCCTGATAATTTGAAGTTGCAACTTTGCTTCAAAGTATTTACAAATCTTCCTCTTATTCAACTCTAAACATATCTTGGCCTCACTTTCATTTTCCGAGACAGTTTGACTCGAAACTAACGAAGAAGTTGCATTCAATTCCAGAGAGAAGAGAATATATATATATATATATATATATATATATATATATATATATATATATATATATTGTAGAAATTTGGCTTATTTCTTGTAAACCACCTTATTCTCAGCAAGAAAATGAAGATTCACGTAATAAGAGATGGAGGACATTTATTTTGATTTTGCTCTTTGAGCCGTTTTGTCCCTTATCTCGGAACATTCTGTGGTTCTATATAAAAGTAAAAGGAATTAATTTAGAAAAGACAGTTATGTCAATAAATAAATAAGGCCCCAAAACAATTAAACTTTGAAACGGGATTCTTAGTGATTGTATATAGAGAAACTTTAATTTAAGAATATCATTTTATAAAAATCCTTTATTGTGTTTTTTTTTCTTCCTTGACCAGAAATAACATTCTGCATAAGGTAAAGTGAAAATTTTTATTCATCTTTCACATATTCTGTTCTTCTCTTAGTAAAAGCAAAGAGAAAAACAGAATATGTGAATAATGAAATTAAATTTTACCTTTCCTTATGCAAAGAATTTACTTGGTAAATTGTATGGTTATAAAAATCGTATGGAAAAGGAAGATTCAGTCTAGCTGAGTGCTGGATTAGATTTATTAATATTAATGGATTCTAACATTTTTAGCAAATGGGTTGAACGGGACCAAGAAAGAATAGAACATTGATCTGTTGAAATAGGAGGACCAGTATTTTTGAGGCCAGTATCTTTGAGGTCCATGAGAGACACCAAGACGTTTGTTGCCCCTCTGTTTAAGGCGTACGCTAGTCTTACCTAAGTACCAGGCATTGTAGCTGGCCCCCCTTAATCTCAACAATATTTGAATACGAGCTTTATAATTGAAGATCGAATCCAAAGAATCATTATTGATATATGTAATTCAAGTTAAACTGGCATTACGTTGTAAGACGGAAAGATTTTCTTAACAAAAAAATCCAAAAGAAGTATGTAGGGAACAATATTTGGAAACTTAATAAAAATATGGTGTATAGAAACATATGTTTATTTGTTCTAAGGAAAATATGACTTATTTAAGAAAGCTTTTGTATCCCTGTCCAATAGGTGGATAGGAAACATATTAAACGAGAAATATGTTCTCGAAAAACTCGTTTCTTGCGAAAATCCATCCAATCGGACTAAATCTTCTAGAAAGCAATTTTCTTTAAGGAATTGGACCAGACTTTTCAACATATGTCATTGAAAATACTGGGACGCAGCTAGACATCACTCTAATCAGCCACAACATGCCATTTAACATCCACATGCAGCTAATCACCAGTGCATGCAGTAACCATGTTGGAACGTTACAATTAATGAATATTATCCAATACAAATGCAAACAGGAAAGAAAAGACCACAGAAATTTCAATATGAAAGGATACAAAAAGAAATACTTTACTTCATCCCAAGTGATATTTCTGCTACAAGCCTCGGAGAAGGAGACAAAGAAAACACCAACTAATCAAAACAATCACTATAGCTGCAGAGAATAACATCCTCAGAACTAAATCCTTTACCTCTCTCCACGCCAGTGGACGAAAGAGATGAATATAAAAAGCAGACAACTAATAAAGATTCTCTGATCAAACAGAGAAAGATTCGTAGCGCTGACGGGGAGGAAAAAGTAACTAAGGAATCTCTTAGAAGAACAGCAGGGAATTAAATGGGATAGCCTTATAAATAATCACCGTAGAGAGAACACGAAAAGGTAACTTGGGACTAATAAAGTGAATCAAGAGCCTGCCATTGAGAAGAAAAAAATAATATTAAACAAACGGAGCAAGAAAATTCTGGAAGAAAGGACCACAGAAGAACATTTTCCTGCCCACTGCAAGTCTATTTTCTCCATAACAACAGAAGACAAAGGAGACTTCAATCCAGATATAGACGATATAGTCCACAATTATTTATTAAACAATATAAGAAAGTATATCCATAAACATCAACAATACCTGAAGGGGAAATAATTCTCGGCCCAGGTTCAACTATAACAACGGAAGAAAGAAAAATCGGAATCAATTTTTACCATCAAAAAGCGCCCATCGCCACAAAAAATAACAAGAATAAACTTCACAAGGGTACCAGGCAACATCGTAGAAACAACGAAGAAAATCTACAACGCGTACCTAAAGCCAGATAATTAGCAAAAATTATTTTAGTTCCGTAACCAGGTAATCCACCTAAATAATTACATGCTTATATCACTATTAAATTTCCAAAGGCAAAATTTTCGAAAATATTCTCAACCGAAGACTTAAAGAAATGCTCAAAGAAAATAACCTTTATAATGATTACCAGTTCTGATTTAAAAAAAGTGACACCACGATGACAGGTGGCATAATAACAGAAAAATAGCAAAAGCAAAAGAAGTGAAGAAATACATCGCTTTGGTCTTTAAAGATGTATAGAAAATCTTTGAGAAAGTTTGAGTCAAAGGCATGTAATACAAGCTCTTATATCTTCAGATGAACAACAATCAAGAAAAAAATCTCTACGCTTTCATCACAAACATAAGAAAATAAGTGGTGTTAAAGAACTTCCAAGGAATCAGAAAAGCTGCCTCAACCACATGCGGTAATCAAACTATACTTCAGATTTCCCAACACCAGTAATGCCAGATTGCTAAAACGTACAATTCGCAGTGACCTAAGCCAGCTCGTCGGCAACCAATTCAGAACAAGTGCTTTTACTTTAGGATGACAGCACTATAAATTAGCATATAAACAACCACTAAAGGAATTAGCAAGTAAGAAGGAACAGAAGAAAATTTACGATATTTCCATTCGCCAGAAACAATGTTGCAGATATCCAAATAGAGAATCAAAATTACACATACTTTTCGGAAAGTTAAGTCTCGAGAATTAAAAAATCGAATGGCTATAAAAATCAGATAGAAGAAAAAAAAGCAAGACCACACCAATAATAAACCTACTACACAGCCAAAGGGGGTTTAGCACAAAGAACAAAATAAAATTTACCTGCACTAGGAAGGGAAGTACTCGTGTACCTCTATCCCAATCAAGAATAAATTTCCTAATTTGCAAAAGTTCCATACAGGGGTGGGATCAAAACGTGCACACTGAGGCAGCAAGCAACCATTTTAATCTCAATTAAACAGTCCCTTAGACCACTAGGCTACGCGGAAAACAAAAAATCTTCCGAATAAACACGCTTTTAAGACACGCTTCGCAAGGTATAGGGACTATGAAAGAGAGAAAATTAATTTGGAATTCAAAGGACAAAGGAGAAATTGAGGTAAGCACACGGCGAATATACAATGTATAAATCTTTCATGAGCGCGAAAGAATAAAAAATTGAATCCAGCATACCGCAAGATTTATAAATATATATATGCAAAAAATTCTACAGGAAAAATCCGCCTTTCATTTTCCTGTGGGATTTTTCCATTTATTGCTCTACTCTCACGCTACTTTGTGAGTCTCTAGTGCACTAAAGGCATACTTTTAACTGTGATTAAAGCGTGGCTCACTGCTTCAATGTGCATGGTTCGAATCGCTTCCCTGCACTGATTTTTTCTAAAAAAGGTAATAGAAATATTACTGCAAGGAAAAATTATTCCGTTTTCTCTTTCTATGTGGTTTAATGGATTCATTTTCATCATTCTCTCACGCTACTTCTAGATATATATATATATATATATATATATATATATATATATATATATATATATATATATATATGTATATATATACAGAATAAGACATTTAATCTATTTTTTTAGGGACATGTTGATGTATCAGCGAACAGTCATCAGCGTTTTAGAGCACACAGAGTAAAGTTTAGCTGAGAATATGTTATTTAAGATGGATGACTGGAAGCCATCTGAATATTGGAAAATGTTACCTGTATCTTGCTGATTCGTACCAGGGATCAAAATTCTGATATTATGAATGCTGTTCAATGCTCTGTTATTATTTTAAAGGCTGTAAGAAGTGACATGGACAGTTGTAACGGAAACTATGTAGCCGTGGCCAACAGAAAGAAAAACAGCGAGCGTTCTTACTGCACCGCACGCCGGAATTAATCCAAATACTGCAGGACAAGATGATGGAAGAGCCTAGGAAGGAAATTCGATATGTCTTGAGAGAAATGGGTGTTAGAGTCATTACTATGAAACTGGCCCTTAATGACGAACTTCGCTACCAGTCGTAGAAGAGGTGCAAAGAAGAAAGTCTGATAGCCAAAGCCAAGGAGAAGCGCTTGACAAAGACAAAGAAGATCCTGAACACGCTGAAGCACCCTGTTGAGCCAGGGAAGATCATGTTTTTTTTCAAATGGAGAGCATATCCACCAAGACCAGCTGCAAAACACACTGAAAAAGGATGGATTGCTTACAATCCATGCGACGTTTTACGTATTATGAATACTAAATTTCGCCATGATGTCTGTGGGTATGTCTAAAGTAAGGTCAGTGACACTATGCTTCCTTACATCTATAAGGAAGGCTTAGTTAGGCTCAATTAAGAAGGCTTGTGAATCTTATGTAAATTGTGGTCAAACCCTGGCTGGAGAGGATTGCTGCTGGAAGGCCATACCTACGGAAAGAGAAGTGGTCGTCCGAGAATTTCTAAGACTTAACAAGACCCAATTTCTGGCCCCCTAGATAGACCGATTTTAATCCCATGGATTACTATGCGTGGGGCGTAGTTGAGAAAAAACCATCCGCTCTGTCTGCTACGTCAAGCCGTGGTGGTGGCAGAAACCAAGGAAATGTTGAAAGATCTTGAAAGAACACAGTGAAAAACGCAGGCGCCAGCTTCCGGAGAACTCTTGAGTCCGTGTTGAAAGTTTAGGTCTACTTTTGAGTAAACTATTATCCCCCAATCATAATTTAATTAATTTTTTTTTATTTTTTAAAATAAATTAATTTGGGCTAAAATATTGCAGGATTTATTCTTTTATGTAAACTGTCAAACTTAACCCAAACCATATATATATATATGAACGAGCAGAGATACCCGTCGTTGCCCGGGATAAAAAGTCATGTCGCAAAGAAGTACAATTGACTATTGTTTGAAATCCTTATGTTGTGGCACAAAAATATCTTCACTTGCTGATTATTATTACTTTTAGATTGAAGGCAGATTCAGGAAAGGTGCGCACTCTCCCTATTATATAATATACTTAAAATAAGTAAACGTTTCATCTCGCGCAATCGGCAGTTTACGCTCCCGCATGACAGCATTAGTTATGAACGAACAACGTTGTGGCCACAGAAACCGATCGAGCGTCTTATCTACATATATTAAGATTTGGATGTCCTTGTGTAGGGGGGACGATGATAACTTTTTCTCTTGTTTTCGATATCCTTTTGTAAGGAGGGAAAAGTAGGGGGAGAGGAGATAGGGTAATAGAGGGGAGGAGGATAGAATGAGAGGTCGAGATATAGGGGGAAAGAGTCGGGAGAGGGGAGGACGAGAGTGGTAGAGGGGAAGAGGCGGGGGAGGGGAAGACGAGAGTGGTAGAGGGGAAGAGAGGGGAGGGAAAAAGAGAGGCGGGGAACGTCCTGGAAGGGAATACGCCGTATTCCCTTCCTGGACGTAGCCGTAAAACAGAACAGCGGCGGAAAATATACCACCGCCGTCTATCGAAAAGGAACAGACTTCGGTCGATGCCTTAATGACAAAAGTGAGTGCACCGAGAAATATAGAAAATCGATAATGAGCTCATACATAAGAATAACCATCTAGAACTGCTCAACGTAAAACGCAATCGATGAGGAATTTAGACGATCCAAACAAATCCTAATGAACAACGGCTACTCCAATGGACAATTTGACAAAGTACAGAAGAAAACTCTCAACTCAAAGTTTGAGGTAGAGGAGGAAAGAGAAAAAAATATATCCACCCTACTACAAGAACCAAATGACGGATGCCTACAAAATAGACGAACGAATACTAAGAAACACCATAAAAAGTGACACTATCCAAGAAAACGACAATAAGTTTTCTCTACGAATATATTATAAAAACAAAAAAAGTCAGCTACCTACAAATGAAAAACAACCTCCCTGAAAAAAAATCCATCCTAACTGGTACAAATGTGGTATACAAATTTCAATGCCTCCATGAGGACTGCAAGCCTCATCCAAACAACAAATATATAGGTATGACCACCAACACTCTCAGCTGGGGCCTAACAATGCACTTGCAAAAAAGAGGAATCAAAAGCATACTACAATGAACAACATAATGAAAAAAATTCAAGAAATATCCTCGTTGAAAACACTGACATCGTCAGAAAAAAAAATCTGATCTCCGCCGCCTGAAGATTCTGAAGGCTCTTCTCATTAAAGAGATATGCCCGAACCTGAACACAGTGAACCAGCTCGGAGCGAGTATTGCACCTTTTATACTAAAAGAAAAGCGAACTGTACTCGGACTCTGACCTATAAAAGCCATCTGAGAAATAATACGAAATTCATGATAGAACAAATCGTCATCCCACCACTCGACAACGGCAATATCGCAGCAGAAGCAACACGAAGTTGCAAGAACGTCATTATTCTTAAGGGAAAAAAAGCGAACTAGAGAAACAAACTTAGACGAAAACCAGAAGACGAAAACTGGACAAGAGTAAGACACACCGAATATGACCCAAATAAATTCCAAGACAAAGAATGAAAAGAAGCAAAATACTCAATAAAAATAAAAGGAAACAAGAAACAAACAAAATAAACAAATTAAAAAAAACTAAACAAAAGAAGCGAAGAGACCATCAATAGAAAAAAAATAAACTAAAAAACTAATATAAGATGAAGTAACAAATAAACAGAAGAGGCGAAGAGCCCATCAAAAGAAAAAAGGAATAAAAGTAAAAAACTAACTGGAAAAAAGATAAAAAGGGGCGAAGTGCCCACAAAAGGAAAAAGAAATAAAAATTAATGTAAATTAGACGAAAATAAAAATAAAAGAGGCGAAATGCACGCAAAAACAAAATAATGAAATCAATGTTAGCAAAAGAATAAATTTGAAAGGTTATAAAGCTACGACAGAGGAAAGAATAAAATAAAATAAACAAGCATATAAAAAGCAAGAATCAGACCGGCCTGGCCGGTCAAAAACGCCAACAGTGGAAACACTGGAGGCAAAGAAGGAAACGAAAGAAGAAGGAAGATATAAAAGAAAAAAGAAGTCGATGCCCTCACAACCAGGGCAACTAAAACTATAAAACATCTTCACCCTTATCACACCTACCACACATTTAAAATAAAACTGGAAATTCATTTTTTACAGCTCACCAAACAATTACTTCGCCGCTTAAGGAGGCAACGAGAATAAAAACTTTCCATCAATGGCGCCTCACAAATAACCAAGACTTCCGTCTGAAGATACCTGAAGAAAGGCGAAAGCTCACGGCCAAAATTTGTTAAAAAATCCGAATATTTTAAATAAGACCAAATAAAATGGATCTTCCTCAGTTGATTTTCAATCTTCAGCCTCATATAATAAACTACATCCGACAGTTAGAACGTGCTCAAAATTGGTAGAGTCGAAATACAACCTGGTCTTTAACAAAACACACACACACACACACACACACACACACATATATATATATATATATATATATATATATATATATATATATATATATGAAAACCTTACTTTCCATTTAAGCGAAATTGAGCCCTACCCTGTATGGCTAGTCGGCGTATATCGTCCCATTCGTCGATTAGCGGCAGCTGCCATATGCTGTAGCGAACCGTGAGACGTTAAACTGTACGCTACTACTGAGATAGGGAAACCAAACCAAGTGTAACCACTGATAAAACCATTATAGTAAGCATCTAAATCTCGGCGCCCTTCTCTTTGTCAAGCACCATTTAAATGCGCCACTCGGCTCTTTTCAATCGTGAACGAAGTGTCTGACCGAATAATAAAATTAATATAAAAATAAGAATGACATTCACTGACCAGCCTGCGGGTATTAGGGACCGGTCCTCATCAGAAAGAGAGGTGTAAAAATGGCGGTAGTTCAGTGTTTGGCACCGTTCAGTGAATAGTGACATGAATCCCTCTCCAGAATGATTCGGGAGTGAGGAGTGATGTGTTGTATGTGTTAAGAGAAACGCGAGGAAGAACCGGGGGTGAATGGGCATTTGTAGGATGATGTTATACCAATCATGAGTTTCAAGGTATTTAATAGCCCAAGGAAAGGAAACACTGGCATCACAACTCGGTAAGACTCTGTGAAATATATTACCTGGGTTGAGGAAGGTGGCTCAGTTGATGAGCGCTTGAGGACACATGTTAGACTCAAACTCCTTTATTCACTTCCATATAGAGGTTAAAATAATTTCACTATTTTCTCCCTATCTACAAATCCAATTTTCTTTCTTGACCTTTTACCGGTTCACGTAATCTATTCCACAGAGTTTTACCGAATTGTGATATCAGTTTTCCTTTCCTTGGGCTATTAACTACATCCATGGTATAATATCACGTGTCATGTGATTTTCTCTTATGAGTTTTAATATTTTACAAGTATGCGTTGCTCTATTTTGTCTTTTACTTTCGCTATTTACCACAGAGCATCTGAGGAAAGCTCGAAGAACCTCTACATTCTTTAAATCCCGACAAGGGATAATTATCGCCGTTACTTAATCGCCCAGAATGTTGGAGTTTTCGAATTTATTTTAATAGTTTCAGGCATTAATCCATTAATAGATCGTTGTAGGTCGATATTTTTACAATGTAAGCTAGTCTGATTTTATATATTTACTCCAGAGCTACGCATATTCTGTTAGTGCCGAAAATAACGAAAATGGAGATCTAAGTGAATAGTTACA
The DNA here is from genome assembly GCA_963969495.1 of Ceratothoa steindachneri. Taxonomy (NCBI): domain Eukaryota; kingdom Metazoa; phylum Arthropoda; class Malacostraca; order Isopoda; family Cymothoidae; genus Ceratothoa; species Ceratothoa steindachneri. The sequence goes on from OZ018326.1 coordinate 121,459,127, forward strand.
TTATCATGTAACATATTATTTTACCTAAGTATTATATAATATTGCATTGTGTTGCGAAACTAATCAAATAAATATCAGTGTATACTTCGTGTTTCCACGCTGTAATAGAGAGGTTCTGTGTAACAAGCTTGTAGAGGACATCGTACCGAATTCTTTGTCATATGACAAGGGGAAATATGTCAGTCATCGGTTCCAGAAACAGCTGCCGGGAATGCCGATCCCGTTTAACGATTCCCCTCACAATATAGACGACTGGCTAACTAATAGCATTTGACGCATCTGTTTGAACCATATTGTCCCCTGTAAAACTCTAACTGCACTAAATAATTTTATAGGAAATTTCCGGTAGGCAGGGAAGTGATTACAGGAGGCAGGGGGGAAGCAAACTGTAACAATTCGAGCGATTTTTTTATATGCGGAAGCTAACCAAAGAACGACTTTAATCTACTCATACACAGTTTTTTTGTGTGTTATTTTGGAGGAAGAAGCAAAATTAGACCTATGCGAGTGCTACCAATGCCACCAAGATGCAGTACTCGTGACACGGGGAACCGTGTCACGAAGCACCAATCATTATTTAATGGCTCAACGATAATGTAATTGGTGTTCTGAATTGGCCTGTTAATAGCCCAGATCTCAATCTGATCGAGAATATATGGGACATTATAAAAAAATAGGGTCGAATGTCACAATGCTGGCTCGATTCCCAACCTCACAGAAGCCATCAAAAAGGTCTGGTGCACTGAGATATCACAAAAAAGGTGCAAAGATTTAATCAAATCGATGCCACAACGTCGCAAATAAGTCATCAAGAACAAAGAACATATAACGAAATGCTAGTCTAAGGTTAAAATGTACATATATTAGGTTTAAATACTTTTAAATATTGATTGTGTACAAAAGATAGCTACAATTTTCATGGTGATGCAATGTCCCACAGGAAAAATGAAATGGTGTTTCCAAGTACTTTCGAACTTTATTAAGTTCCTCACGTGATACTTTGTGAGTTTTTTTTATATATATATATATATATATATATATATATATATATATATATATATATTTATCATATTTTATGGCTATGCGTGATATGTTTTGGAGAATATCGAAGAGTAATGGAAGAAGATCTGCAAAATGTTTTGAAACAGTTTCGTTAAGACAATTTTAAACTTAGGGAATTTGAAACAGTTGAAGGTCGATAACCACGAGACTAATGGGAGGAATAAACAAAGGAAAATATAAGGGAAATAGATGAGTATCTGCGAAACACTGAAATTCCCTGTTAGAAAAGCTTGATTTGTTTTGTTCTCAAAACACCAGAAATGAGTTGGGGTAATAACTTCAAAAGATGTCAACAAGCCGAGATATATAAAAAAGGTTAAAAATATATCAACAAGCGCTTAAGATAACAAAAGCATATATAAGATGTCAAAATTCCCAAAACCCAACAACTAAGGCATAATATATCAAAAAAACAATAAAGTACCAACACAACTAAAAGTTAAGAACAAAACATAATATATCAGAAACCCTCAACAGCCTTCAAAATGTCAAGTTCAAAGATATTAATACGCTCAAAAAGATATAAAAAAAGACAAACCGATTTCAACAACCATCAAAGATATTAAGCCCAAAGATTTTAAAAAGGCTCACAAAATATCAGCAGCATCCAAAAGATTTTAAAAAGCCCATCATTTATCAACAAGCCTAAAAATTAAAATGCTAAAAAGCTATTAATATATCCAAACGTATCAACAAACACCAAAATATTATATATTAATGAAAAGCAAATGGTATAAACATGCCCAAACGGTATCAATAAGCTAAACAGATTTCAACAAATACAAAAGATTCTTATAAGTGATCAACAAGTCCCGAAGATATGGACAAGCAAAAATGAGATCAAAAGAGGTAAAGAGATCGACTCATCTTTAAAATTCTGCAAACTCGAGGGATAAAATTTTTTTAAAAGTTATCAACATGTCTATAACATATTAGGAAATCTAAAAGATATAAAAAGCTTGAAAATTTTCAACAAATCCCTAAGATCTCAACAAGCTCCAAAAATATTAACAAGCCGAAAAGTTATCTACAAAACCTTAATATATCTGCCAGCTCATAACATCACAATGCCCCTAAAAGATCAACAAGACCGATAAGATATCCCCAGTTCTTAGTATATCAAAAAGAATAAAAGATATCACCAATCCCATAGAAGGTCAACACAAAGCAAAATATACCAACAGATTGAAAAGAAATAAACAGACCTTAAAAGTTAGCAGCAATCTTTCCAAAAAGAAATAAACACAAAAGACTACAACAACAACCCCCAAAAAAACTGTTGAAAATTTTCCAAGATAGCATGCAATCCCTTAAATTTACCAAGCCTAAAATTTATCATTAGACCCTTGCGCTACTCCTAAATTAAAAAGATATCAACAAGCCATATAACAATTCTCAGAGATCGCTTCGCTAGATAACATAAAGATATTGGTTATTTAAAAACAACAGGTACCGATCACCGTGCTTTACCACGAAATTGGCCAGGATTTCCAGATTACGTTCTATTTTTAAGTGGTGCAAAGGATAAATGAAGCACAAAGAAACCCATTAAAAATAAACTAAAAGACTTTCCACCATCATTTTACAAATCCCCCAAATTTGAGTACCTAAGATAATGGAATCCTTGATTTGTACTCTCTAATGCCGTTATTTGTTTGAACAACGTCCCTGGTGCTTTTTTATTAGTCGTCTTACCCCAGTATAAGTCATCCCTGATATATTTCTCTTCAGTAATCGTTTCCCGTAATTTATTTTCTTTCTATCTATTCTCTATTACTTTTTGGCTTCTTAATGAGCATTCTATTTCTAAATTGCAACAATTTCCTTTACTCCCTAAAAGTAAGACACTATTATATAATTTATATAATGAACACCTAATGAACACAAATTTGACGTATCCAGTCAATTCTTTTCTCCATTATCTTTAGTTTATTTTCGAGGCCATTTATCATATTTTCTTGTTATTTCATTACTAAAACACAAAGGAAACCAAAATATTTTGGTTTCGAGTTTTCTCCCTAGTTACACAGGAGAATCTGTAACGAATAAAATATTTTCTATTGGCAGTAGAATTTAAATGGACAAATTCATTTGACGTGGCTCTCCTTGCCACTTTAAGATAGGTTAGGTTAGGCTTATTTGAACTATATTTACGTACCCTAATCTATCCTAGACTAATTGGCATGTGAAATACAAACTCATAAAAAATATACTAAGCGAAGAGATACATAAAAAGGAAAGTGATTGTATTAAAATATAAGTAACCTTAAGCTATTATACGAGGGAGGGTCAATAGGTTTTGCGAATCGGTAGGGCAAAACAGAGGAAGGGGGATGGCTGTTTGTGGGGGTGTTTTGACAAGTTATGACAAGTCAAGGCTGGCAGCCTGCATGCTCCTACCTAGTCTATTTAAAAAGCAGTAGCTGCTCGCAGATCGTTAGTCACAAATTTTTCAACAATGGAGAAGGTTAAGCACCGTGCGGTGATTAAAATTTGGACCAAGGAAGGCAAGAATGCAAAAGAGATCCATGAACGCATGGTTGCAGTGTACACCGACACCGTCCCTTCCTATGCAATCATTGTTCGCTGGAATAGGGATTTCCGCCATGGTCGTGAGTCCCTTGAAGATGACCCCGTCCAGGACACCCGTCAGACGTGACCAACGAGGATAATGTGACCCGTGTGGAGAGGCTGATCCTCGAAAATCGACTGGTCAAAGTCGAAAAAATCGAGCGAGAACTTGAAATATCACATGGAAATGTTATCAACATCATCCTCTACAATTTGGCCATGACCAAGGTCTCTGCCCGTTGGGTGCCTAGAAATCTCACGAAACCTTACGCCCCATGATCGACTTCAACGTCGTCAAAGTTCGAAGGAGCTGCTGCTCCTGTACAACCAAGACCCGGCGGGATTCGAGTCACGCATAGTGACAGGTGATGAAACGTGGGTCCATCACTGGGATCCCGAGACCAAGCTCGAAAGTATGGCCTGGAAGCATAGGGGCTCTCCAACCCCTATTAAGTTACGGACCCAACCCTCAGCCCGGAAAGATCATGGCCACCATTTTCTGGGATTTTGAGTGAGTGTTGATGGTGTACTATGCGCCTCGTGGAAGAACCATCACAGACCAATATTAGGCCAAGGAACTGGCTGGGTTGAAGAAGTGCATCCGTCAGAAACGGCGCGGCAAGTTGACACGCGGTGTCCTGCTCCTCCACAACAATGCCAACTGTCCACAAGGCCAAAGTTGCACAAGCTGCCCTGCGCGAGTGCGGATTCGAGGAGCCTAACCATCACACCTACAGTCCAGATCTGGCCGCCAGCTCAAGGCTGCACTGCCTGGACGCCGATTTGGGGACGATGAAGATGTCCAGCTTGCCGTCCAGGAGTGGATTGAACAGCAGTCGGGAGATTTCCGGTTGTTGGGAATTCCAAGCGTTAGGGAGAAGTGGCGCAAGTGCATTGAAGTCGAGGGTAGTTATATTGAAAAATAATAAAACACTTTTCCTCATATCTCGTTTTCTTATATCCTAATTTCAAAACTTATTGATCGCTCCTCGTAGTCAGACGTATTGCTTGCACTACAAACAGCTACCGATTCTCCTCCTAGCCCCTAGCCACTGTGCCTCTTCTAAATTCTCCTTTGCTTTAGATTTGTTTCATGAATTAGGTTTCTTTTTAATTTGTTATACTCATCCCGACCACCTTCTGATAATCCTAAAGGAATGATATTAATTTGATATCAAAGAGAAAGAATAACTAACGAGGAAAAATGCTGTCTCAAGGTCAATAATGAAAGAGGGGTGTTGCAGTAGATAATTACCATAGGAACAGTCATATATGACTTATATAAATTAAACGCATACACAATAGAAATAATAATTGCCCCTAGAGAACAAATTGTTTTATTGTGAGGTAAAGAATAATATTTTACAGTGAATTGTTTTCTTGTTTCAAGTTTTACCACCGATGTGTTATTTTTAAAGCCACTCACATTGGGGAGCTATAATTTAACGTAGAAACTAAACTACTCTCACTACATGACAGTGGCCACATAGTCGGCCGAATTGGATTTAATCCGACGACTAATCTTGCTAAATATGGATTAAGTTCATTCAATTGAGAGGGGAAGTTTCCACACAGCTAAGCCGTCTCCCCTGTAGTATGAATGCTAGCGGATTTGAAATAAAACCAAGAGATGCAAGAGGCACGTAATTACTGCATTTCACACCATAGTTAGAATGCAATCTACTTAGCATCAATTCCACTGAACAAACTGGCGATCTCTCGTGAGAGATGGACAAGTGAAACCAAACGGAGGGAGTAAAAACTTATGTATTTAGTGACGGCAGATTAGAGAGGTGGAACTGACGTGAAGCATCGTCAGGCGAGACTACAGTTTTTTATCAAACATTTATAACTACAGTAGAGAGGCAACAGAGGGATTAGAAATGTCATTTGGCTGTGGGTAGAAACCTTTAGGAGAAGAGTGTGTCGTCGCCAGACCACAGACTATATAACCGGGTCAGTCAAAAGTTTTCCCTAGGGAGTTTTTCAGAAGGCAAAGGTATGACAACCGACCATAGATATTAGACAAAAAAGAATGGTAGAAGAAAAGGAACGGGTGAAATATTAATAAAATAAAAACTCGTTGTGAGGAGATTTATCAAATATATTAAATTTTATAAGGAAGCGAGGAAAATCAACTATGTAATTAAGGCGAAGAAAGAGCTATCCGTATCAAGAGTGCTGTCTAAAGGATTGTGCTTTCTCTGCCAAGTCCCAGACCTAAATGTGAATTATATCTTTGTCTTTTTTGGCTGTTGCTTGGCTCTTTGATGGTAACCTGTGATAAGCACGACGGAATGGATGGTATTCGCGCCTAATCAAAAAAGGCAATGTTGCTGCTCTCTTCTTTCATCTGTGCCAAAGTAAATGATCAGAGTAAATGAGAACTGAGTGGAATAACCGAAGTGAGGCAGTCTCGTTCGATGGAGAATGATTGAAGCCCATCATTCTCTGCCGATAGGGCGAAGGTGGCTATTTCCTTGTGCTGATGCATTCCAATCTCACGAGGTGGAGTCCACGCCGCTAGTTCATCGTTGATAAAGAGTCTAGCCCAAATTATCTTTATAATATATGGTAAAAGATGAGGGCGAATGGCATATTTCGAATACAGATGCAAATTTACTGTGCATAAATACAATATAGAGTGCCATCATTGCGAAATCAGTTTCGACCACGATTATAACCCGAGTCCATCAAATTCCTTAAGACCTGAGGAAATTACCCTCGTTTAATAGTAGAACCAGGTAATAAAATCGAGATAATACGAACACCCCGAATTACGAAGCAATATAATCAGAGCCATCGAGAAAAGCCTAAATTGCTGAATATTTATTAGGGTGGAGTCAAATCGTGGTCAAAGATTCTTTTCTGAGGTGACATTCCTGACCACCAAGGGAGGTAGACCTAATTTCAAAGAGGTGTATAGCTCATTCTTACGCTTAGGGAAGGGCCCTCGGCTCAAATAGGGGTTTTAAGATGAATAAACCTGTTATGATAGGATAAGGGCCAAGGGCACTCCAAAAGGAAGGTCAAGCATTTTTATAAGAATTCTTGAGCCCAGTACTAAAAAACCATAGATATGGTCGGCCAGAAACGCTAATCAGGAGGACTTCGAGCTAGAACAAGAAGGGTGCAATTAAATGCCGGCTAGACATCAATGTAAGTCTAATCCAACAGTATTAAAGGTTGACGTGACGTGATATTGTTTAAGTCTTTCTCTCTTAACACTCTCTAGCCACCCTGTAGTGCAGGGGTGAGGAAACCCTCGCCCTCGGGCCAAATTTTCATCACCCCCTGAGTGATATTTGTATGCACAAACTTTCACTACTGAAATTTAAATAATATTTTTATGTCCAATTTCCGTGGTGGCAGTCAATAAAAATGTTCCTTATTAATATTTTAAGATAAGAATGCATGAGTATATCGCATCATGTAATAAATTTAAACAATATTTACAAAAATACAAAAGATCGATTTTATTTTACACAAAGATACATTTTATTTATCGCCAGTCGACTTCTTTCAATAGAAATTTTTGCCCACGGCTCATAAAGGTCTCCTCACCAGAAGAGGAAAAAGTTGAGGAGAGATCAGTCTTTTCAGGGTGGATATGACATCCCATCTTGATGCAATCCTGGACAGGGACCACCCAATTTGGATGTATTCCACGTGAAGTTAACTTATAATAGAACTTCCACTTTCTAGCTTTTGCATGGACCACTAGCACAGGAGGTGCTATACAATCCTCACAGCATCCCTCTACCTCTCGCCACTCTAACCTGTCACTCTCAGGAAAAACTAACAGAGGGCTGGCCGCACTTAATTGTGGCAACGTTCTCTGGGCCTTTAACGCAAGCTGTACGATCAATCTTTTCTCCCCTTAATCTCCCAAGCGGTTGGAAGGAGCAGAGATTCAATCTCCTTTCCGGACGCTATAAACAACACAACTCTTGTGAATATTTCTCTTTATTTTTATGAGTTTTATTCATCTTTCCGGCTCCACCTCCTTTCTTCGTTGTCCCTTTGTTTCTAACATGATGGCCCATCAAAGTGAATTCGAACCCCTTCCATCTCATGCTAATGAAAACTCGGCCAGAAGTTTGTCATCCGTAGTTCTCTTTCACTAGCCTTCTGGCCATCTGTTGTTAACCGCTGCAATCTGCTTTCCTAAAAGAGGCCGCGGCGCACAAAGATGATCAATGCGTGCGTTTGACTGCCAGTTCCTGAAAGTTAACAATCAAGTCCCTAAGCATTATACAGTATACTGAATTCAGGAAATTGTAGTACTTTCCTCGGTCTTTATGCAATTATCCATTTTCTCTTTTCCACCCCTTCATGAAAACAATCACGATTGAAAGAAGACGCTTACCAGTTTCCATAAACGACCCCTCTGCCTCCATCTCACCAACTCTCCTTCCCTTAGGCATAACCCCCAAGCTCTCTGTTGTTTTCAATAGGTACTATTGTATTTTAATTTTCAAGTGTTATCCACCCTTCTAATTTATTAAAGTAAGTTTCTTTGCGTTTGTTTTAACATTCTTCGCTCACGTACGATATAGATCATATAAATTTGAACATTAATTGTGGAGACGGGGGGGAAGTCCGTTGGGGCCCATGCAAGATAGATGCCTACTCTCTTGCTCCACTTCCGTCTCAAAATGTGTTTTATCAATTCTACTTATATACCTCTACATGTTTTTACTTCTCTTAGCTATACCACTTCGTTGCCAAATCAGTTCCAAAACAGTCTCACGTAAATGCCTTCGTTGATTGTACGATTGGACTTATTAAGAATAGAATATAAACACTTGAAAGAAAAACTAAGAAAGTAATTGCAGAAATGCACAAAAGGAAAGATGTATAGGAATCACTTTGAGGATGTATATATATATATATATATATATATATATATATATATATATATATATATATATATATATATATATATATATATATTCAGCACTTTATGGGGGACCGAGTTACCTCTTTTGAAGGCTCACGGTTAAAGGTAGGAGGTAAGTTGGTTTTATGGGCGAGCATGAGGAACCCCAGGAGAGGAAGGACGTCACTAGTTTCAAAGGTTAAAAATGACGCGGATATTTTGGAGAGATCCCGCAAGTCCCACGAGTGAGGTGAAGGGTGGCGTTAATCTCGTATCTGACTCCAAAAGATACTCGAATAATATACCGGCTTGGCTAGGCTTAACGAAGGCTTGTGATCGAGAAAGGACCGAGATGAATCACATAAAAAAATAAATGTTTAATTCCAACAAACAAAAACAATCAAGACAAAAGTGAGGTTTGCGTTCAGAGTCAGGGAAAATTTCACTCCTGGTCAGGAAAGCGAGTGTTACCAAAACAAGACTTAGGCGAATTACAACGAGGGGCTTCGCTACGCTAAACGAACGTCCATCGTCCATCTGACTTAACTATCAGATGGTTTTATGTGGAGTTGTCGGCCACAGGTGCTTTCAGCAAGGAGAACAGCAGCAAGGAACATTATTGCAGCCTTTACTCCAGGGCCAACACGGGAAGCACGGAGTGCTGACATTCCCGAAAAATACTTCACATTGTTATTTGAGGACCGAATTGTTGATGACATTGTAGAATACACAAACAAGAAAATTGATATCAACGCTGCCAAGTATGGCCTGAAAACAGCGACGCACTCCAGAACAGAACCAACAGAGGTGCGTGCACTACTGGGGATTGTGCTCTTCAGTGGCTGCCAGAGAGACTGCCATCTAATAACCACAGATATGTGTAGCCCAAGCACTGGCCCATCAATTTACCGTGTGGCCATGTCACAAGGTCGCTTCGAGTTCATACTGAATTGTTTGTTATTCGATGACGTCAACCCATGGCAGTACAGGAAATAAGATGACAAGTTTGAAACCCATTAGGAAGATCTGGGACATCTTCATAAGAATTTGTGGGAAAATGTACATGCCAAGTGACAACCTTACTGCGGACGAGCAGCTGCTGGGATTCAGAAGCAGGTGCCTGCTTCGCATGTTCATACCCAACAAACCTGCAAAATATGGGCTCATCTTAGTTCTTGAAGACGATAACAATAGCAAGTACTCATTGGGTGCGATATCTTACCTGGAGAAGCAGGGGACACGACACCCAGAAAATATAAACCGTGGCCATTACTTCACGAAGGAGTTGACAACGCCATACCATCAGACAAACAGGAAAGTAACCACAGACAACTCCTCTACATCTTTGCCCCTAGTGACAGACTTCCTTGCCAACTGCGGCATGGCCCTTGTCGGAACAGTTAGGGGAAACACGAGGAGATCCTGAAGAAGATGATAGAAAAATACAGTCGCAAGTTAGCGTCAAGTGCGTTTCTGTTCATAAAGGATATTATTCTGGTGTCATACGTCCCAAGACCAAGAGGAAATGGTACTGATCATGTCTCCCATGCACACACAGCTAACCCATGGAGATACTGGAAAGCCTGATGTGATTGAATTTTATAATCCACCAGAGGAGGAGTTGAATCAGATGTATGCACAGTATTCATGTCGACAAAAGACCAAACGATGGCCGGTGTGTATGTTTTTCTGGATGCTGAACGCCTCTTGTATTAACTCGTGGATCATACAAAGTGAGAATTTGATGAGGACAGGTGGCAAAGTACTGATTAAGAGGAATTACATGCAAAAGGTGGCACATGCCCTCACCACACTTTTGGTACAGAGAGACTCAGCTCTCCATATCTGCCACGCCCCCTCAGCAATCTCATTTGCACCGTCTGCAGCCTCCCTTCACCTGGCACTGCTGCAGGGACACGACGGACAACGGTAGCAGGCAGTCATGGACCCTTGGTGCGCTGTGTGGAGTGCCCTAAGAGATCTGACCAGAAGATACAACACAGGTGCCACGGCTGTCGTCACCCTGTTTGCCCTCGCCATTTCTACCCTGTCAGTGATAACTGCCTTATAAGGTAAGTTATGTTATTGGTAGTTATCTGCAATACCTATTTATTATATTTGATTAAAATTATTAAAATTTAATTTTTGACTCTCAAAAAATACCCTTTTTATGTACGAGTATCTCCCTTACAGCCCAGAGTGATGCCAGGATGTTGTGGCTGCAGCAGCTAAAGCTCCCATTAGCTGAGGGGGGCCAGGCCAATGTTCAAGTCTTCAGCTGTGGCATTTTCTTTCCTTAGAATTTATTGTTAGTTATTTCGTGATTTTCAGTATTTTAGAGAGTTTTTTCTAATTCACCTCTTCAGTATTATTTTTTTCAGCTGAGGGGTTATATTTTCCATGAATTCTGGTACTTTTAATATATTTTGATTGCAACTATGTTTTTGAATTTCCAAAAATCGAGTGTTTTTCACCCGGAGTGTGTGATGGTGTAACTCGGACATAGGGTTCGTGTTCTAAGGTTAATAGAGAGAGCAAAATTAGTCAAGAGCATTTCCAGAGACACCCAATAATTATCAAGTCTATGAAGAAGAAATGTTTGATGGACGGTATTGTATTGTGCATAAATATAAAGAATCGCTAGAATAAATGACAAACCAGCATCAGCAGCTCGACAAAGTCTGTTCGTAATATTTTAGAGAGCTAATTAAGGGCCATTCTCACCCATGAAGCCAGAATAAAATATCTTACCAATGTTTATTCAAAACATGTGAGCTAAAATCCAGGATTACATCAGCCTTTCTATGACACTAAAAATGAAAATTAGTTGAGAGATTGAGTGGTATCTTGTCGATTCGTTGAGATTCAGGCTGTTTCCTAAGAATGGGTGAACAGCCGCATGTTTGAAATCAGAAGGTATCACTACAGATGCAAAAAATATGATCAATATAACAATGATGTGAGAGAGAAGAACAGACAGGAATTGAAGTTAGAGACTTACTTGTATTAGAAAGGGACAAGAGGAGAAGAGGTTATTTTCAAAGCAGAAGGTTATTTCCTCTGGGGACACAGGTGCGAAGAAATGAAGTTGAAGCGCTGCGGAAGGAGAAATTACCGAGTGATGACAAACAAGGGCAAAAGCAATACAAGATCGCATATAAACTCTCTTGTCCGAGAAGTAGGCAGAGAAATTGGTAGTGATACTGAATAAGGGAAATTTTGCCGATAGACAATAGGAGAAACAAACAAGAAGCTCAAACAGAGTGTGTGGACTGTTTTTCTAATCAGTGAAGTTACAGGAGATTAAAAAAAGAGGGGTAGGAATGAGTAGCAATGGTGTTTGCGATGGAAGCTGTAGCCGTATCAGCCCCATACTCACGAGCAGAAATAAGAAATCTCTCGTAGGCTCGCCTGTGTTTTATTTGCTCTTAAATAGTATCAGAAAACCAAGGCGCACGACTTCGGCGAGAGAAGGCGAATTGGTATCAAGGCTAGAGGAGAGGATCCAGGAAAAAGAGAAAATTGATTCTTTTAATAAAATTAGACGAGAGGTGGAATTTAGCAAGTTAATGAGAGAGTCAAGATTCAGAATCATTAGTTTGTGGCCAAAAGAGGACCGACGACGATGACGAGATGTGGTGGCATGGAGACCAAGCTAAGCTGTAGTAAAATGAAAAATGAGCAAAACAAACACGTAAAGAAAGTCCTGCAGAGATCTGTTTGGGAGAGGTTATGAATTTAAAAGAAGAAATGGATAAGATCAAATATATTTACATGTATCTCCTTTTTTGCCCTTTTTATTTAAAAAAATATTAATGTATCATCAAATGTTTTTTTAAAGATGTTTAACCTCCTCATTTCCCTTATCAATTGAAATCATTTTTTGTGGCATAGAATTTTGTTTAGCGACTTAGAAATATTAGGTTGATACGTAAAAGGTTAGAAAATTGCGTTACCGCTTTCTTGTCCATTGATGACGAAATATACCACTTTCGGTGGTATATAAATTTCAACTAAAACTTCCTAAATTTTACCAATTTGTATACACAGGCGCAGTTTAGCTTTTAAATAATTAGTGTTAACTTCAATATCGTTACCAGATATTTCCTAGTCTCTTCCCATCAAAATGAATTCCTCGGAAAGTGACTCTAATGGACATTAAGAGAAAGAACGGGCTAAAAATCTTAGAAAACTATTTGGGATGATTTCATAAACAAATAAAAACGTTAAAAAGTATATAATTTTATGATCGTTGATTCATAATATCAGTAAATTTATTTCGCGTGGGAAGAACAATTTTCTCAATATCTTCATTCTATCGTAACTGCCTCCCTTTTTTAATTCTTTTTAGTTAATGACCTACTTTTCTCTTCTTTTAAAGCATTAGCAGAAGACCATCATTTTTTTATAATGAAGTCTAAGAGGTTACGGCCAGTACCAAACTAAAGATGCCTTGTGCTCTTTACTATATACACAAATACACGATCAGTTTTCTATCATTTTTAGACTACCAGGCAAATGTGTTTGATTTTTTACTTTTGAGTACCCACTTTTTTACCTACTTGTTCTGGAAACTATTAACCCTAGAATGCTAACCATGGGTAGGAGCTACTCAGAGCAGGACTTCATTGTCAATGCGTATGGTTCCCGCGTTGCGAGGGTGCCCACGTGCTCAGTACCTGCAGTTGCCCGCTCGACAGTGTAGGGCAAGGTTACGTCGTTATTCGGCATGTTGAATGCTGTGGTCATCAACTCCTGGATCAGCCATAGTAAAAACATGCAAAAGACAGGTGGCACACACATTCAGAGGAAGCAATTTATGCAGGTGTTGGCTATGGAACTGGTCAAATCCTGAGCAGTGCATCGGCTCGTAAGCTCAAGAATCACATATGCACTGTCTTTGAGCTTCCCATCCCCGTTGGACCATTCACAAGATGCTGGACCACCTGCAGCATAGATGAGGGAGGCCATGGTACGCTATGTTGTGTCCCTCGAAGGCAGACAAAAAAACACACTTCCGGTGTGTGTCCTGCTAACGAGCTGTGTGTCCCAACCACTACTACACCACCTGTGGCAACTCTGTAGGAGGCTGAGGTATGTATAAATACATCTGAAGACTTTATTTACTTGTACATAACAAATAAATAGTCAATTGCTGCAGTCATTTCAGTTTAAAATAATTATTTTTGTAAAAAAGTCATTTTTTGGTAACTCAAAATAGGGCCTTTTTCCATCTCTCATTCCTACACAAGTTGCAGCAGCTCGGGACCAGTACTCAGTTCAGCAGTTACTCACAGGACCTGGAAGCAGTATGAAGAGCAGTGAAGCCATCTGATTATAATTTGTTTGTTTTTTGGAAAATTTTGAAAATATTTCCTATTTTTACCAATATTTTTCAGTACATTTTTTTTCATACCGAAATAATGAGTTTTAATTTTCTTAATGTTAAGTAAAAGTTCAAAGTTTGAAGTGCCTTCATGTAAATCTATTCCAGTAAAACTTTACATTTAATTTTTTTTTTTCAAATCGGGTATGATATACCCATGGTTAGGAGTGGTGTGTAGTGAACTGATGGTTAGTGTTCCAGGGTTAATAAGCCATTCAATTTCTCTTATAGACTACCAGCTCCAATATTTGTATTGTCAATGTTTGATAATAAATCGTCTTTTTTCAACCTGTCCCTTTTTCACAATTCTTATTCGTTCTTGTAATCCGCTATTTACCAATATTAGGGGGGGGGGGAGCTAGACTTCCCATTATCTCTCCAATGAGCGAAAATTCCTTTTTGGTTGCACCGTTTATCTTTCCTACTAATAAATTATATTCTAAAAAACAACCATTAAATTTAAACTAGTAATATGATCAAAATCCTTCGCTACCGAGGTGCCATCTCGGCAAACCATTAACGACATAAAATTGCTTCCCACTCCTTTTTATTCGAAGAAATGTCCATAAACTATCACATTTTGAGTTCAATTAAAAAAAATGATAAGGCAGCCAACCATCCCCATGTTTCTCCCTATATTATCCGTCCTTTTTACTCAGTTGCCACTAGCAGGGAGTAAAATAAGGAAGGTCTGACTCCCGCTTTCCATTCTGTAGGCTCTGCGCCGACCTGAATTAATGAAGCCCTCTCCGATTTGAAGGAGGCGGCGCTTGTTTATGTGAGTATATACGGTTAACTTGCTGGACCGGGAGCCTGATAAGCCGCTGGTTGGAGCACCGCTGGAAGCGCATTTGTGTTTGTTCGCTTATCTTCAAATTTGCCTCTGAGGCGCTATGCCGTTTACCATTGAGAGCATGACGTACTCACCATTGTTTGGCTTAATTAGCTATAAAATGATAAAGAGAACGGGAAACAGAATAATGAAACGAGAGTAGTTGGTTCAAGGGAGACGAGAAATGGAAGCAAGGAAAATTCCAGTTGATTTCATTTAGTTTCTTTTATCTTCGATACCCGATTCGCATAAAATTCGCCCACTGTACATTTTTGTGTGCATCCGTAGGACTGCTTAAAAGAGATAACAGTAATTTCTCTTATATTGAAGTTTTTATACGCAAGAATTTAAAGCTTTTACAAGGGCGCAAAGAAGATTTTAACTTCTAAAAATCTTAGATTCTACCTGTAAACATCATTTATTTAAAAAATAACTTTATAAGAAAACATAAGAAAAGAGGCCTTAAATTTCTCTTTGATGACATAAAGTTTTTGAACTTTTCAGCTAACTGTAATTTCCTTGCTCGTTCGTTTGCGCTTTATTCTCTTTCTCGGTACAATGCGTTTTAAAAGGTCTAAATAAGAGTGCGCAGAAGCTCTAATAATTTGATGATATAAGAGCGAGTGATTTTTTAAAAATATTTAGTTGGTTTTATTTCCAGTATAAACTTCAAGACATTTCAATGGCGAGTGAAGAATATTTAATCAATTACATTACTGAAAGAGTTTTAAACAGTTGTTTCCAGCTATTTCATATGATGTATACAAAATTATAAGAGGAATAACCCCCCCCCCTCTAAATTTATTATAACACGTTTAAATTCCTAATTCGCAGAGACACTACTTTTTAACAATTAATACTTCATTTGCCTTCCTTTAAATTACCTAAGGGCAACATCTCGTTCAGGCGTTAATCAGTCCTTAAATTGTAGTCTGAACATCGTAGGAATAGTAGATTTATCATTTATGATCGTGTCTGCAGTTTTTAGGGCCTTTTTGGGAAAAGCGGATTTACAAAAGGAGGAAGGTTAGTGTATTCTAAAGTATTTCCTTTACATATTCTTTGGTTTCAAAGTCTGGTGACTACTAATATGGCTGAAGAAGACGTATGATACCATCACGTTACATCCTTTACATTATTTGGGTGAGGTTAGGCAAGGAGAGCACCTTCTTCCACAAGCCATTCTTTTTTTAATTTTAAAAAAATTTTATAACTTCCAGACTAGGATTTATTTTTTTTTAAATGAGGTGACAATACATGAAAAAGTTCAGAGTGAGTAAACAAAAGGTAATATAATCTTAGTCATTGGCCAACGAACATAAAAGAAAAAGGACAGCCAAAGAAAAGCCTGAATCGTTTTTAAAGTACATAGATATATGAGACCCAAATATCTCAACTCGAAATCAAGGTACAGAGGTGGTTCCTCAAACACTCCAAGAACGAATTGGTTGAAGGTGTGGAAGTGAACAAGACGAAATGATTGGAAATCTCGTGAAAACAACTTTCGGATCTCAGCTTTACAAATATGTCATAAAACACTCGGGGTCATGTCAAGAATAGTAATCCAATTGTAAATATTATGAAAAGGAGAGAGTTAAACATATATGTACAATTTTAATTTTATTGATGAAAGAATACTTTGGGTTAGATCATTTTAACAATATTTTCCCGTAATGTAATCACTTTAACATTCTCACCCCAAAGCTTTGACAATTGAACATCATCCAACATTGTTAACTGTAAAGTCACACTTGCCGACTTGATGTTCTCATGAATCCATTGCCTTAATGAATTCTTGATTTGACGAAAAAAGACATAGTTATATTCAAGTTTTTTGTGTTCTTAAAACGTTTTCAATTCTAAGCAAACTAATTTGTAATTTCTGCGTATTTGGTCTATTTTTTTTCAGCACATCTATGAGTATGTCCTCCACAAACAGAAAAAGAACGACAGCCTGCAACCTAATATCATCGAATTTTATCATTTGTATTATAGTGAAACTAAAATAGCTCATGCCAAGAATACAGAGCCCAAAGGTAGTGGGTTCACTTTTCTTCACATGATTCGACACTTGAACCCCCAAATGGGTGGACGAAAGAGAAACAGAACTGTATTCTTTCATTTATTCTCCTCTTTTTCCTATCAGATCCCTCATGTTCAAGATTAGGGAGTGATCTTCCTAAACTAGAGACATTTTTGCCAACGCTGATAACTATTGGGTTGAGGAATAAGTTCTAGCGGTTTTATCAAATTTATTCATTACCATTATCAATTTTAGAAAAACTTCATTTTTAATTGATAACAATATGCAATTTAATTAATAATGTATTCTCCGTTGTTATTTACGACTTCTTCCCAACGTTCAACTAGTTTTTCGATGCCTCTGCAATAAAAATCTCTGGATTTTGACTCGAAGAATTCGTCAAACCAGGTTCTTAATTCCACATCAGTATTGAACGAAACGGCGCGCAATTTGTTGGAGAGCGATCGGAACAGATGGAAATCCGATGGAGCCAGGTCTGGCGAATTTGGACGATGCGGCAGGATTTCCCAATTAAGTGTTTGGCTGGCGTCTTTTGTCATATTGACAATGTGAGGACGAGCATTGTCCTGTTGCAGAAGGACTCCATGACGTTGATGAGGTCGCTTTTGACGAATAGCTTCGGTGAGTCGATACATTTGTTGAACGTAGAGTTCTGCATTGACAATCTCGTTGTTCGCAAGGAGCGTATAAATAATGATGTCTTCACAATTTCACCACACACACAGCATCGTCTTTCGTGGATGAAGTCCTTGCTTTAATCGCGGAAGTGTTTCTTTATTGAGGCTAAGCCTTTGTTTTCGATGGTTCATGTTGACATAAACACACCACTTTTCATCGCCAGTGATGATGCAGTGAATAAATCTATCCTTATATCCACGAGTAGCCTTGTGACGAGCAAGCAAACCTGCGGCAATCGTGGAGCGTTGAACTTTGTTGCTTTCGCTCAAAGCGTGCAGAACCCATGCCCTGAGTTTTTTAACTTTCCCCATCGAATGAAGGTGATTCACTACAGTTTTCTGATCACACGCCAATTATACAGCCAATTCCCTAGTCGATTGACGAGGATTTTCATGAAGAAGGTCGTTCAGAACAGACTGCTCTTCATCATTAAGAAATTATCGTTTTTGAAACGTGAAAACCACCATTGAGCTGTCCTTTCTGATAAAGTATTTTCTCCGTACACAGCACAAATATCGTGACGAGCTTCGGCTGCGTTTGTATTGTTCTCGTCTCGATTGAAAATGAATAACAAGTGTCTAAAATGCGCCTTCCTTTCAATTTGACATTACATTTTGAGGGTACAGAACAAAAATTAAATTAACACAACTTTTAAATAAACCGCAATGACTTGTTACTCAACTTCAAGACGTAGTCTAAGCAAAAACCTAATAGTCTACGCTGTTAAGAGGCGTAGCCTAACCTTTGCAAATTTTGTTCTCATTATTTATTATTGTTTCTTAATATGCGCACAAATCACGACAACAAAACTGAAATCAACAGAACATTAAAAAAACGCAAGAACTTATTCCTCAACCTAATACTTTGAGATTACCTTGCTGATTGCACCTTATTCATATTATGGAAACAACATATGTTCCTCTTGGACCTCAATTTTTTTAAAACAACAGGCATTGATATTTTTACTAAATCTCCATCATATGTCATATGATCTCGAAGTCATTTCTTGTTAAGCATGTTCAGTTCAGTAATCTAGATTCGATTTCATTTTCAATTGTTACACTCCGTTTCTTGTTTTGGTTCTTCTCTAAAAGTCTTTTAGAAACCTAACTTAATTTGCTTAGGTCACTTCGTCTCGATGTTGTTAACATTACCGAATGTAAACACTGATTCCAACAATGAGGAAACCAAAGTTATTAAATGCGGACTTTCCTAAAATACTCCTCCTTCCGTGTCTTATCACTACCTTTCCGATTGTCTTAATTGACTTATTCAACATTGATTGTAGAGGGTGGTCCAAAAGTCTTATCACCAACTGTATATATTGTTTTAATTCCCAATTTCAAATATTGTTTTAATTGTATATTTCAGATGACTGAACGTCTTCTCAACCCCTCTTAATAGCCGCCACCATTTTGTGCCATGAAAATGATGGTGTTCTACAGACCTTCTCGATGTGTGATAGTGTCAATGAAAGTGAATACACTAAAACCAGTAAATGTGTTTGATATTATTGACCTCTATTATTCTTATTGCTTTTCCGTAGGGAGTGACAAGATTTTCGGACCACCCTGTACATAAAATGTGATATAATATGAGGAGGAAAACGAAGAAGAATAAATAATAAACTTCTTTATTACTAGGTTTCACCAAACTACACATATCAGCGGAGTCCTACAACATATAAATGCTTTTGTTGACCACCACGCCAAAAAAACATGATTTTATGATAATTTACTTATTATAACTTGTTTTTTAAGAAAAGAGTAAAATTACGAAAAGCTAGGTAAATCTTAAATAGGAATTTTACAAGTTTCATCATATATTCATATCATTACTTAATCACTTAAATTTGATTCCCAAATTACTATATACAACTAGCAGAGGTGGGCACTAAATACATTTAAAGTGATTAAATACTAAATATTAAATAAATGTATTCAGTATTTAAATACTAAATACATTAAATGTATTTAGATACATTTTTAAATTCATTTCAAATACATGATATTTATATAATGACAATCGATAAGGACCATTAGTATCACAACAAAAAATTACCCATTAAAATGAAATTGTATATTATAGTTACTAATGTAGGCTTTGATGACAATTGGACTTAGGTACTACAAAAAAAAATAGAAAGTTCCATAGAATGAAATTTCAGTTAACTATTTATATCAGCATTACATTTAAGTAATATCAGTTGTTGAAATTTTTCGTCAGATAAAGAACTCCGTTTTGGAGATAAGGTCAATTCTCCTTAAGAGAAGAGCCATTCTACAGGAGCTGACGACGGAAGGGTAGTGTAGTATTTAATAAATAACTTTTTTAGGTTTGGATATCTATCTAAACTTTGAAGTGTTTTATTGGAATCCTGAAGGTAACTGAACGATTCTAAATCTGCGGTTGATCGTGTATGAGTGGGTTTTGTAAGTCAAAAATAATCGTCACTGTCCGATACACCACTGGATGATTCAGCCTCGGGTCCCTCTACTAAATACTCACTCACTTGAATCATAATATTTTAACAGGGTCTTGGTGGCTTGAACTGTCCCATGAAATACTGATATCTAACCAGCCGAGTTTGAAGAATGGATGGCTTGTTGATGCAATAATGGCATCTATAACGTTAGCTTCATTTGCCAAGTTCAAATAAGATTGGTAGCGCTTTCCAAAGCCCTTAGTGACTGCACTTAGAAGAGGTTGGCAAAATTTCAGAGAATGTGACTGAAGACTACTATAACGAAATATATCGTTATATGAATTCATCTAATAACTACATATAATTGAGCAATAATTGTACTAATTATTCATGAAAAATTTATTCAATAATATCTTCAAGTAAATGATAACGCGATTTAAGAATATATGTATGTGGATTCTGATGAAATTATTTCAATATATTAACCTCTTCTATTGTTTGTATGTCTTCCTTTATTTAACTTCGTTATATAGCCTACGTAGTGACCAATGATCCGAACGCTTTAGTATTCGATCGTTATAAGAGCGTAACCTGTACTACTAATACTATAATTAAACATTTGTAACTCAGAACTCACCTTTAATTAATCTCACAAAAGCTGGTTGCTCCATGGTTGATAGGGGATGCACATCTTCTATGATAAAATCTTCAATCTGCTCATCAACAACAGATTTTTTGACCTTCTTAGTATTCACCGCAAAACACTTCAGTAATGTCTTTACTATAACACCGCTGCATGAAGGACCATCGTCTTATACTGAACATTTTCTTTTTGAATCTTTTCTTTGAGCTGTCACGTAGTTATCCGCTTTTTGCACCAAATCAGGATGCTTTTTCTATTAATAAATGTACGTGATCAGATAATTGAAGAACATTTGTTTCACGTTACATTCAATCAGCATATACTATAAATAAAGGTGTTGAAAAAGGACAACTGTGACCATCTGTTAACTGAATTTAAACTAATGCAAGCAACTTCTCTCACCGGCTCACGCAGTCAACTGTTTGTGTCATACAAGTTGCGACAAGCTAAAAGCTAAAACATCCATTACACATTCTTAACAGCTATATAAACCTATTATCAGTAAATTATTTGCGAAAGGTATATAAATACATTGTATATAAAGACTTTCAAAAGTATTTAAATACATGATTTCAAATGTATTTACAAATACAATTTTGAATACATAAATGTATTTATATACAGTATTTATATACAAAGTATTTAAATACTGCCCACCTCTGACAACTACATATATACAACTAATTCCTATATACAACACGCTCACTAAATTGCTTAATAACTCTTGTGTCATATGTTACATGAAAAATTATGTTTTTGAGTCCTTTAATAGTAGAATCGTGTCATTCATGTAATTCAAAAATATGCAGGCAATTTTCGATATTGGTTATCAGAAGCTGCCTTTGGGGATTAATTTTAAACCTTAAAATGTGACATAAACCAGTTTTAGAAACATTTCTATCAAATAGTTCTGCTTTATATTATAAAATAACAAATGGGCAAATATCCCAATTTTCACTCGAGGTCGGGCCAAATAAGGTGAAGAGGAAAGGATAGAAAATGAGTGGACTGTGGTTGTTAGTGGTAGTGTTTGTAGTTTCACCGGGAGGGAAAGTTATCTCTGATCCCTCAAACACCTTTGAAGACCAAGAAAGATAACTTTGCTCCTTCAGCTTGTGCTGTAGACCCCGTAAACGTTGCAACAATTAAGTGGGATCGTGCTCTCTGTGAGGCTGTCAGGAGGGGCCAGGTTAAAATGAAGGAAGGCTGTAGCACGCTACAGCCTTCGATTGCAGCTTAACCTTACGCAGAATGCATCCAAACTGGCTGAATCCACTCCAGGAGTGAATCCAGGTGGGGACATCATATCCATTTGGAGATGACTGACCACTCTAAAACTCTATTTATTCTCGAGTGGACTGAAAAGTCGGATAAAAATTATATAGGAGTTATACTCACCCTTAATATTTCTAAATAATTTTAGAAATATTTAGGAATTACATATGTATATTCTTAAACATTGAGGTGCTTTCAACGACTTGCGAAGACAAACTATTCCATATCTGAGTAATTTTATAAAAGAAAAAGTTATGTGCTATCGCGGAGTAAATTATTTTGTTAATAAACCTAAATATATTATTTCTATTTACCACTTGGTAATCTAACTCAAATAGTGGCCTTTAATTTAAATGAGTGAAACTGTTTAGTAATTTAAAAACTTTGACGAGTTAACGGCTCAAATGATTTTCCAGGGAACACAATTAATGAGGTTCTCCGCCTGAATTCATAGGATATATTTCTTAGGGGATTAATTTACGCTCTTCCCGATGAACTTGATGAGGGTTAAGATGGCTTTTCGCAGAAGAGAAGACCCAAATTAACCGCGTAATTTGAGGTCTATCGAGCACATTTATGTACACAATGGAGGAAAAATATAGTTCGCTTTAAATATATACTCCTAGCTATGCAACTCAGGAGTCTGTTCACTTTTTGTAGTGTTAGGATACACTGTTTTGGAGCATTTAGGTTTGCTTGCTATTAATACATAGGAATCTTTCTTACAAAGTAAACATGTTTTGATTATGATCGTTTATGTTATTAAATTCACCCGGATTTTTGTGATCTAATGGCATTTACACCTCTCTACATTGAACTTAATCTGTCATGTTTCAGTCCATTCCATTACTCTAAGCCGCTTTGTAAATTTACTAGATTACAGCGATATTATTTTTTCATGTTTTGTCATCCGAACATTAGAAAAAGTGACCTAATAAATTACTGTCAAGATCTTAATATAGATTATAAACAACAATATACCAAAAAATACTATCTAAGGGATTCGCTAGTAAACAATGTTCAGCTTGAGTTAATCTTATGTAAGTATATCTTTTAACCTTATGAGAAGTCTTAAGCGGAATTGCATCAAATACTTTCTTAAAATCAAGCTATTCGATATCGACAGTTTTATGTTGGTCAAAGTTGAGATCATTTCACTAAATTAGTCTTACAAATTAATTAAAGATAAACATTGCAGATTATCGATAATAAATTTGAGGATTCCAGATGTTCTACGATTCTGTCTCTAACAATAGATAGATTGTGGATAACAATAGACAGCCTGGAGATGGAGATAACAGCGAAATGGATTTTGATACGAATTATCTCGATATCAACAGCTAAAGGATCTACGCCTATATATATATATATATATATATATATATATATATATATATATATATATATATATATATATATATATATATATATATATATAAGGTATAGTTGAGCAGTTGATTCTCCTTTTAACATATTTTTTTTGGAAGGTGAATGCGTATTTGGAGTTAATTATTTTCTTTTCGAGTGTCTCGATTTGTCTTATATAAGACAAATCGAGACACTAAAAAAAAATAACTAACGCTAAATTCGCAGTCGTCTTCAATAATATATATATATATATATATATATATATATATATATATATATATATATATATATATATATATATATATATATATATATATATATATATATATATATATATTGTTAATCGTTTCTTTTTCGAGTCTCGATTTGTCTTATATTCCGCTTTTGGTCTTGGCTTAGTCTGTAGATTAGTTCTTCAAAATTCATTAGAAACTCGTGTCGCACGAGGGCAAAAAACTGGTTCACAACCAGCAAGACCAAATTCTTTATAGGCCTGACGCGTTTCGATATATACACATATCATTTTCAAAGGCTAAGCAGTTGTGACTAGGGAATAAGATACACAGCTTTATATATGTGATTAGTTGTGTTAACATTTATACGAACATATTTATATAAAATGGAATTACTTTAACGCGTGAAGGTTCATGCAAATAGTTGAGACTCTATAATCATCACAGGATTATAATTGGGAGGCCTTATTATTAGGGGCTGGCCGACGAGAGGAAGGCAAGATGAATTGTGAATTTGTTTGAATATTTACTTTCGCCTGCTTTTCCTCTATGTATATGGCGTCTAATATAAGCAATTGTTGTTGGTTTGGGGCGTGTGTTAAGATTTTTGTATTCTCTTCAATTGACTTCTGGTCTAATTGTTTTCCATGTTTTTTCAACTTGGGTCCTGAGGCACCGTTGCTTAAGTGATGGGTCATTCTTCGTGTTAGATTTGTTTCGGTCATTCCGATATATGAATTAGGTTGGAGTTCATAGTCTCCCATTTTACAAGTATATTCATATATCAGGTGAATTTTCTGCTTTGGTGTTAGGTGAGGTCCCGGGTTGTTTCTCATTATGAGGTTGGAGGTGAGTTTGTTATTATAGTAAATTATAAGGGATAAATTATTCTCATTTTGTTGTTTTGAATCTTCTGTTTATGATTTCCTTTATAACTCTTTCATCTGTTTTTTAGGTCTTCGTGTGTCTTTCGAGGCTGAGCAATGGGTGAACGCACGGTTGATGAATGCATTTATTGAGCTTTTTTTTGTAACGCTCGGATCATTCGCTTTTTGCATTCATGCACAGACCTGGATTTGTATTCTTGACGTAAAGAATAGAGGTTATTTTGTCGTTATGTTTAGTTACCACTAGAAATGGGTGTTAGTTATTTTGGCTATTTTCGATTGTATAGTTAGGAAAAGAGCAGTTTTTGAATTTTTCTAATATATATATATATATATATATATATATATATATATATATATATATATATATATATATATATATATATATATTCAACTATTTTAAAAGAAAGCAAGGTAAGAAAGCAACTCCTAAAAACTTACTAACAGAAAGCGATAGAGTATTTGGTGATTAGACTGATCGTGTAAAATTCTTAATGAGGGAAATGTTCATGTAAAATATATTTTATTATTTCTTAATATAATCTCCTAGCATATCAACAGACTTATTACACCTTGAAATTTACATCTGAATATCTGTATAGAAGTGAGTGTTTTATTTTGACCTGAAATGCACAAAAACCTCTGACTTCTCCGATCAAAATTAAACATATTTTTGCCTCTTAAGTCAAATTTAAGTTTGGGAAACAGATAATAGTCGCTGGGAGCTGGTTCTTGGCTGTAGAGAGGATGGCTAAGATTTTGAAAGCAGCTATCAAGAATAGCCATCTTTTCAATTGCAGCAGTGTAATTAATGAAGCTAATTCTCCGACTCTTTTTTCCACTTCGTTTTTCTTTGATGTTTTCCCTCATGTCAAGCAATAAGGAAGCATAATGTACTCCATTTACAACCGTGTTTCTTTCTTTTAAATCTATTATCAAAATACGTTCACAATCGCAAAAGATGGTTGCTACCAGTTTCTTTGTTGAAGATGACACACTATCCTTTCTTGGGAGACGTTTACAGGATCGACGCCATTCCATCGATTTCCTTTAGGATAGAGAATCAAACTACAGTACCGTAGTTTCATTTCCATTACAATAAAAGGAACACCATTCATTTTCTTACTTCAACAAAAATGTTAAAACTCTGCGTCATTCCACTCTGCGGGCCTTTTGAACGGATGAAAGACGTTTTGGAACCCATCTTAGGCTCACCATATTCATATAAAGGTGGTCGTGTATGATGTCGAAGCCAGTTTCAGAAATTCAATAGTGTTGTTATTTCTTTTGCCTTAAGACGACGTCACTATTCATTTCTTCTTACACACGGGTAATATTTTCAGGTTTTATGGCATTCGTTGGACCTCCTTGACATTCATCAACTTCAAGTACTTCTAGCCCAATACGAAACTATGCTGCCCATTCTTTTATAGTGCTATAAGAATGGGAGGAATTAGTGTAAACACCATCCATACAGCGTTTTATTTCTGTTGGGGTAACACCTTCTTTGGTGATAAATTTAATCGCTGCTCTATGCACAATATTCACCATTTTAATAGGGTGCTCACCCAGGTCTTTATTACTGATCATAAAAATGGCAATGACTGCTGTTAACTAATGAAATTTGGACTCATTCATGTCGAGGCGTTAAAGAATCGTAATTGACAAGTTATAATGAAATCGCTTAATAATATCATTGTGAGGGAACGAACTCTAAGGTCCACCTTGATCCTCCTCCCCCTTCAAGCAGAGATCACTTGTGCCTAAGCTAGATTTCTAAACGCAAGGAGAGAGAACTATTCTCGCGTGGGAAAACTTCAAAGCGGCTGGTAAGACCTGTGTTTGATCAGTCGGCCTATCCCCTGCTGAGACGCATTTTCCTACCCTCCAATGCCTGGAGGCCAAGGTCGACCCGAGAAAAAGCTTCCTCGGTCGTCTTACCTCGCCTGGGTCTAAAGAAACTGGCAGCAATGGTTACTTCCAAGAGACTGCCATGCCTGAAGGCTTTCTAGCGAGGAAGCCAACAGGGTACGAGTATTTAACCTAAGGTCAACCGTTACTCGTCAGAGAGTACCGTTCGCCCTTTTGCGAAGATACAGCCCCTCGTCTTGATTCGAACCTAGGAGCTAGGTCTAGTCGGCTAGACAGATTGTCGTGAGTTTGGCCACAGTCAATCGGCAAATTCGTGAAACGACTTTTTCTTTAGGGAATTGCGCGAACCACTCTTCTCATCTCGTCAAGGAAACCTCGCCCCTCGTCTGAGATTACTCATCACAATTCTAGAGTGTCTCACTTAACCTGGAAATTACCTTACTTGTTCCCTAGGTAATTCCGACCCCTCCTTCAAGAGTACAACGCCTCTCGAGCCGCACGACTAGCTTGCCTCGTAAGAACCGCTCCTCTCACCAAGAGTCAAGCCATCAAGGTAGAAGCCTTTTGCTCCTTTTCGAGAATAATCCCCCATTTTGTCCTCACCACCTGATATCCTACTCCCGACCTTTTAATTAGACTCCCCAGTGCTTACTAACATTTTTCCTGTCTGACCAAGTCCAATATATTAATCTCCGTTAAACTGCTTAGTATTTGATTTATTAGTTCATTGGGAGCGACACACTTCTCCCATTCCTTTGGCTTTGTAGACATTTCAATAATTAGCATTATTAGTGTAATTAAAGTTTATTATTTTCACTATTCTATCTGAAAACTAAGGATAAGAGATGGAAAGTGTGTGTTGATCAGAGTTTAATTTGAATTTAAAGCAAAATCCAACGATGGCATTATCCGCAGAATGTTTGTAAAAATATATTTGTAAAAAAGTGGTGATTCTAGAGAAAGTTAAAATACGTGGAAGATATATAGCCTCAGATCTTCCTATCGCCATTAGGTGATGTAGGGCACCCATTCCTCTTGATTTCAGTTACAAAATCAATGCTCACACTACATTTGATACCCCCTTTGGGCCCGGGGTTCGTGAAATAAATGATTTGATCAACATAAGAGTGTAAAGTAAGGATGCAGAATGTCGCCATGGCTGTCTAGCTTCATCCATCAAGCAGTAAGAAAAGTACAAATGGGAATGAAGGAGAGTACTGTGAGATTAGGAATGATGAGTGATGTATTCTATTTATAATCGCAATTGCTAATGACTTGGCTATAGTGGGAAAGAGTGATCGAGATTTAGAAATATGCATAGAAGCGTTTTACACGATATGTGTGACAATGGGGCAAAAAGCAAATGAATAAAAGACTATGGTGATAGTTGAGAATGATAATTGAGAATGGGGTGGAGGGAGGTGGTGTTCTTAGATTATGTGGTGTTAACTGTGAATCAGTATGGGTTATTTTTTAATTAGCATGGGTCTAGTCTTAATGATAGTGGTACAAAAAAGGCAGAATTTGACCACAAATGGAGAATCTATCGCTCAGTATCAATCATATCTATGAAAGAATGAGGAAATGGCACATGGAAATCTTTAGTGCGGCGCTGATTTGCGGAAGCCAATAGAGATTTCCAAGGAACTGCATCTCATTTTCTAGACCACGAAATTTTGGATGTTAAGAAGGTTTCTGGGGCGATCATACAGGTAGTGTAGGATGAAGAATGTGCCAGAAAAATTTCGAGCGGGAGCAGTGCAAATAGACAGAGTTCGAGAATGCTTTTGTATGTGATGGGTAGATAAAGTGAGGAATGAATCAAGAAGAGATATTTAAAGTAAGGAAAAAGATGTGAACTGGGTTGTAGGTGAGTGTTGAGAAGTTGTATGGGAATCTGAGAAAAATAGGCTAATGGAGAGGATGTACAAGAGTGACTGTGAGGGTGTGCGAAGGGTTCGAATACTTCGTAAAATGAGGTTTGAATATGTGAATGAGTGTGTGAGAGAGAAAGTGCTGACGGAAGAAGAAGTGGATGGTATTGTGTTCGATAGGTATGAATGGGGTCTGAGAATACAAACAGGATGAATTAAGTAAAAATAATTTGTCTGGAAGTTTTGAAGAATTGTTGTGAAGATAGATGTGGTTCTTACGGTGTTATTTATATAATCACATTTGTCTTGATTTAAGTTGTTTATTATAAATATTCTTTATTTATTCTTGTATTTTTATTTGATGTCTCATTTTGTACTATTTCTTGATAATGAGCTTATGGCTTGAAATGTTGCAAATAAAGTATCAGATGAATGTGTATTCTCCTGGTCGTCCATTTTTGGCTGAATACACATACAGTGAAATGACAAGTATTTGCCTAGTTAAACTTTCAATATTTCTGAAATATTTTGTGCTTTCGTCTGGTTATAAAACTAACAGGAAGCTCAGATTTAAAGGAAGTAATACACATAAACCAAATTTTCTTTGTATATAACAGCAAATGCTAATAAGCAAATTTGGCAAGTGACAAAAATATTCACCAATAATTATTTCAGTCGTTTTGCGTTCCGTGGCATAGGCTTTGTTTGCAATAACAGTACGAAGACGGTTCTCATAAGTTGATATTAGCTTTTCGCAATCATTCTTGATATTTAGTTTCACACTTTTGCGGAAATCTCCTTCAAAAAGTCACGGTTCTTTGGGTTTCTCTACCGGATTTAAGCTTTCAGTATTCGCCACAAATGTTCAATAGGAGTGCGGTCTAGTGATTGACTTGGCCCCCGAAGGAAGTTTAATTTATCTTCTTAAACCATTCATGAGTTAATTTGGCCGTGTGTTTAGGATTACTGCCTCGCTGAAAGATTCATTGATGTCAGACGTAAAAGTTTTCGCACTTGGGAGCAGCTTTTCCTCTACTATCTTTCGATACGTGGCACAATCCATTTTAACCTAAATGATATGCTTTACTGCCATGTGCATTGAAGCATCTCCACAGTTGGTATGGTGTGCTTAGGATTATTTGAAGCGCTACTCCTGCCTTCCAAACATGACGATCACAATTTCGGCTGAATTTTAAATGATTTGTTGCATTTTTTTGTAGATCTTTACTAATAACCATAGGATAATTCTATAGCTTTCTAAGCATGTCACGTAGGGACCGATCATTAATCGTTCAAAGAGTCCCAGCTCTTGGCAATGTATAGGTGATTCCATACTCGCGATGCTTCGGAATTATACAACCTACAGTTGCATAGGACACTTTACCTTGCTCAGAAATAGTCCTATAAGATAATCCATCTGAATACATTTTAATTATTTGCTGTCGAATAGCTTGAGAAACTTCTTTAACCTTCGTCATTGCTCAAAGCAAACGTCCTTTTTTTATAGATTTGTATCAATGAATGTTTGGTAGTTTACAATACCGAGCAAAATAAGAGAAGAAATTCCTTTATTTAAATAGTCAAAAATATACTGAGTTGCTACATAAAATATCTATGGTACATAAAGGCATGCATTTAATATATTTTAGGAAGATTTCATGATATAATCGTAAATTCAAGAAATTATACTATATAAACTAACAAAATAAAATATTAGCACGTGCAAACAATAAGAACGATCATTTGTAGAATTAATAAGCAAGCAAATACTCTAGAAACAAAGAAAGATTTGACAACGAGGAAAATTAAACCAGTTAATATTAAGTGTTAAATCCTTTATTTTCTCTTACTTCTGAGCAACGATGCCTAGAGGACCTCACTTGTTTTTTTTAAAATTCTGTTGTTATTTTGTTCCATTTTTGCTCAATTTTCGTCCATAAATCCATCACATTTGAAGGTTGATGGTCTCAAACTTTGTCTCAAATGATCTTCCAGAGGTTATCAATTGGGTTCAGGTCTGACGTCTGATCGGACCACTTCACTACTTTGATATCTTTTTTTTCTAAATAATAGTTTTCTCGTTTTGCAGAGGGACATAGCACGTTGTCCTGTATAAATAATGCTGGCTGGTTCAGAGATGCACTGAGTGAAGGCATAACATGTTGTTGTATGAGGTTTAGGTACGCAATCGCATTTACCGTTACAATTATTCGTACTAGCGCACCACCCCCTTCAAAGGCTCTCCATTCAATGACGATGCCTGATACATGCTTGGAAGTCTTTTTAATACATTTAGGATTAAATATGTCACCTGCAGCGCGTCCAACAAAGCGTCTGCCATCAGATCCAACTAAATTAAATTTACTTTCGCGCTGAACTGAATTCTTTCCCTATTTCCATCCCTCCAAACAACACTATTTTTAGTATATTCGAGTCTTGCCTTTTGGTTCTTCTTAATGATGATTTTTTTGGTTGCTTGAGAACGAAATATTAAACAAGATGCATTGAGGCCACGGGGCACTGTGAAAGAGCTCACTTTTTTGCCACTATTGGTCTTAAATTTCCGAGTAATTCCTGCTGCAATCTCGAAAGTATACTTCTTAGAGAAGGGCCTAATAGTTCTGTCTTCTCAGGCGGTGGTCATGCGACTTTAGCATGAGTTCTTGGTTTTGTTTTTATAGTATAACTTCAGAAGGGGAGAAATCACACTCTTGTACCTTCCTAACTCTCTTAAAATAGCAGAAAGCATCATTCCAGAAGTCTTCAAGTGAAAAATTCTATGACGGAGTTCAGAAGTCACTTTTAGAGTGAATACGACAACAATGGCCGTTGTAGAGTTCTCACCTAAAGAACAAAATGTTTCTAGATGATTTCAAGGAAATTCTAGAATGTTTCTGAAAAAAATGTTTTCTTATTTTGCACTTGTTAATATTTTATTTTGTTTGTTTATAATTTATTGAATATACGATTGTATCATTTAAAATCTTCAGAAAATATACAGGTTGACCCCTCCAAAACGGGCCTAAATTTCGATAGGCCTCATTTCTTAATTTTCTGCAAAAATTAAATGAAACTTTGGCGATAACTATTTTATTGTATTTAAAAACAGCATATCAAACCATGAGATCTGTGGACTTTTTTTCTGTATTCTAGAGCAGGTGTTGGAGAAGACCTCCATTTTGCTCTGTGCATTTTTTGAGGTGCCGCACAAAGTTTTCCATGCCATCCTTACAAACCGACCGACTAATGGCTCTGATCTCCACCTTGATGGCTTCCTTGAGTTCAGTGATCGTCCTAGGTCTCCTTGCGTACACCTCGTCGTTAGGGTAGCCCCAGAGAAAGAAATATATGGGGCTAAGGTCTGGGCTGTGACGTGCCCACTCAAAATCAGTCTTGAGACTGTTCACATGGCCACCAAAGTTCTCTTTCAGCCAATCTTGAGACAGGTTTGAGGTATGAGAGCTTGCTTCATCTTGCTGGACCCAAAAATTCCCCATAAGTGACTGGAACAGGGTCTGTAGCTCCCTCTTGAAGGTTTTGAGGACCTCACCATACCGCTCCTTGGTGACTGTCACTTTCGCGTCAGATTCCTCGAAGAAGATTGGTCCGATGAAGCCTCTGGCTGAGATTGCAGTCCATTCCGTGCACTTAGTGGAGTGTAGGGGATTGGTTGCTACCACATTTGGTCTGGAGCTCTCCCAGAAGATATTTGTCTTCGAGTTTACCTTTCCTTCAAGATGGAAGTGAGATTCATCTGAGGTCCAAAGGAGGTTAAGAAAAGTTTGGTCTCCTGAATCTTCTGCCAAATCTTGATTGCCATATCCTTTCTCTGCTCCTTTTCTGAGGCTGTGAGGTTCTGATTCTTCTGTATTCTGTATGGGTAGGCCTTTACATCTATTACTATCACTCTACTAGAAGTCTCACTGGATATACCGAGGGACCGACTTCGCTTGCGCACAGGCCGTTATGGACTCTGCTGAACTGACTCTCTCACGCTCTCGACCAGCTCAGCTGTACGCTTTCTGGGGCATCCTGAATGGCTTGAACGGTTGTCACTGGATGCCTTGAGGTTCTCTACTGTCCCATAATTCTCGAAGTGGCCCACATAGTCCTGAATTCTGCTCTTGGAGGGGACTTGTTTACATTAGAACTGATTCACTAAAGTGTCCTGCACTTTCGTGAACGAGCCTCTCTTGTAGTAATGATGAAGGCGCAGTATATTCTTTGCTTGAGCTCCCATTTAGATCTAGTTGTGTTCACAGGCGTTGCTTCTGTCATGTCCTGCAAAGTAAGAGTTATTAGTGAATGAATGAAGGATATATCACAAAAAGTGTGTGCAGGCCCGTTTTTGTAACGTGGTTGCAGATATGCTAGACTGATTTTAACCTTGAATAACTTTTTATTTCAAGATGTTTAGCCTTTATCTAAAACTACAATGGAAAGGTTAAAGAAATTAAGAACTAAAGGTTCCGGGTAAAACAGATCACCCAGAGGCATCGCATGGATGTGCACACCGAAAGAAACTAGGTTTTTCAGCGCACCTAGGTTACCTGTCCATGGTTAAATACATACTTATATGTACCATGGAAATTTCATTTACCTACTCAGCACATTTTTGAAAATGTTTTATTAAATGAAAATTGTTCTCTTCTTTTGCTCGGTAGTGCACATCAGTTTCGTTTCTAGAAATTTTTCGAATCTACAATCTTAGCCTTTTCGTCAAATATATAAGATTTCTTTTGTTTAATAACAATATTTTCGTATTTTATTAGAGTGGGTGAATATATTTTTTACCGACCAAATTAAAATTTTTGTTTCTTAGCAATTATTGCTATCTACATACAGAGAAAATTTGCGTTATGTGTATTTCTTCGGTTAATTTTATAACCAGACAAAAACACCAAATATATCAGAAATATAGAAAATCTAAGTGTACAAATACTTGTCATCTCACTCTATATACGGCCATGGACAAATGTTTTTGCAGCATTTGCACCAAGAACAACCTTATAAATAAATAATATCCCAAATTTTTTCTTTAGTGCAATTATAAGAACGACCCCTCTGCATTCTGTTGGTTATCAATGCATTTTCCAACAGGATAGTGAGCCAGGTATCATCGGTAGCAAATAAATAAATGGGTCATTTACCACCACAATCATATACAAGGTGCCCTGTCCCCTAGAAATTAGACGGTTTTTGAGAAGCAATATCTCAATAACCAATTCAGCTAGTGATATAAAATATAAACAAATGGAAGATGAATCCTTTATTTATAAATACTTATTCCTTGTAAAAATAGTCTTAAAGTTATTTAATGAGTCAATTAAACTTTAAAAAATAATTTTAAAAACATGTTTTGTTATTTTCTAAATTTTTATTTTTTTAAAGTTCAAAACTTTAAAATGAATTTAAATTTTAAGGAATGGGTCAATATGCCCCCTTTTATGGACAACCATAAACTAATATTACGGTTGCTCCCAAAATTTGTTCTTTCTTTCCGTTACCTAGCAGATCAATCAAAAAATAATAAAACATGTTTTTTACTTTACTATTTTGAAACCTAATATACTTATTAAGTAACTTTAAAACGATATTTACAAAGAAATAAGTATTTATTGAATGGGTAGTCAACTTTCATTTATTTTTATTTCATGTCCCTAGCTGCCATAGTTATCGGGATATTGCTTCTCAAAATCGGTCCAATTTTGCGAGGATCACTATGCATATGGGCCCATGGCCTAGAAATTCCGTAGATCTTGATTGAATCGAGAACTTGTGGACGATCATCAAAAATCGGAATTACGAAACGGAGGCCAACAAATTATAACATCTCAAGATTGTTCTTAGGCAATGGATAGAGAACCTTTGCTTAAGATTCGCGCCTAAAGTGAATATCGAGCCAGAATAAAATTTTCTTTGTTTTCTAAATGAGGAAAGAATTAAAACAAAATCGCAGCCACAGAAAATTTGCTTTTTTACCACAAAAAAAAGTTTCTTGGGTACCAAATTTACTAGCAGCAAAGGATCTATGTGTGTGTGTGATGGGGGTGGTACAATCACAATTCCCAACATATTTTTCCCGTAATCACTTTAGTTTCAAATGATTAATAACGATTACTAAGAGCATTTCATCGTTGAGAAACATTGTTTAGCGTTCCACTTCTTTATCTTTAAAATCATTATTCTGGGAGGAAGAAATCATATAAAATTACTTAAAAATATTTGGATAAATTTAATAAATCTCACGGTTTGAAAAAATCATACACTAGGGAGAGAAAATATCAAAATATTCTATGCGAATTTGTGACATTTCTCTCCCAAAATTAAAGGAATTTCTAGTCTTATAAATTGATATAAAATGGAGAGGAGGATATTGCTATTTAAATATTTAAAACAGCCCACCACGAAAATGCAAGCCAAATAACAATAGAATTTATAATTCGTTGGTCCATAAATGATAAACTGAGAGCTTCAAATAAATTACACCAGATATGTTTTAAAATATCGCAGTTAAAATAGTAATAGCAACGTTT
Source organism: Ceratothoa steindachneri (assembly GCA_963969495.1). Taxonomy (NCBI): domain Eukaryota; kingdom Metazoa; phylum Arthropoda; class Malacostraca; order Isopoda; family Cymothoidae; genus Ceratothoa; species Ceratothoa steindachneri. The sequence continues at coordinate 121,493,695 of OZ018326.1, forward strand.
ATTTATTTATTTTATTTATTTATTTATTTATTTATTTCATACCAATCTAATGTACAGTATAAACATATTACATTTTAAATCTTAATGACAAGTTAAAATAAGTACTTATACATACTCGTCTATATTTATATACATACAAAGATTAGTTATGGGCCCAAAATAAGTCAGTGACTTTTAGGGCAGAAACTTAAGACTAAGCATAAAATTATCAAGAATAAAAATCACTTCATGTATATACAAATATAAACAACTTAATATACATTTGAGAACCTAACCATTGTAAAGATTGCAAATAACGAATAACTATATTATTTAAATTTCGAGATAAATTAAAAAACTATTTTATTTCCAGCGATTATTTAAAAAGATCTGTATTTAACATAGTCAACAGTCTTATATAAATAATAACATATTCATAATGTATAAATCAAAGTAATAGTACACAGTATATTAGTGTACGGTAACAAAGAGCTTAGTTCTCTCCCTTCGCTAATAATAGCAGTCAATGTTATAAAAGTGATTCAGTTTAAAATACTTTTAGAACTGTTTCAACCTTTTGTCTTAAAATTGCATATAATAGAGTAAGTGAGGACATAATACATATATGATAACTCTATTTGTTCTCTCAAGTTCCATTTACTTTGACAATACAATGATTCCTCCACCAGAATGAGGCCGCTCTTATTCTCTCAACGTGTGGATTACCTTTTTTTGCTGTTCAACTGTTTACAAATTTCCTTATTTATATGCCTAGAACAACTCTCCCCTCAAAGAGACCATCACCCTAAATATACTTCCACCCCATCTCTCACTGTTCTTGCTTTGTCTGTAGAGTGGGTGCTCTTGAAAACAACGTATTGTTCCTTTTGTAAATCTGGATTAACGAGGCTGAATTCTCAAATTTGGCTTTTACCGCAAAGATACTTCCTGCAGGGGAGCCATTCTTTCCTATATGGAGTACACCTCTTGGACAAGGGAGTTCATAATCCCAGTTTTTTGTCTCATTTGAAATTAAGCTGCAAGCATCTATATTATCTAAACTTGGTTTCTATCCAGAATGCTTCAATAAGTGGCTTTCTTTTTCCATTTTCCACAGAGTGTATAGAATCTCGTTTCATTGATCGAGATAAAAGAAAAATTTCTTAACTGCTTTTAATTATTTTTAAGGTATATACTTTTGCATTCTATCAAACGCCTTCTCTGGAAAACTAACAAGCATCTCTTTCATTTGCATATACAAGATATTATATATTTAGAGCAAAATTAATCACCGATTTTCTAGAATAAAGTTTTAGAGAGTATTTATTAAAGAAGTAACTCTTGTTATCGTTTACAAATCATACGATGAGTACTTTTTACTTATTTCTTACAGAAAATAAAAATATTGTTCATAATCGTCTCGGGTATTTATCCCTATGTCTTCCCGTCTATCTAAAGATTACACTAGATATGTTTTAATCTATGAGTTTCATTAATGTGTCAATGCAAGTACAGCAATGAAAAAAGTTGCAGAAGGTGCTTTTCCCATTTCCTAAGTCTGCATTTCAGTTTAAAAGACTAACCAAACGAAAGTCGTCTAAAAGAACTTTAGTCCGAAGAGTTAGAAACTGTTGTCAACGCAAATCATGTTATAACTTCTAAGGAACTCACAGAAAAGTTAAACTAACCCATACGACTGACCTACCCCAACGGAAAAGAATTGGAAAGGTTCCTTTGATTTGAAAATTGGTTCCGCACAAAATTTCTATGGTGAATCTTCAAAAACATGTTGCTTGCAGTTAATCATTGCTTTCATAAGTCCTACAGGTAGCATTTTTTGGCAAGATTTTTACTGGTGATGAAAAATGGATTCCTTTATCATAACGTTAAACGCAGCCGTTCGTAGATCAGTCGAGAAAGAAGAATTTCTTAACAACCGAGAGGAAGACTTCATCATAAAAAATCATATTGAATGTGTGTTGAAATATTGAAGGAATTCTTGAATACAAACTGTTAGACAACAATTAACCAATTAATGCTACTCTCTACTGCAACCAACTTTGTCCTTTGAAATCAGCTTCGGGCCAAAGGCGACCGACCCTCCTTAGTCAACAAAAGAGGTGTCATCCTCAATCACGATAATGCTCTTCCTCACACAGCTCAAATGACTAAAGATGTCTTGAAGGAGCTTGGTTAGGAAACATTGCTTCATCCTTCATATTCTTCTCTCTTTGCTCCTTCTGAGTATTATTCTATTAGGACTTTACAGAACTATTTAGATGGTCTTAGATTGATATCAAAAGAAGAGGTTGAAAACGAGTTGGATTCATATTTTGCATCAAAACCTAAAGAAACTTACAAGCGTGGCATTTATAAGCTTACTGACAGATGAAATGAGGCTCTAGGAAGCAAAATAGGTTAAGTTTATGATTGAATATTTCCATAGTCATAAATATTAAAGTGAAAAGTAAGCGAATCCTTTCTTTGTATGATCGAAAGCTATCGGCCAGTTGTAGATAGCGTGTAAAGTAACAAGCATCTACCACGTTCAATATTTACCATCTTTCAAGCATAGATTCCGGTAAGTGTGATCTTTGGAGATGTTAAAGGAATAAGTTTATTTGGGAAGAAATATATCGCTTTGCGTATTGGTCTCATTAGCTCACTGGTAGAGCACTGGTCTTCAAAGCCAGAGGTCTGAGCTTCGAGTCCTTGCCAGGGCGATGTGTTTTTTTATCTCGTGGCTATATCGTGGTCATCCTCTAAAATATCTCTGTTCTCCTGATCTGTATAACCTTTGCACACGCTTCCTTTATCATGTAGCATAAGCCTGCATGTGTTAGATGTTTGCTAGTTTGCACGCAACCACAACTGTCCAATAGCTTTCGGTCGTAAAAAGAAAGAATATGTTTACTTTTCACTTCAATATATATCATCTTTCAAGCACAGTTTCGGGTGGGCGTGATCTTTGGAGAAGCCAACGGAATAACTCTATTTTGGAAATAAACTTATTTGTATTCTTATTATTATTATCAAGTCTTATTTAAAGAACTTTATTAAAAAACTGTTTCATTTTGAAATATCTGCTAATGTGTGAACGTGAAGCTAAATGACAAATTATTTCTCTCTTCCTCATATAAAAGAAAATACTCCCATTAATTAGATAATTAAAGAATGTAATAATGTATATACGAAAAGAATTGTCTAAAAACACTAATGGTTAGAATTTACTCAAAACTCTTCGAGGTTACAAATTTGCATTTATTCCCCAACACTATAAAGAGAATTTCTCAAATAGACCAGAAATAACTATTATTTATTTGAAGCAATGACAAAGAGAGAATCTACGATAGAAAGATATTGGTAAATAGACGTTCATATATAGTAAAAGATGAAATTTCGTGAAATTAAAATATATGGAAAGTGCATTATTGACCAAGTAGCTCAAAGAGTAGTGCTGGAGGTGAGAGAGACAATGAATATGGAGGAATTGGGTCACCCAAACGTGCATCGCGGAGATTCCAGCTCACGGCAGAGAATTCTTTGCAATGAAGGATCGCTTTCTATGAAAGAGCTGAATGAAACGCATATAACGCCATCATGCTACTTCTGATGGGGGAATTTGTTAACAATGAAAATAAACAAAAGATTTGGAAAGTAGTTCTACAAATCTTTCTATTCTTCAAAAATAAATGAGCAGTAATATGCGAGAAAAGTAGATGTGAAAGAAAGAGTAGGATTAGGAATGAAAATCAGTGATATGAAAGAAAAAAGCCTTGATCGAAAAATTGTCATGTGAAAATACAAGCAGTGATAGGAAAAGTAGCGATGTAAAAGAAAAAAGATGTAATATGAAAGAAAAGGGGATATGAAAGTAAAAGTAATAATATGAAATAAAATGTAGTATTTAAACCAAAAGGTGAGGATACGAATATTTTACTAATGAGAAAAGAAAATGGTGTTACGTGAAAGGAAAAATTGTGAAATTAAAGAAAAGTTTGTAAAATGAAATAAAAAGTAGTGAAATTAAAAAAAATGTACTGAGATGAACTGAAAAAGTAGTTATATAAAACAATAGTACTATTATTCAAAGGTAAGGGTATAAAGGCATAGTCATATAAAAAAATAAAATAAGATTAAAAAAAAATTAAGATATTAAAGAAGAAACTTTTGATATAAAAAAGTAATGATATCAAAGAAAAAAATGGTGATATGAAATAAAACGTATCAATAAAAAGAAAATTCGTAATATGAAAAAACAAAGCGATACATCTACATAAAGGGAACTACTACCGACTCGCTTTTTTATATAGGCATTGAATCCTAGATGGAAGATAGTCATCCTTTAATTAAATTCGCCTCTCGAAAATTTATGACTTACAGAAAGTGGACAGAGGATGGAATAAACGGCTTTCAGCGAGCACTACTACGGAGAAAACCCGCCTTCTGTTTACGGTCTGCAATTCTAGTTTATGAAGACAAATAAATCTTACCTTGTGACAAATCCTCAAAGGTGTTAATGAGAAGACTTTAAAAAACACAACCATTCTCCTGATAAGTCTGATAAACCGAGTTTTGGTTCCGATCTTATCTCCTACCCCGGTTAACTTTCAAAGGCTATCTTGGACAAAGAAAGACGAGAAAATTATTTAGTTTTCGATTTATTGTCATTTTATGGCAGGCCTCACTGATGCTTTTTACTTGTGCCATCCACGAAGCAATACAACCAACTAAGCGGTTTCCGAGGGCTTAGTTTTTAGTGATCCAAGGGTGTTTTATAGAGCATATCTTCTGCTTCGATCATGTGCGAATGCAGTCTTAATGATTGAAGTTCGATTCATCTAAAGTCGTAAATAAAGGTTTAAAATGGAGTTGAGATATATGGCCGAGCTATAAACTATAAAACTGGCTACAGGAATAATCTCTTTAAAATATGAATAGGAAAATTTTCTAAAATCAGTAATCATACGACCAAATGATGATTGGTATTCGTGTACACCACCTACGCAGTCGTCGATTAGGATTCGTTCATGCAAATGGTATTCATACGAACTTCTCAGAAGACAAAGCATTAAAAATATATTAACAATGACGCGTGATTTGTGCAGTAGAGCACTTAGTGGTTCAATTTTCCTCGGCAATAAACTATTCGTAAAAGGGTTCCATCACCTTATCATCTTAAATAAGAATTCATGTCCTCTTTAAATGCTGCTTTTATGGACGTAATAAAATAAATGCTTCGGAAATGGAATGCAAAATTCAATTTATTTAAAACTCCTAATATTATATATATATATATATATATATATATATATATATATATATATATATATATATATATATACTTATAGGGTGAGTTAGAGAGAACGGACGTTTATGAAATGGGTATTACTTAGCTCTATGGGCAGGGACATATGTGAGACAGGTACTCTTTGGTCCGTGATGTCTAAGCCTTTTTTTTTCTTTTCAGCTGAAGTTATGGCGCTATAGAGAATAGAGCAACGCATGTTCCTTTACGACAGTTTCGTGAAAAATAAGAGTCTAACCCAGCATTGCCCGAAATCAGACTGTTCCCACTCGTAACACAAGCTTGCGTTGTGTTCATACACTTCGTACACGAAGTTTACTAATGAAAAGCAGACCAGTGGGGACCCCACGAACGGTACGTACCCTCCAAAATGTAAACGCATCAGACAAGTTTTGCTGCCCAGTCCGAATCGCCCTGCTTCGAGGCATGCTACTGAACTTGGCATAGAGAACAATTCGGTAAGGCGTATTTTGCATGAAAAGCTGCATTTCCAAACCTACAAATTGTTCATTGCGCAACATTTGAGACCAGGAGAGTATTCTCAGCAGCTTTACTTCCCACATGAGATGGAAGCAATTTTTGAGGCAAATGACAACTTCGTTTTTTTAATGAATGATGACGCACATTTTCATCTCAAGGGCCTGGTTAATCAACAGAATTGTGTTTATTCGGCTTTTGAAAATTCGAGAGAACTGCACGAAACACCACAGAACAGCCCAAAATTGATGGTTTAGTGTGCTATTGGAAAAGCTAGCTTCATTAGTCCTTACCTTTTTGAAGACCATAATAAAAATGCCTTTACTGTGAACTCCGAGCGTTACATCGAGATGATGAACAACAACTTTGGGCCTGCAATATGACGAAAATGTATACCTATCCGACTTGTGTGGTTTAAGCTCGATGAGACGACGCCCCACCTAGCCAGAGCATCAATGGACGTTCATCGATGACGGCCTCATTTCCAGATTCGCTGACAGTACTTGGCCCCCTGGTTCCTCTGATTTATCAATGTGTGATAATTTCTGGTAAAGGAAACCTCAAGGCACCTGTGTATGAGCAAAAGCCCCCTACATTGGACGATATAAAGGGAGCTCTTCACAAGGAAGTCGACCAAATCGATAGAGCAATGCTGAAGAGAGTGGAGGGCAACTTTCAAGAACGCTTTCAGAAATGCATCAATAAAAACGGACACCACATGAGGGATGTTGTTTTCCCCTTAGATTTTGTTAAATGATAATTTAATACGAACACATTAATTTTAATAATTTGGGGAGAAGATAAAATTAATGAATTTGTGAATTTTTCAAAAAAAGGCAGTTTTACCTGCCTCACCCTGTATATATACTCTATATGATTGCAGAAAATCCCACCAGAAAAATAAAAAGCAGATTCCATTACTTTTGAAAGTACTTAGAATCTGCTTTTCATTTTTCCGGGGGGATTTTCTGCAATTATTGATCTACTGACGCGCTACTTTGTGAGTCCCATATATATATATATATATATATATATATATATATATATATATATATATATATATATATATATATATATATATATATATATATATATATATATATATATATATATAATGAAAATTAATGCAATATCGCAAGAAAAGATGAGGAATAAAACCACATTCTCCGAAGACAATTTAATTCAGAACAGTTTCGGTGTATCTCACACCCTTTTTCAACTGTCCCTGGATAGAAAATATGAGAAAAGTGCTTACATACATAACACAGGGTCAGGTCGTTCAGTTGAAAAAGGGTGTGAGATACACCGAAACTGTTCTGAATTAAATTATCTTCGGAGAATGTGGTTTAATCCTGATATATATATAAATATATATATATATATATATATATATATATATATATATATATATATATATATATATATATATATATAATAATAATAATAAAAGTGAAGTCTGTTTGTATGTGTGTCTCTCTGTCTGTCCATTTATAGGAATTATGAAATCCCATTCTAACCATCCCCCTCTCTCCCCTCAATCCCCTCTCCTCCCTCTCTCTCCCACTGTCTCCCCCTCTCCTCCCTCTCTACCCCCACTATCTCCCCCTCTCCCTCTCTTCCCCTCCCTCTCTTCCCCTCCCTCTCTTCCCCTCCCTCTCCTTCCTCCACCAACTCCCACCTCTACACAAGATCTAACAGTCATTCCTTAAACAGTGGAGAGGAGGAAGCAGTTTTATCATATATATAAAAGTTAAAGATGATTTCTTATATATGTTCAATACAATCTAAGTGAATAACTCTCAATATTGAAAGGTTTTTTTTCAATCCAGTCAACGAGGGGTATTTCTGTCACCAGGAATTTGACCTGCGTTTCTCGGCCTATCCTTCCCACCCTGTGCATTTTTTTATAATTCATTGATATATAAATCACTGTTATCTCTTTTTAATTGTATTTTTATTTTAATCTCTGAAGATGGTACAAGTGTATCGAAACGCGCGAGATAAATAGTGTTTACTAAAGGAATCTTTTCTTATTCCCTCTTTTAAGTTTAATAAATGACTTTTAATGAATTTCGGAGAACTTATCCACAGCTCAACCCAGACATAAAAGCCTTTACCTGCAGTTTAAGGAAAGAGGTTAATAGTAATAAGCGATTTACATTATTAATTTTATAGGCAAAAATTGCATTCTAAAGGATTTTGTATCTATGTCGTTTGATTCCATAGTCCCTTGAACTGCCGGCGCCTATTCGCTTTTTTTTCCCTTTCTTGTTGGCTTCAAGAACTCCTTCAAACTTTATATCACCGCTAATAGACGCTTTGCGAGATTCCTTGGTTGTGTAGTGTCATAAATGTACTATTACTATTCCACTTTCCCATGAGGTGGGATAGGTGGGCTTTTTAGCCCAAAGTAAATATCCAACCACTATTAACCATTTATTCACCATTACGTACATACAAGCTGCCCATCAAATTTCGCCACGACAAATTTGGCTTCATTGTGATGAGGTTGTGTGTTGTAGAATCTCGTCCAGTTGAGGTCATATCTTTTGTATTGTCGCTTATGAGAAATAGAAAAGAAATGCCCTGGTGCTTTCGTTTCGGTGCATAAATATTTTTATATGAGCATAGGTATTCATGTTTAACCCCCTCTTAAAGTCGAGCATTATAATTGTTGTACAAAATCCTGTATTTTTGAGTTCCAGAGTATGCCTTGTCTTTAGAGTAGTATATAAAAGCATTTAATGTATTTTCATGAATCCAGATTCGCCTTATGAATTCCCCTTTCAAAGCATAATTGAAAGCTCTCCAATTGGGACGTGTATAGTGATCATCAGCAAATAAGGAAGAAGAGAATTGTAAGCATATACGATCTTTACTACTAAATAGCTCGACATGCTTTTCTGTTTTACTTTGTCTTAGTATATGAGAATTAAGCACGCATCGACAATAGGAAAACAAGGGAACATTCACCACATGATGGAGTAGTACTAGGGGGAAGGAAATTTCAGAAATCTGCACAGAAAAAGTGAATACCAAGGACTAAATATGGACAAAATGCTTTGATGGCAATTTCCATCCATCGAAAAAAGTCAACACAAACAAGGACCGGATGGGTAAAATTGATTTACTGGTACATCCTTTTTACCAAAAAAAGTGAATGCAAAGTTTGGACCTGGAAACCCCTCTTTAATTTTGAATCTCATCCACCGAAAAGGTAGATACAAAATACTAGGATTTAAAAGGAAGCTTCACTGGGAATTCTTTTCTTACGAAAAATTGAATGTAATAGACCGATTGGAGGAAATTAGGCTTTGTTCGTAAATCAGTTTCACTGTAAAATACAATACAGATGAATGGAGTTTGAAAAAAGGCTTCGATGGCATGCCATTTAAAAAGTGATACCAAGAGACAAGAATTGGTAAAATACTTTACTGAAGAATTAATGCCACCGAAAAAGTAAATAGAAAGGAGTACAGTTAGATAAAATCTGTGATGGCAAATCCACTTTAGTGTAAGCGTGAATTCAAACAATAAGGTAAGAAAAATATCTTTGGCAGCAAACGTATTCACCGACAGGTCAATACAAAGTACATGGCGTTAATAAAAAGGCTTTGGTGGCAAGTAAATCCTTTCAACCGAAAAGTAAATGCAATAGGCCGGAATTGAGAAAAGGCTTTGTCGGTAAATTTCTATGACATAAAAATTAGAGAAAAGACCACAATTGAAAAAAAGTCTGATGGCAAATCTCTGCGACTGAATAGTAAATACAAATAGAAGATTTTGTAAAGTAGGCTGTAATCGAAATAGGCAAAAATACTTAGATGGCAAATCCATTCGTCAGAAAATCTGAATTAAATGGACCAGAGTTGTACACAAAGGACTTTTTGGCAAATCTCATCCACCAAAAACATGAAAACAACGGACTTTATATCAAAATATATGATGGATAATCCCTGCCACCGAAAAGGAAAAGGATTTGCCATCAAATCTTTAAATTTGTACACTCCTTGGGGTTAATTTCTCGGCAAACTTAAATTTACCTCACACTTCTGCCATGCAGGAGGATTCAAAAATACTATTTTGACTATATGTGCTTTTTGTACAAAGGTCCTTTTATAGTACCCTCTTGCCCCACTATTTGAATATTCACTGCGGCTGGTACAAATACGGTCTGGATTTCATGGACCAAATTTGTACCAAAATAAAAACCAAAGGTTTAAGGTAAAAACGTTTGTTATTTTAATATGTCATCCAAAACTTCACAATTCAGTTGTTTCTTTATACACCTATATCTTTTGCATGTTCTTTTTAATTCTTTTACCTCTTAGTAATGATTTTGAGTTGGTTGCACAAATTTCTTTCTCAAACAATATTTTCAATATGCTTGTTCATTCATTTGATTCACTTACTCATAGGGCTGTAGAGTCGGTAGGCCAAAACCCCGACTCCGACTCCTTAGATTTTTAATAGTTCGACTCCAACTTCTCTCGGACTCGGACTCCGACTCCTACTCCAACTCTGGGTCTTATCTAATAATCTTAAAAATCTTTTATTGCATGAAAACTGTAATGATGTCTTTCCCACTTTATTAACTTTATCATCTAGCTATTTTTCCAGCTCATATTTCTATAAATTATCAGCTTAAGTGGTTGAATAAACTAAAGTATGTCACCCATAACTCTAAAATTTAAGATGGGGATTTTTTGAAAATTTATAAATGGTTTTTTTTTTTTGCTTAGTTCACAAATGACTTCGGGTGTTTTGGAAATTCAAAGGATTGAAATAGTTAAAAAGATCATGAAGAAGAAGAAGAGGAAGAAGAAGAAGAAGAGGAAGAGGAAGAGGAAGAAGATGATGAAGATGAAGATGAAGATGATGAAGCAGATGAAGATGAAGAAGTATATGAAGATGAAGATGAAGAAGAAGAAGAAAAAGAAGATGAAGAAAAAGAAAAAGAAAAAAAGAAAATTAAAAAAGTGGTTAAGATGAGCAAATAAGGCCGTACGCCACACCCCCGCAGGGGTGTCTTTGTAACCAAGCTCTCCCTGTTAAGGAAGAGAACAGCGGCTTGTATAGAAATACTATTTATAAAGGAAAACCAAATGCAGAGTTTGAGACATTTCCGAAGAAAAATTCCTGATATGCATAATTAAAACGAAAATTAAAAAAATAAAATATATCCTAATATATATCTGCAATATGCATAAAACAATAAAAATAATCATACCTATACAAATTTTTAGGAAAAAAAAAAACAAGGAATAAAATTTATATAATTATTATTTTTTGGGAGTAATATAGCTTCTGCAGATCTTGCTTAATTGAGGTTTTAAGATCTGATTTTATAAATTTCAATGCAGAAAACAATCTTTCAACACTGATTTGAGTCGAGGGAAACGCAGTTACTATCATAGCTGCAGGTTTTATAATTTCAATGTAGTAGGTTTGGATACGCTCATGTAGTGGTATTTTACAAGAGCCATTATATTTGAGTATCTCTTCAACCGCTGAATAGAATTTCTTTTTATATTTTTCAAAGTTTTCATCAAAAGGTTCTTTCCTCTCGGTTTTCATTCGCTTTGTCTTTTTTTCTTCTATCTGTTTTAAATATTTTTTCAAAGTTTAATTCATCTTTAGAAGAGGAAGAAAGAATATTTTTTCATAATCATCTATACCCCTATATACTAACACACTCATATATATATATATATATATATATATATATATATATATATATATATATATATATATATATATATATATATATATATATATATATATTATATTATATATATATATATATATATATATATATATATATATATATATATATATATATATATATATATATATATATATATATCAGCATTGAAAGTTGCAATTTAAGTGTTTTTTTTAAGGGAATTTATTGGAAACTATGCATTTGATATTGAATCAGTCATGTTGTTTACAAACAAAAGCCAGTTATGTGGTGATTGTACATTCTTCATAAACATTTTTGGAAGCTCTTCCAATGATCTTCATCGCAACTTTTATTTCAATATAGAATTGATGCAAAGTTTCCTCTCAAAATGGATAGTTTTTTATTGACAGGATTTTGATACAAATCGCGTCCTTATCAAAGCAATTAACTTTTAAAATAGAATTAACGAACACAATGTGCAAGGTTTAATAAAAAACAATTTTATTCTATGAAAAATTAATCTTATAAATCTTTTCAATTATCATTATTGTAATTTATTAAAGCCATTAATTTGATTCAGAGACATATAATTATTTTTTATAGATGTAGCTCTTGTAAGACTAGTGGATAAGGCGTTCCACTTCTACGCTTTGGTACTGGGTTAAATTCCAGATAAGAGTGGACAATAAAGGCGGTGCGGCGTCTGCACAAAGGCGCACACAGCTCTGGACACACGTTATCACACACCTAGCCAATAATAAAACCGCTGTCTCTTCCTACATTCTCTATTCGCACACATCACTCTCCCATCTAGGAATGGGACGAATGGGTATTCATATCAGCATTCCCCTGACGCAGAATAGGTGGTCCTACCTGTGGCATTAAGGGCATTGTCCCTTGGACATTACTAAGACACCCGTAGACCCGAGAAAGGGGGAGGTCACGTTGATAGGACTCGGATACCTGCTCCCCCTTTCTTCCCAATTGGGGTAAGCATACTAGCCCTAGGATCAATCATGAAGGGACATATGCCCTATGAATCATCCAATGAGATACCCAACATCTTGGGGGGGGGGAGAGGGCAGCTGAAGGCCTCTTTTGAGGTCGAAATGATCCCAGGAGTGCCCCGTCCCAGAGGGCTGGGTCTTCCAGGAGGGCGAACCTTGGTCAGTGCCAAACACTGAACCTGAGTTCGCCGCTGTGTTAGCTCATCCTCAGGAGGCACGGGCTCCTGAGGACTCGAAAGGAGAGGAAAGATCCCAATCCATGGCTGGTGCCCACTTGATGGCCCAAATCTTCTCCATCTCGGAGAAATATCTGGCCGAGGCTGGTCCATCTGGCATCGGACCCACTACCTAGGGAGATGAGAAGCGGGTTAATTTCCCTCCTCATCTCCAAAGAAGAAGAAAAGCAAGAAGAAGAAATCCAAGAAGACAAGGGGTTCTTTTTCCTTCACCGGGTTCCGGGAACGGACGGATCTGCTGCCGTTTCGATAAGCGACTAGCACCCGAAGTGAGATTAGGGGGAGCAAAATGTGACCCGTATCTTGGAGGAGACCCTTATAGTGAATACGGGGGACCATTCAGAAGCTGTAATGATTACTGCCCTTCGGACACTCAGTTGTTCTCAGGGAGTGTGAAATTGATACGAGTAGTTTATGCAAGAGAACTCGTAGACTACTCCTTGTGAGACATGACCGAAGAGCTGTCTAACGATGGATGTAAAACTTCAAAGTCAAATGTGCGATGATAAAAAAGGAGCGGTAATTCTAGACCTACCCCTCCACTTTTCATCATATTTGATCGTGATTCGATTCCTGAGTCGGTGCGTGCCGGCCTTTATCGCGTGCAGGCATTCGTCCCAATGCAGCGCAGGTTCTACTACTGCCACCCCTTCGGCCATACGAATCGCTCGTGTATACGTGCAAAATCAAGTTTACCCGAGGTATGTGTTAGTTACTCAAAGGCTGTACACGATAAGGCTTTTTTGGTCAAGTCTGTCAATTGGCGAGGGCCTTACACAGATAAGGCCTTTTTGAAAAAGTGTATCAATTGGTGAGAGCCGTACACGATAAGGCCTTTTTGGATAAGTGTATCAATTGGCGAGAACCGTAAACGATAAGGCCTTTTCTCCTCGAAGCAATGCGACGCGTATCTCCTGGAGAATAAAATTCTAGACGTCAGATCATCTCTCTTTTCTGTGGGCTAATTACTTGGTCCTGGCGGGCCCAATGCTACCTGGTAGGTCTTATGCGTCAATCTTAAAAAGGCACCCTCTGGTTCTACTCACTCTAGCCCTACAAACACGGTCACTTTTGCGCCAATTTGGAAACTTTCTGCGGGTCCTAGCCCACAGCCCTCGTCCTCGCCCCTGATAGAGCTGGTGGCACACTCCTCCAGCTTGACCGTTTCCCATAAAGCGAAACGGCTGAGCATCTTCACCGACTCGTTAGATTCACAGCAGGCAAATTCCAGGTCCTGAGGCCTTCTTTGGGGACTGCTAAAGCTTACGCTTCTTAGGCAAACTTTCGGTCTTCAGCCAACGTCCTGTCCGGATTTTGCAATGGCCTATTGGTATAAAGATTTTTAAAAAGTTTCCATTACATACCTCCCAATAATTTACTCTTGGTCTATTTATTTTTAAAATAGATGATTATTTTCTAGGTCTAAAGGACCCCATAAAAGTTTTATCAGGTCTTTTTAGAAACGGGAAAAAATAATCCACATGATTATTTTTCTCTATTTAAATTTGCTCTTGATAAAGTTTAAAATTGAAAATCTATTTTAGAAATAACTTCGATAAAACATTCGAATAAACGGAAAAATGGCAGCCATGCCTTAATTTTAATAAATTTTAATAAATTTTCGATACTCATATTTATTTCTGAACTTCACTATTTTGTTTTTCGAACCTTAAAGGAACTCTTAGAATGAACTTTTATAAAAACTTATAATATACCTAGGTTACAACCGAACTAAGAGAAAAAAATATCTATTATTATTCAACCCATCTGAAAATTCTCGTTCTTAACATACAATGGTATGAAATAGTGTAAAGGATAATTATTCCTAGATTAACAAAAAAATCTATTAAAACGATAGTGCTAAGGCGCATCCTTATTTTAAGAATCCTCAAAACACTAGATATGATGCTCTCAAAAAGGGACTCAATGATAGATTTGTTGCAGTTAGAGACGTTTTTATTGCTTTAATATATAAATATGAGTTAGGATTGCAATATTAATCAATGTGGCCGCCATTTGGCGGCGAGCTCTGGCTTCAGGTTAGACTAGAAGTCCGTGCACACGTTGCGAAAGAAGGGCTTCTTCACGCTGGTCCACACGTGGTTGACTGCAGCCGCCAAACGTCATTCGACCAGAAGTTTAGGTCACCCCAATCATTCTTGCCGTGCGGGTACGGGCATTTTCCTACTGAAAGACGTAGTTCGCCTTCTTCGTGAGCCTTCTCACCTATGCCAGGACGTTCATGGTCAATATGTCTCTGTAAACGGCCTCGGCTAACCTGTTACCGTCCATCAACTACAGCGGCAGCATCTTCTCGCAATTAGAAGCCACGACGCCTAGGATCATTATGGAATCTGGATGTTTAATTGTGGACACGAGGTTGGACCTCGGAATCTTCCTCTCTGAAGATTAATATGCGGTCGTTCTGATGTTGATGGCCGGATCGACAGTAAAGGTTTTATTCCTAAAAAAAATCGGAATTCACAACCCATGAATTACATCTTTGAGAAGGCAAATACAGCGCTCCCGACGTTTTTCACACATAGGGGCGATGAACAGAGGCCTTTCCACCTACCTCAAGCTCCTGCCGTTTACCTCCTGGACGGCCCTGTACACCTGGGCCACTGATATGTTCTTCTTCCTCGAGAGGCAAACGGTTGACAACTTGAAGTCTGCCTGAACAAGGTCGATCTCTCAGTTCTTCCCGGTTTTTGAGCCTTAGACTTTGTGTGGCCCACACGCAGGAGAGCAGAGATCTCGAGTCTTTTCATTTCCACCTCGACACAACTACACACCAGAGAAAAGACGTTTTAATGACACGTGCTGGAAAAGTAGAAATTTAAAATTTTTTGGCGGAACTTATTCTATCGCACATGTAAACCCCTCGAATGATAAAAAAAGCGAGTGTAACAGAACTTTTGAAAAAAACCCAGGTAAAGTATAAAATTACAAAGATTTATTTAATGACATTTGAATTTAAGCTTGTGACTGAATTCCGATTTCCAGCAAAGTTGTTATCACAGACTCTCACTTGAGCATATGGACGATGATTTCGGTAGAATGGGATAATTCCTGCATAGGATATTATACATATCCTTATATTTTCTGCTGTATTTTCTTAAAGGGAAATTAGTTCCCTGGTTCCAATTTTATATGTCCCATTTATTTTATCACTAGTGTACCTGTGCCGTCAAAGATGATGGCATTAATTTTAAGTTATAGCTATATTTCATTATTATAGATCATATTACATATTATAGATAATACCAAGTCGCTGAAATATAAATTACAAATTTTCAAAATAAGTAGATTCGAGTGTTACTGACAAAAAAAATATATAAATAAATACACGATGGGTATTATTATTATAGATGATTTTTTGTGTAGCTAGTAAGTGAGAGTATGAAAAAGGTACTAATTCGAGTTAGTCTGTTATAGTTCTTTTGATAATACCAGAGTTGGTTCAGATCCAGTTAGATAGGGACTCAGAGGAGGAAATTTGCCCTTGTTACTTTTCTTTGTTCTTGATTGTGTATGTTTTTATAGCCTTTATGTAGGTTTGGAGAGGACCATCCTTGGATTTAGCCTTGTTTTTTCTGTAGCGGTGCCTGGTGGCAAAATAAATATGTTTTTTAGCATTCCCTTTCATCCATTTGCTTTGATTCACCTCTTTGCTTTTCTCTTCCTTCTTACCCTCTTACTACTCGTGTGGGAGGAGGCTTCTTCAAGGGAAAGGATAGTAGGGGGCTTCTCTTAAGAGAATAAGTTGAACTTGAACAAGTTAACTTAAAGTTCGGTTTGATAACCAGAGACTAACTCGAGGATGAGCTGCTTCTTAGTCCCCTTGGTAGCCCGGCCTCTCTTGCAGGGGACTTCGTAGCATGGTTGACTCACGGATTCTACCCCGCTTTTCCCAAGTATTTGGTATTTATACCTCGTCACCCCACTGGGGTAGGAGTAGGAGAGAGGGGCTTGTGGACGGGCCGCAGGAGGGTTCTTACTCTAACGGTTTATCTCAACAAGTCTTACCTCTGGTCCAGCTGGCCCTTCGAGCTTGAGAGAAACACGTCTCCAATTTCGTACTTGAGGTGAAATTGAATACACACTCATAGGGAAGATCTTGCAGTGTAAACTGTTCTGCTTTTCGTAGGGACGAGGAACGAGGGGCGAGGGGCTGTGGTTACGATATTGACCCAGGTGCTTGGTCCGGATGTTTTGCGGTCAACGACCCTTGTCTCAACTGGGAGAGAAGGGAGAGGGTCGATTCCTCTACATCTTTTCTTATTCAAAAATTCTACAAGAGAATATGCGAGATGTAAATTTGAAAGAGTAAATATGAGAAACTATTTTCTAATAATAATACAGAGGGACAAATGGCGACGTAAATATTACCTATATATGAATACACCAAAGTTAAAAATGCTTGTTTTTAATCAAGCACTCTTTACAGTTATATCCAAGATAAGAAATAAAAGCGTTGTAAAAGAACAACCTCTGACCCCCATCCCCATTTATTAGAGACCACGTGCTATGGTATCGTGCCATGGACGACGTCATATTTCCTGTTCGAACATTCTCGAATTTTCGACTCCTGAGGACGTTGGGAATATATTTCCCAATCCGGCAAACTCGTTCCAAGCCTCTCCCCCCCCCCCCCTGGTGACGAGGTGTAAAAAAGCAGCTCTGTCTCGCACCTCGCTGCTAAATGATGAATCGACTCCGCCTCCGGATCAAGATGTCTGGATCTTGCAACTCCTTTCTCCAAACTTCCCCTTCCCCCTCAGAATCGGGCATACAAATACTCGGGCTATTCTGTAGTTCGAAGATTTCAGCCTGCACCTCAAGGCCGTCCTTATCGTCTCGTCCAGTGAGCATTCGTCAGACAGCAGACTTTTTCAGCCGTGATTCTACCCAAATCAATTGGTAGCTTCTGTGAACGGCAAGCCTTTGAATTTGCATAACAATCTCTCTTCGTTTAATCGAACCAAAGAAAATCTCCATCGATTGCTTGTGTGGAAAAAGAAGTTTTATTTTCCAGTGGAATAACGAGAATTCCCTCATTTCCCGTCGAAGATCATCTTTGAAGTTTGGTTATCTTCATCGAAAGGTTGGTTCAGATCGTGTCACACCTGCCTTATTTGGATCGTGCCCCACTTGCTTCATCGGATCGTTCCCCACGCGCCTCATCGTAAGAAGGATCTCCCTAGAAGTTATTGACCCGTAATACTGAAGCCTCCTCCATTATTAGTATTGTTAAGTTCCCCCTTTCGATTTGAGCCTAGTTACATTAACCAATTAATTCCATTTGAGAATCCCTCCTCATAATAATTATCAAGAGACTATCTCAATTTAAATAATTCCGTTTTGTCTATTATTATTCTTATTTTGATCTTTGTAAATAAAATTATATTTTGTTGTTTCATCTTTAACTAACCTTGAATGATACTCTTGGCCTATTCAAGTAAATCTCGCCAACCATTTATGCACTCTGTTTGATTATTAAGGATTTGAAACCCGATGCCTCAAGTGTAATCACCTAGTCGGTCGTCAATCCATGCGAACAGTCCTTCAACGGTTCGCGTTGCAGTAGTTGATTAAGTCACCCTCACATAATATAGGAGTAGAGTATGGTATAGAGTGGTTGTACTACGACAAGCGTAGAGATGATTAACTGGCGGATTTTTGTAGAAATCAAGGGATTGGTAGCGTCATACGCCACTCGTGTCTTGGACGAGATCCACCGCTGGAATAATTAAATGGACATAAAGAGATCAAAATGACGATCATTACTGTGCACGATAGGTTGGTCCTATTGAGGCACGGGAGGTGTCCAGGTTATATTGTGTTTTCGACACGAAACCCTTTGGACCCTAGTGGAGGGGTCCACTTATATTATAAACTAGTTCTTTTAACATGAATAGGGAGAAGTAATGTTGACCCGATGGGATGGACAAGGAAAGAGTTTTAAGAAAGTTCAGAGACCACCCTGTTGTGCTGTTTCTTCGCTCTATAGGGAAATAGGAAACTGGAATGTTTTGATATATCATATTTTGGTTTGGTTAGGGATGATGGGTAGGAACGTGTTACATTTAAATTAATAAGGGAAAGGAACTAGTATCAGCGTTTGGAGTTGGGTTTGGGAACTTAATATAAATGGATTCGAAAATGATTTAATAATTTTTACCTTTGGTAGTGTGTGTGTAAATACAATAGAGAAATCAACGAAAGTGTATGGCAGTAAGCTGTAAGACTGATAATATAATCTAATTATGGACTGCTTCAGATTAGGGTTGGAGACCTGTGTTTTATTGCTACTGCCAAGATATGCACAAATACGAGCATGCATTGAACGCTGCGTCGATTTAAGATAGGCCTCAGATTTACATCGTGACTAGTTGTATTTTTAAATGATGTAGGACAAATAGATCAATAACACTTTTGCTCATTTTAAATAAGAAAAAAGTCATAATTAATAACTATGTCACTTTGACAAAAATATTAGTCAGAATAACGAGTATCCTGGTCAGTTTTTTTACCTCTATTTGTGTAATCCTGGAGATGAAAGGCTACATATATTAACTTTAATAGTCATAATGGTCAAGCAATGACTTTCAGTGTACATTTATTGTTATTGAAATAATCACAGATGATTTGATAGGAGCTGTTTTCATTCTATTTTATGTAATCCATTGTTCTATATACTCTGGTTATGTATCATTTTATTGTTCTGGCTGCTATTTTGTTTTGGAGGTGATGTGTTGTTATCAAGTTTTCGCCAGGGAAGATATTTGTTAAGGTAATTGGAAATTGTTGTTACGAAATGTCTTGAGTGAGAAAGTAATGAAGTCGGAATTGAAAGGACGGAACCATGATGGACGCCATTATGGAGTGTCAATACGCATCATTTTGGTATAACTTGACCTCTTCTGCCAAAGATTAAGTTTGTCATTTTTTTTTGGTCATTGGTAGTAAGGTACGTGTTTAGATATTTTTGCTGGAAGAATATGTTTAGGTACTGTGTCGAAGAATTTATTATGTCGTTTGCTGATATGGGTGTGCATGAAGTGGGTGAGAGTGTTCTTTGTAACCATCTAGAATGTGATGCATGAGGATAATTAATAGAGTTGTGGTAGAGATATTTTTCGATTAGGTGTTGTGTTTATGAGAGGGATTTGTCTGAACCTACTCCTTTGTGCATAAGGTTTCCGAACTTTCTGGTTAAAATTCACAGGGACTGTATGAGTGTGGGACTCTATGAGTGCGGTTATGTTGAAAGCTTGCCTGATTTTATTATTAGTATGAGACTGTTTTCAGATTGAATGAATCGCATTATTCATCCAGACCGAATTGAAAATGTTCATATAGCTGAGATTGTTTTTTTCTCGATGTTTTAATAGATTGTTTAATACAATGTGCGGACCAGTGGCTTCGGAGTTTTTGAGAGATTTGAAAGCCAAATAAACGTTTTCTAGGGTAAAATAACGGCATTGAGCTTCGATTATGACCTTATGATTTATGGTGTTTGAGTGTTTTCTTTTGCTGAGGCTATTTTCTTGTTGGGAGTAATAAGTACTTCTTGTGGGGTGGGGGTAGGTGACAAGTTCAGCTTGATGTATTTATAGAATTTCTTCAGGGCTTACCAGAGAAGTGTATGATTCGTTTTGTTCCTTATTGTGGTCATGCATTAGCTCTAGTTTTCCGATTGGTGTTGGTGTTAGATTCGTAATAGTTGTTGCTGGGTAGTTTGTTTTTTAGTTTGCTTCTAACATTTTATAGCCTGAAGTATGAGTTCATTTAACGGTGCATGATAAATAATTCCCCCATAAGTATTGATATAATTTTAAAGTAGGTATTTTATATTTTTTTAGCATATTTTACGTACGTGTTTAGAAATATGGCAGCTGACATCTAAAGGATTGAAAGCCCTCTTGGACCCAACTTCCACAGAGGCAGTGATTTTCTGTTTTATATCTTCCATACATTTTCACGTAACATCTTTCTTCCGGAAATTCCCTCCCTGAGCCTCTATTGGGTCCTTGAGCCAATCTGAACACCCACTGAGCCTTGTTGTCCACCTGTTGAGCATTACCTCATAATTTATTTGGACCCTACATGGATACCAAAATAACCCTACTTAGACCAGGGACATTTGGTGGGGATAACGTGTGGAGGTCGGTGCCCTAAATAGTCTGCACCCTCCATGACTACCCATTGAACCATTTTTAAACTAGCTTTGAGAAGTTTGCGTATATAAAATCCCCTGTGCGGAGTGTCCCCAAAGTACATAGGTGATAGTATTGTTTTAATACAAGAATTTAACAACATAAACTGGATCTTCAATTGGGAAATCTTAATAGTACCTTCGTGCTCACCACATCCAGGATAAGAGGATCATTATATCTATTTAAAAAAATTTCAGACCTATTATCAGTATTAGAGATGTTGAAATTAGACAAATAGTAGAAGCATTTTGAAAGATAATTAGTTTGAAGTCAATAAGTCAACTTAAAATCTAGATCTTTTCAATCTTTAATATTATTAACAAGTCCCAAGTATTCAGGTCGTTCATATACGACAGATGAATGTTACTTCTTTGTAAATAATATTTTCCCAATTGAGTCCCCATTCATGGGCATATGCTTAGTACTTTAGTATCCTCAGACTATGAAGAGGATAAATCTTTTTATATCGAAATTCTAAGTCCTTTACTCTTTTACTTCCTACGGAATTTTAAATTACACTAGGGAACAGACATTTTGTTACAGTGCAGAAAATAGGTGATTCCAGATGGTTTTTAGGCGCTGATTAAAAATTTGTCTTTAGAATTTGCATATCACGTCTAGTTTTTGTGTAATTTGAATTTTCCTTTTCAAGCCATTTGACACTTTTGCCCAATATTGTACCAATATGCAATTTTTAATATATATATATATATATATATATATATATATATATATATATATATATATATATATATATATATACATATATATATATATATATATATATATATATATATATATATATATATATATATATATATATATATATATTACTAAATAATAAATATATTTAATATATATTAACATTTTTAATATATATAGATTAGACTATATTGGAGCTCAAATATCATTAAATTTTTATTACTGGGGGGTTTTCAGATATTTTCAGATTTACAGATTAATACATACTTATTTGTGGTAACTTTTCTGCTACTGATAACTGGTAAAGAAGGTAACATGTTTTTCAAAATTTTGCTCTGATCAGAACCTTAAGATAAGGATGTGTAAACAGCCCTAACATATTTTGCTAATATATGTGGGAAATTCACACCAGTGGCACAACGGAGAAAAATAGAAACAGCATTAAGGATGAAGCAAGCCTACAGATCCTATTTTAGATGCAGAGTAGGGGACTAGGATAAAGATTGGGCCTCCTCATATTTACTGCACGCAGTGTAAAACAATGTTGACAGCTTGGTTAAATGGGAAGAGGAAGGCAATGCGATTTTCTCTTCCTATGATATGGTGTGAGCCCTCAAATCACTTTGATGATTGTTATTTCTGCCTAAAAAATGTGGCTAGATTTTGAAAGAAAAACGAATCTAAAATTGTTTATCTAAATTGCCTATCAGCGTTGAAACCCGTACCATATAATGAATCTACTCCAGTACCGAAGCCATCTACTACAATAAGTGAATATTTTAGTCCGGTTGATGATTCTACATTAATGATCAAGATACATAACCAAATTTATTTGGTTAACAAAGTTTAAACGACTTGGTACGAGATTTAGATCTGAGTAAAGAAAAGGCTGAATTACTATCTTCCATATCACAAGAAAAAAATCTTCTCCTTCCAGATGTCAGGGTATCTTTCTTTCGAGATCATCACTAGAAGTTATCGAAATTTTGTTCACAAGAAAATACTGTATGTTACTGCAACAATATTAATGGCTTGATACAGGAAATTGGCTGTGACTATGATCCTGAGTGGAGACTTTTCAATAACTCTAGTAAGGTAAGTCTTAAAGATGTTCTACTCAACAATGGGAATGAAAAAGCTGCAATTCCTGTAGCCCACGCTACAGGTCTTCAAGAAATTTATTCATCAATGTAACTAATGCTGAAACTTATTGGGTACAAAAAAGCATAACTGGAGCATCTGTTGTGATATGAAAGTTGTATCACTTCTTCTTGGGCTACAGTTGGAATACACAAAGTACATATGCTTTTTATGTCTATGAGATAGCAGAGATGATAAAAATCCCTATAAAAAGCGAGAATGGCCAGCCAGAGAAGAACACATTGTTGGCAAACATAATGATAAGCCTGATGGTCTAGTAGATCCATAAAAAAGTTTATCTTCCACCTCTTCACATTAAATTAGGTTTAATGAAAAATTTTGTAAAGGGTATGGATCAAAGAAGTGAAGGGTTTCAATATTTGAAAAACAAATTCAAAGGATCATTAACTGATGTAAAAATAGAAGCTGGAGTTTTCACTGGACCACAAATTCGCAGAGTTGTTTCTCATGATTCCTTCATTTTGTCTCAATGAAAAGGATCGCAAAGCATGGATATCGTTTGTGGAAGTCCCTGAAATCTTCCTCGGCAATTTTAAATCTTTAAATTACCGAGAAATAGTAAACTATATGCTGGAAGCCTATGAAAAGATAGAATGTAGAATGTCACTTAAAATGCATTTTTTGCATTTTCATCTCGATATTTTTCCTGAAAATCTGGAAGCCGTTAGTGATGAACATGGTAAACGTTTTTATCACCAACTTTAGTTATGGAGACAAGGTACCAAGGGAGATTTAATCCCAAAATGATGGGGGATTATAGCTGGTCTTTACAAAAACAGAATTTGATGTCGCACAAAAGAAAAGCAAGAAGGCTACAGCAAAGTTTCTTCAAACTTTAAGTGCATAACAAACTTAATCAATACAATAAAATCTTCATAAGTTGGGAGAGAGGGAGGGGGGTAACTTCGCCAGTGATGTACACTGTCTGTCCTAAGCCAGAATAAAGAAGGAAGCTACCTCACATAAAAAAAAAATTTCTTAAAATTTAAAAAATAAAATTTAAAAAGATTTATATATTTATTAATCGGAACAAATGTCAAAAGGGTAGAAAGGTCATTACACAAAATCTAGACGTGATAGAGAATTTTGGTTTTCAAATTCGGATTCAGCGACCTCGAACTAATTAGAAACACTTATTCAAGTGTCAGTGACAAACAAAAAGTCAAAATTTGTTGCCTAGTATTATTTATCAGTGACTAATACTAATACTAATAAAAAAATATATATATATATATATATATGTGTGTATGTGTGTGTGTGTGTTTTTGCCTAAGGAAAGAATACTTAAAGACGCTCCGAAGTTCATCAAATAAGATCAAAGCTCAGCAATTTAGTTTGTTTTTTACCTAACGCATTCATTAAAAAGAGAGCTATATATAGGACAAGTGATCTACCATGTACAAGATGGACAAAAAAAGACAGTCAGAAGAATAGAAAGTTGCCAAAGGAAATTGATCAAGGCGAAATATATCATGGTCTTCAACAAAATTTGCATTCAAGAAACACTGCTACCCATCTACACTAATATATATATATATATATATCTTTGCCTTTGTCTTCTCGGTAAAGGATTGCCTTCATTGTGCCGCCCTCTGCTCTCTATGATTCTAGTCTTCTTCTAATGTCCCTTTCTCTTACCTCTAAAAAACTCCTGTTTCTTGTCTCATTGCTCATTCCGTCAAATTTCTCTTTCCTGTACTATATATATATATATATATATATATATATATATATATATATATATATATATATATATATATATACATATATATATATATATATATATATATATATATATATATATGATAGTGAAACGACAGTATAGGAGCATGGAATTTATTTTTCGAGACTAGTTTCGGTATAAAGTTTACGATTGAATAATCGTATACTTGAATGGAATGAATACAAAAGTCCCTACACAGCCTCAAAATCGGAACAAAAGATAAAAAATAATAATAATCATAGGATGTGATTTTGAGTTAATTAACTATAACTGTTTACGATCAGGTTACGGGAATAGGAGCTACATTTAAATTCACCGTCAGAAAGATTTAAATTTTGAATTTCTCCTATTATTATCAATTCTACAATTTTTCCTTTAAGGAAATCTTTACAATTAAATATTATTTGGGACTTGGAATAATCAATTTTGGTGGTTGTAATTGCTAATGTGAGTATTGTACTGGATGTAATACTGCCTAGCCTGACACCTTTATGTTCATATATTCGTTTTTTAATGCTTTCCCACTGTGGGATAACTTAAAAAAAACGAATAATAACAATAATAAAATTAATAATTATAATAATAATATTATTAATAATAATTATAATAATAGCAATAATAATATTAATAATGATAATCTCATTTGTTTCTGAGAGAATGTAATTTATCCTTACTCGATTTTCTTGTTTGATCATCTTAGAAGACAATAAGTCATTATTCGCTTTTTTTTCGGGAGCAAATGGGCAAGAAAAGGAAATCATTTACCTCCTTTAATAGGGTGTTTCTTGTCTCGCTTTTGAATATTTTATCTTCAGGATGACGTATGATTTTTTTCTGGTGAGTCACTAACTTAGATTATAATTCACTTCCCCTCAACATAAATTTTCGGATTTTTAAACAATATATAAATATATATATATAATTAGGCAAAGGCCAGCATTATTAATTTTGACTTTTATTTTCTTAATATTTCTTACAAGTTTTTTTAACGGCGTCTTCGAGGCGAGAAAAGACATCCGCGAATGACATTCTTTATTCCTAGACGTCTTTCGACCATGGTAGATCATCTTCGGGCGAAATTTGATGGTTTGGATGAAAGAAAAACACAACTAGATGATGACTGGGAGATAACAATTTGCTTAAATTTGCCCCCTCCCCCTTGTTTTTCACCTTGGTCTCAAGATGGCTCCAAATCTGGCCGCATGCGTCTCTCACAGTGTTCCTTAGAAGATATTCGAAAACCTCCTTAATCTTGGCCATGTAAGGGGCACGTCGGTGTGTTGTTCTGGACACTGTACTGATGGGACTCACTGCCCAGTCTGGCGCCACCTTAGTCTGCCTTTTTTACTTCCAAAAACCCCTACTTCGTCTTCTGCCCCAACTTTCTTTCATGGTGCATCATCCATACATCCACCCTTTTAATCCGTTACATTTTCTACCCTTTCGTCGGCCTCTTATTCTAATTCCCAGGGTTATGATAATGATATGTGATTACTCACCCTACTTTGAAGTGGGCCCACTTCTCTCTACTTCGCTTTATTACATACCCGCCTACCACCTTCCAAAATTGTCTTATATCCAGAGAGTTTCTGACTGATAGGCGCAGTTCCGTCCTCTTACGATCCTCAGTCGAGTGACAATGTATACCGTGAAGTCCTTACCTGCTGCGAAGGGTAAGAGTAAGTTGGGAATAAGCATGGAAATCCACCTCCAAGCGTGGCCTTGGAGAAAGAAGACAAAGAGGATTAAAGGTTCTTCTCCCTATGCGGAGACTCCAGTGAAATTCGAGTCCGCTTTTGTTTCGGCAAGCGACTAGGCCCAAATCAGCACGTCCGGCTTCGATGCGCCCTCGGGTGGGGCCACAATTACGTCGTGGTTCTTAATGGAGAGAGCACCTGGTGTTTTTGAGCAACCTGCCTTCAAATGCTTTCTGGTTATTCGTTCAACTGATGACAGCATGTTGGCCAATGGCAACATCATCCATCAGATGAGAGCATTGGATAGCATGATTGCTACAGAGCAAAGATGACCCGTTTCTCAGACGGGAGCCGTCTTGCGAATGCGTCGGACCCTTCTAAGAAGGACATGATTAGTGCCCTTTGTACACTTAATGGCTCACTGGTGTGGTTACTGTGACGCAGAGCTCTCAAATGAACTTCGTGAAGGAATTGGTTTATGCAAGAGAACTCGTGGATCACTCCCTATAACACATCACTTTAGAGCTAGCAGACCGTGAGACGGTCAAAGTCGAATGTGTGATGAAAAACCAAGTAGTGTGGCTCAAGCCTCACTACTACATTCTTCGTCACGTTCGATCGTGACAGGCTTCCTTGGTCGGTACGTGCAGGTTGATATTGCTACGGCGCGAAAGGATACCTGCTACTGCCGCGGAGGTGCTAATACTGACACCGATTTAGCCATAGGAATTGTTCCTGTAGACATGCAAATTCCGGTTTACCTGAAGTGTGCTTAAGTTACTCCAAAGCCGTACATAATAAGTCTTCAAAGTTTATGTCAAAGTGTGGCAATTTCGGAGAGCCAACACTGCTTATTCGATGCAATCTGGTTCCTATCTCTTGAAAAAAGGAAATGCTGGTCGTTGAGGCTACGGATCGTCTCTCATTTTGCGTGGCTAAGGGCTTGGTCCTGGAGCGTCCACGGACAAGTTTTCAAGGGCGTCTTATACTTAAATTGTAAAAAAACACCCTTGCTGCTTACCCGTCCACGCCTACGAGAATGGAGGTTTCCGATCTCATTCGGATCCCTTCTGCAGGTTTAACTCACCCTGGGCGTTCCTCTGGTAGAGCTAGCGGCACAAAGGGTTCACATCCAACCTCGTTTCCCGCAAAGCAAAACTGCCCTTCCTCTCTACCGAGTCGTAGGACTTACAGGAAGAAACACCACTGAAGGTGGTCGTGAGGCCGTCTCCCGACTTCCTAAAGATGCACCCCAAAAAGAGATGAACACAAAAGGAGTTTTGGCTCCTACGCTCCAAACCAAAGCTGGGCTGAGTGGCTCGGAAGAGGTGTATCCTCCAAAGAAGAGTTCTCCGCCCCCGAAGCAGTCCCGCTCACCAAAGGTTTAGAGGTGGAGGGGGCAAAAGACTCATAGAGAGCCCTACCTTCTCCAAAGAGTCTTCGTAGGCGAAGGGATAGAACCAGGTCGTCACTTGCTCAAAAAGGTACTTCAGCCTTTTTAAAAGCTCCTTTGATTTCATCAAGCGGGTTTCCTTGGCCTTGGCTGCCACAACTTGTCCTTTGCACATCTCGTACTAGTAGTAGCCAGGTCTTCATAAAAGGCCGGATTCCCTTGCTAGGATATTCCAGCACCTTGTTCTCCAATTGTTGGATGAATTCCGGCGTGCGCACGCAGTTAGAACGCCTGTTGTGTTTCTTTTCTCTCTTCATGGCTTCTTCGTTTCCGTTTCAGCCATCCTTGTCACCTCTTTCAGCCTTTACCGTGTTCACAGGGCATGGAGCATCAGTCATAACATCGGCATTTTTATACCAAGCGTGAATTATCTTGATACAGGTAACTTTTTTTCCAATATTCAGATGTTTTTCGTGCCTCTTGTCAGCTAACTTTTAAACACCTAAAACAGTACATTTTCTGCTATTCAACGCCTTTGACTGTTTACCGATATATAAATCTCTTTCTAAAAAAAGGATAGAATAAATTTCGGAAATTTACTCCGAACACGCTGTATAAATGGAAATTAGTTTTTTTCTCTGCTCGCTATATATATATATATATATATATATATATATATATATATAACCAAAGAGATAAACTTAAAACTTTTAAAATACCATTATAAGAAGCAGGATGGTGTAGAATGACGATAAAAGTGCTATTTGTGTATTTTTTTAGTGTTGTATTTAATCAATAAATTGACAATGAGTTTTAAAAACAGTGAATACTGGTTTGCAATTACAGAGTTTATCTCCTGCTACAAAGATATTAAATTAAAGTTTGAATTTTGTCACTAGTCCTGTACTCCCGAGTTGAGGAGTGTAACCAACGTATTGAAATTTTTACGATCAGAGATTATAGAGTGACAGCGGAAAAAGGTTGTACTTTCTTCAGAAGAATACTGCAAGCAATTTTGCTCGAAGTGTTAGTTCAATAGTAGAAGGATAGTTTGAAAAAAAAAGAATGGATGTGTGGGGTTAAAAAAGTTTGTTCGTTTGTTTGGGCGCTGGATGTAATAAATGAAGTTAATTTCCGGTTCAATTTTTTTCCCTGGTAGGTGTTGTCAACGTACCTTTCTTAGCACACTTTTTAAGGACACAAGGGTAAAAAAGCGAAGTGTTAATTGGTAGGCGAGGAATCGGTTTTATTGAAGCTAATTAAGCTGTTTAGCTTTGAAGTTTAAGATGGTGGGAAAGAGTGGAAATTCGTTGTATTTTGAGAGTTATTAATCAAATAACTCGAAAGCTCTAAGTTGGTAGATTAAAGAATAAAATAAAGAATAAATGTTGCACTTCGAAAGTATCAAAAGATTGTGTCGATTCTCCATCTCCTAGCGCTTGTTAGGGAGAGGGCGGGATACTCACACACTGAAATCCCCCCTGACTCCAGGAACAAGAGGAGCACACTTCCCCTTCCCTCTCCTTCAGGCCCAACCAGTCCTTCTGGTTTATATCGTTAATTGTTTCAAGCACATAAACACGGCCATAAATGATTACATCTGTCTCGTAGAAGGAAGGTTTCCCAAATCATAAACGGAGGTCTAAGGTAACTTCTGAGCATCCTTTGACCCTTTTAAAGGACAAGGAGAGAAGTTTAATATATGTTAATACAGATCTCAAACAAATTTTCTATTATCATATATTCAATGTTTAGACAGTCTTTGAAAGCCTTCTGATGAGCAAAAGTATCGTTCGTCAGGGAAATAGACGCCCAAAGTACATATAAATATAGATTTTTAGGCTAACAAAAGAAAGGAGCAAAATGTAACAAATAAAAACTAATACAGCTAGAACAACAATGAATAAAACAATAACAACAAAATCGAAAACTCAAAGAAAAGGAAAGCAAGTGGTACTCATATCTTCAGGAACCTAAGCGGCCACCACCAGTTTATAAAAAGTACTATGGAAGAGGCACGCCATATCTAATCATCCTAAAACACTACAACCAGACGCGCGGGAACACAAACCTAGCAGCAAAGGCAAACAGTAACGATTACATTCATCCAGAGACTAGGACAGGTAGCGTACATAAATTTCCCTCAGATTGGTTTATTCAACCAGAATGTGGTGAAGTCTTGCATACTAGACAGTATCGCAGAATGGCGAGTTTCGTTAACACTCAAGCAAGAGGAACAAGGGACAAATTTTCACACCTAAGTCGAAGAAGCTTCTGAAAAAGCTGAAGCATCCCGTTCAGCAGAATACGATCTGCTTCTTCTCAGACGAAAAGAATTTCTCCCAGGACCAGTCGCACAATGCGGAAAACAATATGTGGCTTGCTTACAATCCATAGCACGTTACACGTATTATAAAGACTAAGTTTCCCCAACTGTGATTGCCTTTAAGTGTGTATCCAGTCTGGGTGACGTCATGCTCCCTACTACTTTGATTATGCATTAGACGCAATTCTGACGGTTATGTGTAGCTGCTGGGAAATGTGGTCAAAACTTGGGTGGACATGGTTGCTGTTGGAAGGTCATACTTTCGGAAAGAGTTAGAAGTTGTTTTCGGAAAATTTTTACTATTTCACCAGTGACTTTATCTGGCTTCCTAGATCTCTCAATTTAATCCCATGGATTATTTTTTGTGCCGCAAGGTTGTCAAAGACACAAACCGTTCTTCATGTAACCCTAATGCTGGTGGCCAAGATCAAGGAGATGTTCAAATATATATCTTCCTAGGGACAAAGAGTAGTAGGCATGCAACAGGTTTCGGAGCCGTCTTGAGGCCGTGGCAGAAGCTGAGGGGGGCTGCTTTGAGTGAACTCTTATCTCCCATTTATAATCTATGTAGTTGATATTTTTTTAGCCCGAACATTATACATATATATATATATATATATATATATATATATATATGTATTATATATATATATATATATATATATATATATATATATGTATATATATATATATATATATATATATATATATATATATATATATATATATATATATATATATATATATATATATATATATATATGTTTGTATGTGTGTGTGAGAGAGAGAGGCCTTTCAGCGAAGAATATGATGAGAGAAGGAGAAAGACAAAGCTCATATTCCAAGGAAAGTTTTATTCCGACGTTTTGCTGTAAACCAGCTTCCTCAGGAACCTGATGTTCTTGCGATACCGCTGTGCTAGTTTATACTATCTGGACTGACTCTCTGCTGGAATAATTTATCGCTAGCATGTAAATTCCTCCTATATAAGAGGCTGCAATTCTCGATGCTGTCGCGAGTTTAGGATGCGAGGACGTCTTCAAATCGCGTGATAGTAGCACCATTAAGCTTCTTGACATCAGTGCTTAACGAAACACTCAGAAATAGCGTACAGATGGTGTAGGTTACAGATAAGAAGATCTTAGGTCTAGACGAAACGAGAGGGTCCGTGGTATATGTGATCCCTTGCATGGTAAGTAAGTTCCCTACTACCGTAAGACCCACAGGGGAGATCATAACTATGAAGCATAAACACTGCATCCTATCGGTTACTTTTTCTAACGCCCTCACACAGAATCTAAGGGACGTGGAAAACGACTTTTACAAGGTGTAGCATAAAATAAAATAACACAACATCACGCTCATTCGCACCACGCTCAGGTGTACTCCAGCGCAGGGTAGTATCACCTACTCTATTTATAATATGCACCAATGACACCTCACGTCCACCCGAAATCTGCACACACTGCCCTACGCTTACGATGAGCCTATTCACTTCTAATGCATGGGCTCTGACAGGATTGCACAGCGTGCACAAATGATACTGAACAAGAAGAAAAAATATCAATACAAATGTCTCACAACATTTTAATATATATATAGACATAATAGCTTAACTACCCAACTCTCACAAGACTTACATACAGACCTCACGCGAAAATATTCTATCACAAAACACCTAGACACGTCGCATAGGTGTCTAGCCACCGCCCATCAACCATTACTACCCATTTTTAAGTTATTTTTGTAAATTTCTTCTCTAATTGTTTGAACTCTATGGCTCCCACAGTCAGCTGTTCACTTTTCTTTCTATTAATAATACGTTTCGATTCCAAGAACATCAATGAGTCATTCATCTTCAAACGCAAAGCATTCAAAGTGTTAAGCACTAGATAAAGGAGGCAAGGACAAGCAAATGAGGCGAGAATCAGAAATATTCAATGAAAGCTTGGAAAAAGAAAATTTCAAGAAATAGGCGTCCTCCTGTTCCAGTTTGTGGGGTATCTACAAGAGGGGACCAACCATTAATATACTATTTCTTTCGATGTTATAACTTCCCCTTATTTCACCGACTAGAAGCAATATAAAATGAATATACCGGCTAAATATTTGGTATAGTAAACCCCAGAAGGAAGCCAAAATAGGGAGCGCAAAGATAGGGAGTTCTTAGGACAATCAGCCCAAAAGTGTGAGGAGGGCCCTAATACTCGTAGCTTAGGTAGGGAGGGGGTCGTGAAGTGGTGAAATAGGTAGGTAAATATGGAACAATAGGTAGTTAGGCAATTAGAGAACGATTGTACTGTCTTTCATTAAAGCATTTACTAAAAAAAAAGAAAACGACAGTGAACGAGTTGAAGGAAGCTCAAACACACATACAAGAACAACCAGTTACATCGACCTAACTTTTTACGTTGTCGTGGGTTTGCCGAGATTATTATTATTATTTATTATTATATAATTAATAAAGTGGGTCGTACGTTCGTACTTGCAGTGATTGCTTCAGGATCGATCTCTAAGAGCGCTTTTCTTACTTTTATTCTATTATATGAATATAAAGAGGAGTTCTCTCTTTAATATGCTAAATAATGCCAACGCAACTCGTTCAAGGATAATTTAAACACTTCAACCAAAATAGACTTTTACTGTACATTAATCAACTCAAACAAAATTAATATATACACGTACAAAATACAAATTAAAAATGGTTCTCAAGTCCCGTTATCGACACTAGGCTTCTGGTTGCTTTAAGGGAGAACAATTTACTTAAAATTAGCTTCGTCTCTAAGTTATACAAATAAACTACGTTGAACGAACGAGGACATAAAAATAGAATTGATTACTCACATAAGGTATTGGTGTTTACCCAAAGAATCCAAACGAAATACCTTCACTCAAATCTTGTCCGGAGAGGCGTCGTGAGTGTAGTTTATTTCCTTCTCATAAGAGGGCGTTACTTCGAAGGAGAGGTAGACGAGTGACGTCATGCGGAATTTCAAGGCTCCAGAGAATCAGGAATCAAAACAAAACGACGATTGAGGAGGCAGGGAGTCGAAAGTTTATGACCTTGAAAAGGTTTTCTCAGACGAGGCTTGAAGATTGTTGAATTTTTTTCTAGCGAGTTGGTTTTGCTTGCAGAGCTTCCTTCTCTTTTGGGTCAGAAATCTATCTAGTTTGAGGTGTCAAACACATATAGGATATGATCACTTGACGACCTTGGGTAATCGAACTGTGCCGATTATACTTGGTGCAATCTAGTATTGCCCCCCCAAAATAAAAGTCTTTCTTAACTTGCTGGGGGTGCTCCATCCCGGCAAGTTCTTATCGATGTCGTGATGATAACGAAAAAGTCCTCTTTTTTCGTGACGAACCGTCTTATACTAGAATTACTCCCACGGGGGTAATGAGCGGGGGAAAGGATAGCACGGGGAGACACGAGGGTGCCCTGGCTTTTGAGCGTCTGTTATTTCTCTTCCTAGACATTTTGAAATTAGGGAAACTGGATCTCATGTTGAATCGACAGAAGTGGGTATCAATTCAGCCGTGGTTGGCATCGTAGCGCTCTGGGAGAGCGTAATACGAGATCGACAGTTTGAATTTTTGACTTGTTTGTTTATAAATAAACCTTCGAAGGGTAAGCCTTATTAGCTGAGGTCAGGAATAACTGTCTCCTAAATTTACCATTTTTATCGTACTTGTATTTTATCGGAGACTGGGTAGAGTGGCTTAAAGAAACCCAGGTGGATTTTGTTTCCCTTTCATTGGTTTTCTTTGCCATGAGAAAGACCTCGATATATATATATATATATATATATATATATATATATACTCGCAGCTTCTTAACTACTTCGGTTAACTCGTATATCTCTACAAACGTGCATCCTATATTCGCACGTTATGGACTTAAGGAAGCTAAGAACCTTCGTAACCACATTAAATACGATGCTTGAGAAGAACGTGATGAAGAAAATGTTCCCTCAAAACTTCCCTTCATCCGAAATCCTGAAAATAAACGTCACACCAACAACAAGAGCAATGAACACCTAAGAGGCCAGAAACGATGAAGATAAGAAGAATCCAACGAGGAAACAACGGCAAAGATAAACACATAGATGTGTTAAATATCAATCTGAGAGGATCCTTAGATGAGTCATACTTACTCACAAAAGGAAAGTGTCAAGAAGGCGCCATTAAAGAAAGTAAATGCAAATGGGTATTTAAAGGTAAGACAGGACAAAAGGATTAGAAATGGGTAGAAAACACTTTATTCTAACATAGAACACATGCCTATCATGGAAACTGCGGTATTCTTGCCACTCGGCATTTTCAGAAAGGAAATTTGGCAAATTTAAGAGTACCTACAGTAGAAGCCAGCAAGAGACCAACCCGACAGAATTCCAAGAAAACCTAAGTAGTTTAACTTAATAAAACAATGGAAGCAAAAAGGACAAATCTTATCTTACTGCCAAAAAACAAAACAAAATATGCAAAACTGGATCGGTAAATCATCAACACTCAGAAATACTTTGAGAGAGACCGATCCATATATTATACAAATATCTGAACACTGAGTAAATCCAGAAAGAAAAACGATGAAACTGTTAAATTGCTCTGTCATTAACGCAAATCTTTCAGGTGATCTTCATGGCGAGGAGACCCTAGGAATCAGAAGAGTCCTAAAATTCACGGAAGTCAACAACCGTCATGAGGCATTCTTACGCGTTGAAATTGATACAGAAATTATTCGAATAATAGTTGTCACAGGCTAACAAGTGTATTGAAAATACTCATCCTTCACAACCTATTAACAATCTTTGGCATAGGTCTCTACAATATTTATGGGGAGATCAATGTCCGTTGTAAGACAAACGTAAACCTTACTAGGAACAACAGAGGAACAATTAATGGTGTTGAAAAGGAACATTTTAAGAGAATAAGACCGGACTTTACAACACATGTCGCAAGAAATGCAGCTACGAAGCCA
Organism: Ceratothoa steindachneri; assembly: GCA_963969495.1. Lineage (NCBI taxonomy): Eukaryota > Metazoa > Arthropoda > Malacostraca > Isopoda > Cymothoidae > Ceratothoa > Ceratothoa steindachneri. Next base: position 121,528,593 of record OZ018326.1, read on the forward strand.
GATATTACGCTAAGTAGCTTCAATATGCCATTTAAAATCCACATCTAGCCTAATATTTCCAGGGAATGTAATGACTAAGATGGTATATTACTTTTCATCTATCAATAACCATTTCAGGTACCGGAACATGAAAGGAAATAGTACAGGAATGAAAACAGAAAGTTAAAATAATAACTGGGTAACTTAAGCCTAAATAATCTTACAGACACAAACCTGAAGGAAATCGACAGGAAAACTCAAGATTAACAAGAATAATTAGCGTAGCGGACGAAAGAAAAATCCTAAGGACAAGATGCTGTACTCCCCTCCCCTCAGTGGACGGAACAAATGAAGCGAAATATCGACAGCTAAGCAGAATATACGATCAATTAAAGATCCTTGGACAAACAAGAGGAAAATACGATGCGCTCATAGGACGAAAGGAAGAACTAAAACATAGGTGGATGAGCAGCAAAGCCCTATAAGGCTAGCTTAATAAAAAAAAATATAGAAAAAAGACCAAAAGAAAACTGGAGATAGCAAACAGACTTAAAGACAGACTCTAAAAAAGAAGATACTTGTAACTATTATAACGAACGTGGTGAAAAATTAAAATAGGACAGGACAACAGAGGAACCATTTCGCGTTCACTGAAAGTCTGTGTTCTCACTTTAATTCTTTTTTTATCCTTCTCCTCATACTCCCCTTTACCTTTACTGGCTCCCACCTACCCTTACCCATCTGAGTCCACATGGAACCTTTATAATGGCAGAGGGAGTTTGATGAAGAGTCAAACGGGCGCGACTCTGCATCCCACCTTTTAGAGTCAAGAGACGGGAGTGGAGAGAAGCCTATGACAGAGATGATCTATCCTTCCTGCCATTTAAAAATAATACTACTCATAGAAGAACATCAGTTCTCTGAAGAAGCTGGTCTAAAATGAAACGTCGGAATAAACTTTCCCTAGAATTTGAGCCTCATATATATATATACGATATATATATATATATATATATATATATATATATATATATATATATATATATATATATATATATATATATAATCCATTAAACGACATTGAAAGAAAAAACGGAATAATTCTTCCTTGCAGTAATATTTTTATTACCTTTTTTCGAAAAAATCCGTGCAGGGAAGCAATTCGAACCTGGCACACTGAGGCAGCGAGCACCGCTTTGATCACGAAAGAAAAATGCCGTTAGTACACTACGCTACGCAGAGAATCAAAAAATATCTGAATAGAATAGCTTTTAAGGAACACTTTCGCCAGCTCAAACGGAGACTATGAGAGAAATAGAAAATTAATTGGGAATTCAAGGAATAAATGAAAAATAGGTAAACGCGTGGCAGATATACAAATGTATATCTCTCTCGAAGTAGCACGAAAGAATGATGAAAATAATCCATTAAACCACATTGAAAGAGAAAACGGAATAATTTTTCCTTGCAGTAATATTTTTATTACCTTTTTTCGAAAAAATCCGTGCAGGGAAGCGATTCGAACCAGGCACACTGAGGCAGCGAGCACCGGCTTGATCACAGTTAAAAGTATGCCGTTAGTACACTACGCTACGCAGAGAATCAAAAAATATCTGAATAGAATAGCTTTTAAGGAACACTTTCGCCAGCTCAAACGGAGACTATGAGAGAAATAGAAAATTAATTGGGAATTCAAGGAATAAATGAAAAATAGGTAAACGCGTGGCAGATATACAAATGTATATCTCTCTCGAAGTAGCACGAAAGAATGATGAAAATAATCCATTAAACCACATTGAAAGAGAAAACGGAATAATTTTTCCTTGCAGTAATATTTATATTACCTTTTTTCGAAAAACTCCGTGCAAGGAAGCGATTCGAACCAGGTACACTGAGGCAGCAAGCACCGCTTTGATCACAGTTAAAAATATGACGTTAGTACACTACGCTACTCAGAGAACCAAACAATTCTATGAATAGAATAGCTTTTAAGGAATACTTTCGCCAGCTCGAACGGAGACTATGAAAGAAATAGAAAATTAATTGGGAATTCAAAGAATAAATGAGGAATAAATGGCGAAAGTGTTTCTTAAAAGCTATTCTATTTAGAGAATTTTTTGGTTCTCTGCGTAGCTTAGTGTACTAACGGCATACTTTTAACTGTGATCAAAGCGGTGCTCGCTGCCTCAGTTCCGATATTGGCATGTCTCTTCATCGAATATTTTAAGACTGAACTCCGTCCCACAATTTCTCCCCCAACTTTATATGGTTAAGGTCAAGGTGCTTGCTGCCTCAGTTCCGATATTGGCATGTCTCTTCATCGAATATTTTGAGACTGAACTCCTTCCCACAATTTCTCCCCCTAACTTTATATGGTTAAGGGACATTGACGATGTATTTTCTGTATGGCCTAATGGCCATGAATTTGATACCTTATTGAATAATTTGAATAATTTTCATGTCTCCATCAAATTCAAATATGAATGGGAATATAATAATAGATTACCCTTTTTAGATGTCCTCATTAATAAAGATCACCATGAATTAAAACTTGACGTTTATAGGAAACCAACCCACTCAAATGCCTATATACATTATTTTTCGTTTCACGATA